>CM060307.1:15047075-15087075 GCA_030674185.1 Monoplex corrugatus
GATTCCCGGTCAGACTATATTCTTCAAACTTTCGTTGGATGGACAGAATTCTCTTCGTTGTCTCTGATTTGGTTGGGTGCGTCTTTCTCGATAATCTCTCAAGTTAAGGCAAGAAAGTGACAATGTTTTAATCAAATGATCTCCTCTGCGCTTTTTTCTGTCAAATAATATTTAACACGAATTTGACTTTTACCTACAGTGATTTTGTGTCCTGTCTCTGGTGTGTGCAGCCTACATATCCTTGAATATATCCAAATATCCTGAACAGAAATCTGTTGGGAAAACATCACAGTTACGTTTAGGTGTGTGTGTGTGTATGTGTGTGTGGGGGGGGGGGGGGGGGGGCGGGGTCCTATCCGTTTGCCAAAATATGAACTGTTTTGATCAAAAATTTTAGTTAGTTAGTTAGTTAGTTAGTTGGTTGGTTGGTTAGTTAGTTTGTATGTATGTTTGTTTGTTTGTTTGTTTTGTGTGTGTGTGTGTGTTTGCTTGTTTGTTTGTTTGTTTCCTGTATATGTCAGGTAAAAATGTGTTTCAAATAATGATCTAAGCTGATAATTCTTTTTTTTTCCCTCTGCCTTTGTCCTGTAAACCCGTACAACATTATTAGTTCGACCATATCCGTTTGCTTCTTTCCTTCCTTTTATCAGCGTTCAAGTTTTTTGTTTTCAAAACTTTATACTACTAACCGAATGACGCACACACGCCGTCTTGAAAGTCAATACTGTATGATAATAGAACACAAGACGGAACACACTCCCCTACCCCCCAAAAAATTACATGTGTATGTATGTATATATGTATACATATATACATACATACATATATATATAATATATACATATATATATATATATAAAGTGTGTGTGTAGATAGACTGACCGACAGATAGATAAACAGAAGTACTAGATTACAGATTGAAAAACACATCATAATCTCATACTGAATGATAACTTTCCAAAGTATTAACAAACTTTACCATTAGATATAAAACGTTTTTGGTTACAAACAACATATGCACTTCAATGACACTTTCGTGCTTACATCTGTTGCTAATTGGCTACTGTTGATTCTGTTATTATTTAATTTTATGTATGTCTGGAAAACGAAAATAAAACCCCATGATTTTTGTTCGATCACAATGCATTTATCATGTAGAGCCACCATGTTTTTTTTCTGTGTAGGTAGTTTTGTATTATTATTTACTTTATGAAGGTGGATTTTACCACAGAATTTTGCCTAGGAAACTCCTTTATTGCCGTGGGATCTTTAACGTGCGCTCAGTGCGTGCTGCACTCGGTACTTCAGTTATATCTTTTTATCCGAAAGACTAGCCCCTAAATCACCACTTCAGACCTAGTGGACGGTGGAGGGAGGAGGGGAGAAGAAAAGTCCTTGTCCGTTTCGTGCTTCAAACCCAGGTTTCTGATATCCTAGGAAGGTGAATTAACCACTCGGCCTCACTCCATATTGGTGGGATGGTCTCATTTTTCCGTTTTGATGGATGTAATCTGCTGTATTTATTCTAACGTGGCATTTGTGGTGGTTACTGTTTAGGTGTTAATATTTACAGTTCAAAAAGAAGATCGGAAAGAAGGTTGATCAAAAAGTTTCTCAATCAAAGCTGAGTCAACTGGTATCCTTCCTGCCTTCCTTCCTCATTTTATTCGTTCGTTCGTTCCTTCTTTTTTTCTTTGCTTTAAATTATCTAGAATGCTACTATGTCATCAGTCTTAGCAATAACAACAACGACAACAACAACAAAAGAAAAGAAAAAAGAAAGAAAAAGAAAAGAAAAAGAAGAAAAAAAAAGAAAAAAAAAGAAAAAAGAAGAAAGACAGACAGACAGAGAGAGAGAGAGAGAGAGAGAGAGAGAGGAAAAAAAGAAAAAGAAAATGAAATCGTTGAAATACGACGATCTTTGTAGTGGAAGTGATCCAAAACATGGGTCAGCTAAGTCACCCCCCGCAGTGTATATAATTGAGGTGTGTTATAACAGACAATAGTGGTAGACCACAAGTACGAGAAGCCCCTGTATCCAGTCACCTACAACGCCTTGAATAGTGGTCTGGATGCTAGCCTTTCGGGTGAGAGAATGAACTGAAGCCCCATATGCAGCACAAACTCAGCGCATGTAAAAGATCTCACGACAACTTACAGTTGTTTGGCAAAATTCTGTCGTGAAATAGACTTTTATAGGTTAAAAAACATGCAGACCGAAAAATATATATATATATGTATGCATATACACATATCAGGTGACGCTGCACGGTGCCGACGCGCTCTCCTCCGGGATGGCATCCCGAATTTCACAGAGTTATTTTGTCTGTTGCGACAAAGAATATTAAATGAATGCGAAATACATACACATGTACATGCTCTGTAAAGGTGGGTTTCAATAAAATGCGATGATGTTTCGGCGTTAAAGTTATGAATTTGGATTTGACTTTATAAAACCTGATGATTGATATTGTAATATGTGTATACACGTTTTTCTGGTAATCTGGCTCACACTGTGCAGGCTTTGTGTTGCTGCGCACTTCAGTGGGCTGCCCCGCTATATATGCATTCAAATGCCTTTTCTTTGAAGGGTAGGACGGTTGTATGCTGGGCGTTTTCGTATTTCCATCATTCATGGAATACTGACATGGCTTACAGATCATTAACGCGTTGATTTGATGATCTGCATGAGTATATGCACAGGCAGGGGGTTCAGTTACTAGCGGGTCTACACATATGTCCACCCGAGATGTCAGAAAAATCTCCATCCATTACACGCCAGGCCTTACCCAGGCAGAATGGAACTCAGAACTGATATTAGAAGTCAGTGACGTCATAACCAGCATGGCTATTGTTCCTGTCTGTGACTGCGTTTATTTCGAGGACACAAGACTGTGAACTGACCACCAATTCATAATTCATATCGTTTATAGCCCAGCCGACTATTAGAGCCACATCACGACTGCTGACACCACGTCAGAAACGACAACCTGTTAAGATAAAAGACAACAGTTAAAAACCAAACTGACCGCCAAATAGCAGTGATGCGTAATCATCTCATTGTGCACTGCATTTCCTTTACCAAAACACCTGACAACAAGGCGGGCGGCTAAGCGGTCACGAGGTGGTATGACGTCAAATTAAAATGACCCCTACCAACTTTTGTATTGTAAATTTTGCCTCCTGCAAAACAAGATAAATTGTGCAGATGTTCTACGGATGTTGCCTTATGGAGAAAATTTTGTCTTGTGTATTCTAGTGCTATGAATTTTTGTTTCGTAAGTTATTATGATGATGCATAGACCTACTCCAGTGAATGAGTTTTGTTGCGGAATTTGTGATGAAGCCTATATAATACGAATGTTGACTAAATATGTCAGATTATGCTGTAATATCATGAACATTTTCGTATGTAAAAATTGATGATGTATTCTAGCTGTAGTGTTTAAAATGTTGCCTTTGTAAGATTTAATAACTGATATACCCTAATGGAATGCATGTTCCTGTATGTACAGTTGAGACGTATAAATAAATGTTCACCTTGTTGCCTTCTTTGAGCTGTAATGGAGTTTTACTGTAGTGTTATAAATTTCAGTTGCATTGTATACAATATGGGACGCATACGAGGGTCACTCATTATGTTTTGCAATCTGTTTTTTCAACAACACTTACAACCTCTCTGTCTACTCCAGTTTTTCGAGGAAACCCCCCTCAGCCTATACACATTTGACCATCCTCTCAAACCAGCTGTCTATGACACCAGACCACGTTGACCGGGGTATGTCCAAAATTTTATTGGTAAGAAAATATCCTTACAGAAACTATATATATATCATAGTGTTATGAATCTTGTCTTTTGTGATGTGCTGGTATATATATTGTAGTTTTATGAAAAGCTGCCTACTGCGTTTTGCTTGGTGATATGACATTGTGTAGACCTCTGCTTAAATGTTATGAATGTAGCCTTTCGTAAAATTGTGATAAGATATATTGTAGTGTCACGACTGTTGTTTTTTGTGTGAATATTTCTACTTTTTTTTTTTTTTTTTTTTTTTTGGTAGGGTTTTTAGAGGTTTTTTGTTTTTTGTTTTGCCTTGTGTAAACTGCAGTGTGGCCTTCTGCATAATGTGATGACGTTTGTTAATGTTATGAATATTGCCTTGTGTGCATATGTGAGACGTATACTTTAATACTATGAATGTTAGATAAGCTGTGATTACCACGATGTTTGGCTATGTGGCTATTTTTTTGTCTCCACTTAGCCTTGTCTTTTTTAACATGGAAGTGCCTTTGTTCTTAGATAAAGTCAGTGACAGAACAAATGGGGATTTCCTAGCTCAAGTCATAAACATAAGAAGGGCTTTTGCTTTGATGAAAAAATTATGACAATCATTCAAACCTATCGGCGTTATTTCGACAAGTAGATTTAGAATAAGGTGAAAAGTTATCAGAAATCATCAAATGAAATCATCACAAAAAACATATGGCATAGTCACAAAGCCGACAGCCTGCTGAATTTATCGGTTGTTGCTGGGTTGTTGTTTTTTTTTCCGACCCAGATATTTGTAACTTACTGCGTGAATACTAAAATAACCATTAGGCTACCATGTGAAGCAGTTTGCGTTTGTGGACCGAGTTCGTATTAAG
Source organism: Monoplex corrugatus (assembly GCA_030674185.1). NCBI lineage: Eukaryota > Metazoa > Mollusca > Gastropoda > Littorinimorpha > Ranellidae > Monoplex > Monoplex corrugatus. The sequence goes on from CM060307.1 coordinate 15,051,723, forward strand.
CCTTTGTTCACTTCAGTTTTGGCAGTGTCTAATAACACACACACACACACACACACACACACACACACACACACACACACACACACACACACACAAACAAACAAACAAACAAACACACACACACACACACGCATCACACACACACACACACACACAACCACACACACACACACACACACACACACACACACACACACACACACACACACACACACACACATACACACGGCTTATCCTGAGTATCTTCAAGATTTTATTTCATGGATGAATATTGACCAGTGTTCAATCTTTTGTACAGGCCAATGAGTTTGATTTATTTGTAGTATCATGATGATTGTGATGACTTCAATGTTATGACGGTTGCCCTCTCATGTAGGCCTACGACACAAAGACACACGAAAATCTGCTAGTTTTAAGAACGCACTATGCTGCAAAAGGAGTAAATGTTCAACACAATTCCTGGTTTTGTGAATATCGAATTTTACACCGACTATAATGGAGTATGTGTGCTGGTTTTATGATTACTGAATTCCGTACACGTCCTCAACGGGGTATGTGTGCTGGTTTTATGATTACTGAATTCTGTACAATTTAAAAAGAGCGTCTACAATGCAGTATGTGTGCTGGTTTTATGATTACTCAATTCCGTACACGTCCTCAATGGGGTATGTGTGCTGGTTTTATGATAACTAATTCCGTACAATTTAAAGAGTGTCTACAATGGAGTATGTGTGCTGGTTTTATGACTTCTGAATTCCGTACATTTCAAGATACGTCTACATTTTTGGGTTAAGTTATCTCAATTTGTAAAAGGCTATGATGACGTGTGTACTGGCTTTAAGGACAAGTAACGCTGCGTTATGTAATATGTTAATATGATGTGTTCGGGATTTATTTAAGGTTTATAAATGATGTAAGGCGCAAAAAAAAAAATGTTTGTGAAGGGAAATAATTGTGGTGTATTTTTGGGTGGGGTTTTTCTCCCGCTCCATTCTGCCCCCCTTCTTATTTTTTGTTGTTCTAACCCATACCTCTCTTGTAAAACTTGAGGATCTGTTGTATAATTCCACTTTCTATAAACTTTTTTTGTGCTTCTCCTTGATGTTATGTGTTCCCATGTCTCTTTCCTGTGGTATTAATGTCTGTAATTCTTCCCCACCCCTCCTTCTTTGGGTCATAATTTTGTATCTCCTTTGGATATAATTGTGACCTTCCACCACGAAATCAGTCTTAACTCGCAGACAGTCGAACAGCACTAGGAGCTAAAAAGGTGGCTGAGGGTCTATCTGGGTGTTTTGACTTTTTCTCAAAATTGATTTCTGTAGACTATAATCTATCCCCCACAGAAATTTTTTTCTTGAAAAAATATTATTAATCAATTTAAAATGGTATTTTAATGCGCTGATAGCAGCAGAAAGAACGCAATTTCCTACCAAAGGTACCTATTTTTGTCTCTTATTATGAACCGTAACCTGTTCAGTACTCCCACATGTAATATACAGACAGAAAGCTCTTTGGTGCACCTTTCAGATAATGACAGCTAAAATTAGAAACAAACTGGGTCAAAGCCACCAAATAAAGAAATTTAAGGAAAACGTGTAGGAGAGTACATAAAAACTTTACAGGCCGTTTTCTAAAAATGGCCGTCATACAACTGAATGACTTTAAACATGCATAACTTCTACATTTTTTTTGAGTACAAGCTTTATCCAAGTACCAAAATAATCAGCAGAATGTACACTTTCCAGTGATATGTATATCTCAAAATGCCCAAAATGCTAGTTAAGACTGATTTCGTGCTGGCAGGTCACGATATTTCTCTTCTTCTGTTCTTAAAAGTTCTAACTACTGACAGAGCGCTATGGGAGGGTACCCTGGTCTGCTCCTCTATCTCCAACAGTCTTTCACCTTTTCCCTTTTGTGTGTGTGTGTGAGGGGGGAGGGTTTGTTTGTATGTGGTTTGGTTTGGTTTGGGTTGGGTTTTTTGAATTTATCTATTTTATTATTATTATTATTATTATTATTATCATTATCATCATCATCATCATCATTATTGTTATCATCATCATCATCATCATCATCTCATCATAATCATCATCATTTTTTTTTCTTTTCGTTGTCTTCTTCAAGGTTTCTGTTTCGTTTTGTATTTTAGACCAGACACTTTATTCCGTCGAGAACAACAGGTTCTATTCTGTTTGGTTGTTTTCGACTTTCTGTCTGTCTGTCTGTATGACTACAAGAAAGACAGCCCTGCTGTCCCTCTCTTGGGGCTGCAAAAAGATACTGTCATATATTTGTTTTGGCAATGCTACCGTTGGCAGTCATTCTCTGTTCATCAATACTAAAAAGTGAATACCACTTTTATGTATGATCTGACTGCAAAATATGCCCTTCCTATCAAACTTTTTGTACAGGTATGATATTATTTTGTGGTGTCACATTTTACCATATATTTTCGCACGTATTTTACGAAAATGTATTTACAATAACATAATATTTTAAATATAAATGTACTGAAATGTGTGCAGTGTGGTCTTAGTGAGAATTCTTCCAAGAATTTTCGCATTATCTTTTTATTAAAAAAAATATACAAGACTTAATATAATGTCGTAGTTTTTCCCTTTTCAATTTCAAACATACAAGTATGCATACATGAACGTTTACGTTCACTGACATGTTCCGACACATATGGTTAAGTCATACAAATAATTTTGATTAGAACGCCGTGTCCATCTGTCCTTCTGTATGTCTCTTTGCCGATAATTTAACAGTTTGATTCGATTTATTTACAGATTTCACCATCATGGCACCATCATGTCAAATACACATTACGGGTCTTTGTAAACAGCGGCAGACCGGCCTTTTGTTATTTTGTGCTGACTGCAAGGTTTTATCAGTATCGTGTCACATCTAGAACCATAAGCTGGCAAATAGTAATGGACACGAAGTGCATTCACACATTTCTCTCTAATATAATAGACTTCTTTCTCTGCGTTCATGGGCTTCAGTCCCCTTATGCACTCACACGAATATATGAATAGGCTTTCACAATTTTTTTTTGGTCGGCCGGTTTTTTGGTTTTGTTTTGTTTTGTTTTGTTTGTTTGTTTTGTTTGTTTTGTTTGTTTTGGTTTGTTTTGTTTTGTTTTGTTTGTTTTGTTTTGTTCTATTTGTTTGTTTGCTTGCTTGCTTGTTTGTTTGTTTATTTGTTTGTTTGTTTGTTTGTTTGTTCCACCACTGCCCTTTTTTAAACTCCATCATCTTTACGGTCACATTCCATTTTCAGGAATTTATAACAGAGCATTTTGACTAGTTTTTATGCTGAAATAATTTGTGATTAGGTAGGCTACCTGGATCTGCTTAGATTGAGCAATGAAAGCAAAGCAAAGGAGCAGAAGACAAGGTACCATTCCCTTCAGAAAACTGGCACGAGAGTTGTGAGGTCTCTATTGCCTCACTCGTTTGTACCTATGGACTTTTGTTTTCATCAGCTGCTTCAGAAGCTTCTTTTGCTTTGTTTGTGTTGTTACAGACTGTACAGCTTGTTCGTTTCGTTCTTTTTCGGTTGATATTAACTGTCTTGAAGGTCTTTTTATTTTTTCAAAGACAAAACACTGTCTTGAAGCTCATTTTTTTCGAAGACTAGGCACTTAATTTTGTCTTGAAGTTCATTTTTCAAAGACCAGACAATTCTGTCTTGAAGGCCTTAAACGACATGATTACTCAATAATCACGTAAAACGTAACGCTGTGTTTACAGGACTTACTGGGATTTTTTCAAAGACTAGGGACTTAATTCTGTCTTGAAGGTCATTTTTCAAAGACCAGACAATTATGTCTTTAAGGTCTGAAACGAACTGGTTACTCAATAATAACATATACCGTAACGCTGTGTTAAGGGACTTGGGCTTTTTTCCCATTATATTTATTTTCATACCATGTCATGCTCACTATTGTTCACGTTCGTGCCTACAATTAATTTCGTACCATAGCGAATTTATTTTGTCTATGCGTTTTACTTTTATAATTAAGTCTATACCACGTCATGTTAAATATCTCTACGTGTGAATCTTACAATATTCGTACAGAAACGCACCACACACACACTCAGTATTTCTACTGTAAACTGGTTTTTGTAAGCGTTAAACTGTGTGTGATGTTTGGTGCAATGGTTAACTTGTGTGTGATGTTCGGTGCAATGGCTCTCTCTCTCTCTCTCTCTCTCTCTCTCTCTCTCTCTCTCTCTCTCTCTCTCTCTCTCTCTCTCTCTCTCTCTCTCTCTCTCTCTCTCTGTGTGTGTGTTGGGAGGAGGGAAAGGTATGTTTCTGTGAAATGTCATGATCAAAGTCTCATGTTGGATTCTATGACCATTGAATCGCAGACCATCCGCTCGTACAGTTCACATGAACGAGGCTACATATGCACGTATTGTCTGAATTTAAAGGGGATATGGTTTTACAGTGTTGTATTCCTTCAGATGTAATGCTGAATAACATTTGTGGTGAGTTTGATTCATTTACTACGGTATATCTTGCAGTTTTGCTGCTCATTGTTGACTACAAAAAGTCCAACAGAAAATAGTGTAGTACATCAAAAGCGTTGTACCATTCTGAACCGTGTTGGTTTGTGTTACATCACAGGGTAATGTATCGTATTGATCCTCATTGTATCGTATCACAACACATGGTATGGTTTCAATCGTATTGTGTCGTATCGAAGTGTATTGTGGTGTAAGTGTCGTGTCAAGTCGTGTCGAATATTTCTGATCATTCCATAAAAAAGAAAGAAAGAAAGAAAGAAAAGAAAAGAAAGAAAATGAAAAGAACAGAAAAGAAAAAAGAAAAGAAAAACGTATTCAAGCCGTACTTACAGTGACACTTTTCTTTTGACAAGCAACTGTCGTGTGTTAGTGTGCGAGACTTTTACAGAATTAGGTTATGATGTGAGTGTTGCTAACCGTACACTTTTGTCGTATCAACGTTCCAGAGGTGTTGCTTTTGCTTATAGAAGGAATTTGTCTCCGCATATTGAAGTTTTATCCTGTATTGATAACTATGCTGCATGGTTTTTTTTCTGAAGAACAGTGCTACAGGTTGTGATAAAGATGTTTTGTTGGGAGCGATCTTTATATCGCCTGAAGTGTTTGCTTAGAGTAGTATCACAGAAACCCCTCAGGTGGAAACAGGCCCGTACCTGTACTTCAGTCTGAAACAGGATGTTGACAATGTCTGGCTTACCGCGAGAAACTGATTAACAGAAAGTATAAAAAAAATTATTACATAGGACAGAGAGAGAGGGGGGGGGGGGGGGGTGGGAGCACGATATGTGGCATAGAAAAACTGCATCCATGCAGCAAACCTGCCCATCGAAGTTCGATACTGTTATTTTAAATAAAGAATTACAGAGGAAGAAATTGAATATGCAGTCAGACGTCTGAAAACCAGAAAGGCCACAGGAAACGATTTAACAGCGATACGTAATGAATACATTAAAAGTAGCTTTCTCGTTTTGCGTCACGTTCACTGTAAAATGTTTGTTAAACAAAGTCCTGAATTCGGGTACTGTTCCTGAAGAATAGGCCGTCGGTGTGATTCTACCTCTTTATAAAGGTAAAGGCGATAAATGTTGATTGTGACAACTGTAGATGTATCACTCTTTTGAGCTGTGTTCGTAAGCTGTTCACAAATATTTTCAATAAGAGATTGAATGCGTTTCTTGAAGATAATGCACCACTGTCTGAAAGACAAGCAGGATTCAGATGTTTACATTCCACATTGGATCATGCTTTTGTTTTGCAATCTTTATCAATATTTTTCGTACACAAAATGTATAAAATGTATTGTGCTTTTGTTGATTACAAAAAAGCTATGGGTTCCATCTGAAGACAAGGCTTATAGTTTAAATTCTTTAAGGAAGGTATCGATGACAAGTTTTAAACGTTACTGTCAGTATGTACAATCAAGTTAAATCTTGTGTTTTATGAATAGCAAAAACTCGAGTTTCTTTGGCAGTTATAGAGGACTAAGAGAAGGTGACCGTCTTTCACCAGTTCTATTTTCTCTGAATTTAAATGATCTTCAACGATATTTGCTAGACAAGCATTGTTTACCATGTTATACTGACTTTGATGCCCCTAACATAAATCTGAATTTTTACACTTAGTTACTATTATTGCTTTATGCTGATGACGATGTTTACAAAAATGTCTGGATATTCTACATGATTATTGTACCTGCTAAAAGCTTGAAATTGATAAATATACAGCTAAGTTGATGTTTTTTAATGGACGAAATAATAATTCACGTGCCATCTTTTATTATAGACCGAAACATTCAATACGACAGCCATTAACCCTTTGACCCCTGCACCCTATCAACCAACTGCAAAAACTTAACCCTTTGACTCCCTCACCCTTTCCACCAGCTTCCTGCAGAAAGCTGGTGGACAGGATGCGGGAGTGAAAGGGTTAAAAAGTAATCATCTGAATGGCTTGATCTTCTTCTGCTATGGAGCATGGCCATGCTTCAGATGACTGGTCAGTCTGGTGGTATGGATGAAGGGTGTGGTTACTCTGTGTCTGGTGCTTGCAGGTTTTGAGCAGTTGGTTTGACCATAGTCTTGTTTGTGTTTAGTCGTTCATCTTGTTCTTGTAGCTTTGGTTTATGGAATGTCTCAGTCATGTTGTTAAATATGATAAGAGCTTTAAAAGAAAATGTTGACAAGAACACAAACGTTATGAATATATGATGCGTAAATGACAACGACACACACACACACACACACACACACACACACACACACACACACACACACACACACACACCACACACACACACACACACACACACACATATGTATATGTATGCATGTATGTATACATGTATGTATAAGATAGCTAGTATGCTAATATTTATACGCCAATAAATTTTCTCTCTCTGTCTCTCACGCACATGTACACACGCACACACACGAGCACACACACACACACACACACACACACACACACACACACACACACACACACACACACACACACACACACACACACACACACACACACAGAGTAGGTTTCGGTGGTTTAGTTGGTTGATTGGTTCTTTTGCTCTGTAGTCATTGTGTTGACTGGTAGGTGGCCTATTGCTTGATGTACTATGTTTCATTCTTGTGCGTTGAATATGAAATATATACACTTAAAAATGAAAACAAGTTGATTGTTTGTTATTTCTTTACACGTCTGTTCACAAACGTGCCTTTAGAAAGAAGATGAGAAAACTATAATAATGCTTTTTCATATAACCTCTCTCTCTCTTCTCTCCTCTCTCTCTCTCTCTCTCTCTCCTCTCTCTCTCTCTCTCTCTCTCTCTCTCTCTCTCTCTCTCTCTCTCTCTCTCTCTTAGGAAGACTACATTTTGTAGACATGAATGAATACGTAAAAGCTACTCTTGTCAATTTTAGATTTTTAATATTGCTGTAGAGTCTCTAAGTCAACAATACAGACAGTATCTGTCCATTTTACAGAAGCTTTTATTGAAAATGAGTCACTCTCCCGCTATTCTTGTCTGGATCTGAAGGAACTGCGAGAAAAGTTCATTTCAGCCAAATGTCACAGAAATCCAAATGCCTTTAAACATGTTATGCCCTTGTCATCAAAAAAATAAAGATACAATACAATATTTCAAACGAAGAGAGATCTCTTTCAATTTTGATATAAAAAGAAGTTAACAAGTCACAACTGTTTTGTTTTATTTTCATTAACTGAATTAATCAAAGTCTTGCTGTGTATTCAACCTTCTGTAAGACTAATGGCCAAACCTTTATTAAGTATCTCTTTCTCTCTTTCATGACCCACGCCAACCAGCGTATGTGCAGTCAAATTTCCTCTTGTACATCTTTCCAAATTTCGTACTAATCACCAATCTATGTGGTGAAGTGTTCAATACAACGGACTGACGACTAGGAGGTCGAGGATTACATCCCCTATTAGTTCATTTAATCGTAGTATCTTCTGTCTCAAACAACTCCTACCCAAAGCTGAGCATACTATGGGCTCACTGGAGAGATTGGGACCATACAGTCGAGCCTCATCCACTTTAAAAACAGGTCATCGATGGTGTTAGAATTTCCTTATCAGCACTGCGGATGTTTAATGTATATGTCAGGTCTGGTTGATGCCAGAATATATTATGAAAGGAAGAGTAGAATACAGCTCTCTCTGTCTCTCTCTCTCTCTGTCTCTCTCTCTCTCTGTCTCTCTCTCTCTCTCTCTCTCTCACACACACACACACACACACACACACACATACATACACCACACGCACACACAAAACCACACACACACACACAACACACACACACACACACACACACACACACACACAACACAAGGCAGTGAAAAAAGAGGGAAAAGAAAACACTAAATACTAAGCCTGGCACAGATTCATCCATAAACAACCAAAAACCTGTTAGCAACAACAATAAATGGAGCAAGCAAATACTCCAGTTACAGATCTGATCAATGTCTGATAACTGGTGGCCTAAAACAGTAAAAAGAAGCAAAGCACGATAGTGGTTCATACAAGGCTTTAAAGTCGCATTTAACCAAATACAGCAGCAAAACCTTTTAGACAGCCATGATGATAGCACGTTTCATAAAAGTGATATTTTGAATGAGGTTCGTGAATTTTACAATAATCTCAATAAACACAAAAGCACTGTTGACACAGATCTGTATAGGCCTCATTCCAAAGCTCCCAAATATCCGGAAAAAATCCCCTTACGTATTGGCAGTCAAATACACATACACCCGTCATCACGTGGCATCTAACGGTGGTAGTGTCGTTCTCTGGTTGGTATATATTACTGTTTTGAATCATGTGTGTTAAATGTGATATACAGAAATACAGACAAAGAGCACAAGTCATTGTTTATTCAACTTTTTTTTGTACAGAACACAAATCAGTGTACTGTATCAGTAATAAGTTAAATTCAATAGTCAGTAGTTATATTACAGCCAAAACACAAACTCCTCAGCAAAATTACGACAAATGTATCAAGACAACATGCAAAATTTGGCAGTCATCGTTGGTTAGAACACAATTCGCCTTCTGGACCTTTAACCGTAAACGTCCGTAGACAGCCAGATTAAATTTAACATAAATAAACAAATATATAAATAAATGATTGAATAAATAATCATGTGACAGATATGCACGTATTTGTGTATATAAAAACGTATCTATACACATATATGACCGTACAAAATTCTTTTTTTATTATTATTATTGAAATGTACTTAAATGCCATTGCAAGACATTTTCTATCAAGTGACAAGTATGACAATTTCGTCCCTGAATTCTCAGGAACTTAGAGACTTCGACGGGACTTTTTTCATTGTGTTTTGTGTTCAGGACACTCACTTCGATACTTAATTAGAAATGAGTGTCTCATTGGAATGGAGATATACATGTTTCTTCGAATATCAGTCCAGAATAAGGAGAATGTCCGTGTAATGACTCTGAATTTAAAATCAACAAAAAAACAACAATGGGAACTTTCTTATCATATCCTTGATTACGATAGAGAAAGATACTGTTTTGGTAATGTTCATGGTCCCCCAAAATTAGCTCTTTTTATGGAAAATTAAGAGAAATATTAATAAATATGGTACAGAACTAATCCTTATTGGTGACTAAAATCTTGTTCTGGCCCATATTCACATGACGACAACTATAATAATATCAATAATTCAAAACCAAAAGAGACGAAGGAAAACATGATGCAGGAACTAAGCTTGACAGATTTGCGGAGAAAAAATAATCCATACATAAGACGTTTCACTTAACGAAAGACTTCACCCCTAAAACAAAGTACATTAAATTTTTCCTTCTGTCCGAAAACCTGTTGTTAACTTTCGAGGATGCAGATATGATAACAGTACAGCTCTGATCATTCCATGGTAATTCTAAAATCAAAAAAGAAAGAAAGAAAGAAAAAGAAAGAAAAGCAATACGAAGAAAAATAAATATACTAACAGATGATGTTATAATAGAATATTGTGACGAACATTACAACAGAGCTATGCACGATAATGTTTTCGTGATGGACGTAGACCCGACCGTCCCTGATAAATCATTCATACATTGTTTACTGATGACAATCAGTCCCTGATAAATCATTCATACATTGTTTACTGATGACAGTCAGTCCCTGATAAATCATTCATACATTGTTTACTGATGACAATCAGTCCCTGATAAATCATTCATACATTGTTTACTGATGAAATCAGTACCAGATAAATCATTCATAGACTGTTTACTGGTGACAATCAGTACCAGATAAATCATTCATAGATTGTTTACTGGTGACAATCAGTACCAGATAAATCATTCATAGATTGTTTACTGGTGACAATCAGTACCAGATAAATCATTCATAGACTGTTTACTGATGACAATCAGTACCAGATAAATCATTCATAGATTGTTTACTGGTGACAATCAGTACCAGATAAATCATTCATACATTGTTTACTGATGAAATCAGTAACAGATAAATCATTCACTGATTAATCACTGGCGAAAATCAGTCCTGAACTATGGCTTACGCGACAACGAGAGAGAGAGAGAGAGAGAGAGAGAGAGAGAGAGAGAGAGAGAGAGAGAGAGAGAGAGAGAGAGAGAGAGAAACTGAACCCATTAGAGAAACTGAACAATTAGAGCAAACAGAAAAAGAGAAAATGATGCAAAACTGCTAAAGGAAAAACAAAAGAATCTAATTAAGAGAAAATAAAATAAAGGCAACAATATTAAGATCAAGAGCAAAATGTGTAGCAGAAGAGAAACAGATACCAAACTGTTTTTGTAATTCAGAAAAAAAAAGATACTATATCACTAACATTATGACTAAATGGGTTGATCATAATAGAACTTTGACTGACGAGCCTAAAATAATTCAACCAAGAGATGCACGCATTTCATACAAAAAATTGCATGCAAAGAAATTAATACATGCATGTGAGCTTGAAAGAAGCAGGATTTGCACAAAAATATGAAAAATGGAGAATGATCTGGATCAGATGGATTTGAGATAGAATTTTGTAAATTCTTTTTGAAAAAAAAAAAAGGTTCTTCTGTTGTACGCACTTTAAATGAATCGTTCAGAGATGGCAGTTTAAGCGACTCGGCAAAACAACTCATAGCCTGTATCCCACAAACTTTCAGCAACTCAGTAAGGACTTACAACCTGTATCCTGAAACCAGGTAAACCAAACGAACACATACAAAATTGGACACCTGGCTAACTACTCAAAGTATCATATAAGATTCAATCGTGTGTATTGCTAAGAGAATTAAGACAATACTTTTACACTTAATTAATGAAGATTAGAAGGCTTTGTAGCGAGTGGGTATAAAAGAAATTACCTCAAACTTTCATTTTGCCAAGACTTTGAGAAAGCTCTTAATTCGTAAATTTGCAATTTTTGTTCAAAGATTTTAAAGCATATCGGTTTGCATAAAATTTGTGTAGATGGATCTACACGTTCCTACAAGAATATAAAGACAATAGTTATCGTTAAGGGTGAGGTGAAAACTAAATTCTTATAGAAAGATGTTGTAGACAAGGTGACTCACTTTCGTGACTCATTTTCTCCGTACTTATTTGTATTACGTGCCGAAATATTGGCAATTTTGGTCAGAGAAGGTGGTGACACAAAAAGCATAGTAATTAATGGCACAGAATACAAATTAAACTCAATTTGCAGACGATGCCAAGTTGATCAGGAACGAACTAGACTACACTTTGACAAATCTATTCACCTTGTTCCAGATTGAATTTGGACATTTTCACTGCTTTCTTCTTCTTCTTTCTTAATACTGATAAAACACAGGCGGTCTGATTCGGGGGAAAAAATATAAATATTAGGTGTGTAGTTTCAGATTTAACGATATGATTTAAAGTTATCAGAAGTAAGACCTTTACTTCAAATTTGGTTGAAGAAAAATGTAACACCAACTGGGAAGTCGCTGTGCTTAAATCACTAACTTGTTCTAAACTAATCCATCTCTGGATTGTGCTCCCAGATGTACTCACCCACCCCTCAAGATTTTATCAGTAATCTTCAGAAAATATGTTTCTCGTTTGTTTAGAATAATTAAAAGCAACCGAATTAACAGAAAAGCTACAACAACAATTGCAAAAAAAGGAAAAAAATAGCCAATGAATAATTATTCCCCTTTCTAACAGAAAGCCAACGACAAGTTTGTTCCAGTAACACACCTTTAAGGCATGTAATCATTCTTGCACTCATATGGAAGCAATAACGCTAAGTCATTTATTTTCAGAACCAGTTTATATGATGAAAAAAATCACTATTGGGAATAATATTATACATTATTATGGATGGCTTTTAAAAAAAGAGTGTATATTGCATTAGATGGGTATGAAAAAAGAGTGTATTGTATTGCACACTTTTTGAACGACAGTGGGCCATTTCTCTGACACATAGTGAAATGAATTCAATAGAAAATATAAAATAAATGTAAATTTTCTCATCTTCAATGGATGTAAACAGACTGTTCGGCATAAGCAAATAAAACCAAGCTGAACATATCAGACGCAAGTACACATGATATTCCTATATCACTTACAGCAATTTGCTCTGTACCCTGTACCAAGAGAAATTCGTTTACACGGTAAAATATTAACAACAGATGATACACTTCCAAAATCTTGACCTAAGTGTGGTAAGAAAAAAATTAAGAAAGATATTTCATGGGAAAAAAAAGTACTTATGAAAAATAAAATACAAGAAGTTAATTTGAAATGGCCAAAGATACGTATTGCACATAGAATTGTTTGGAACTAATGTCAGTAAAAGACAACTTTTGCTGTGATTTTTGTTTGGAAATGAAAGGTAGTATTCATATATATTTTGGAATTGTTTACACACAAAACGATTCCGGGGAAGGATAAAACAATTCTTGAAATCAGAATGTATCACTTGTGTAAGTATTTGGTTGACTGAAGACATACTATCATCAGGGTCTACGAAAGTATGCTCACACACTTGGTAATTGATTTAATTATCCTTCTTGGGAAAACTGTACATTTTCAAGTACAAATTTGAAAACACTACCAAACCTACCTCTTTAAAAACATATCTTGCCACAAAATATCACAGAGAAGAATACAAAACAAAACTGACGTGGAACTTTAGTACATTTGAAACGAAATGGCTGCCATAGTTACAATTAATAACAACCCAAACGTGATGCTCTTTACTCAATTTATAGTACGTCTATTGTCAATGTATGAAATGAAATATGACACCCACTCTTGACTTCTTAACGATCTATCCATGTATGCCGACAAGTTTCTTTGTTTTTCTTTTTCTTTTCTTTCTTACTTTCTATATTTTTCTTTTTTCCCCCCTTTCTTTCTCTCTTCTATTTTTTCTCTCGTCCTTTTTGTTTTTTATTTTATTTTTGTGGTGTGTGTGTGTGTGTGTGTGTGTGTGTGTGTTGTGTGTGTGTGTGTGTGTGTGTGTGTGTGTGTGTGTGTGTGTGTGTGTGTGGTGGTGTCTATGTGTCTATGTGTGTGTGTGTGTGTGTGTGTGGATATGAGTGTGTGTGTGTGTGTGTGTGTGTGTGCGCGCGCGCACAAGCGTGTGTGTTAATTATGCTTCAAATACAGATGTACAAATGTGTTAGAATGTTTTATGGTGTGATTTCAGTGACACTTTGCTGTTTTGTTTTGTCTGTATTAGGCTTACTGATTAAAATAATTTTTAAAAAAGTCTCGAAGAAATAAAGAGTTGTCCCTAGCAAAAATCTATATAAAATTCCACTCAAAGGGTAAGCTGAAATACATTCAGAAAATTCCACTCAAAGGGTAAGTTGAAATACACACAGAAAATTCCACTCAAAGGGTAAGTTGAAATACATACAGAAAATTCCACTCAAAGGGTCAGTTGAAATACATACAGAAAATTCCCCTCAAAGGGTAAGTTGAAATACATACAGAAAATTCCACTCAAAGGGTAAGTTGAAATACATACAGAAAATTCCACTCAAAGGGTAAGTTAAAATACATACAGAAAATTCCGCTCAAAGGGTAAGTTGAAATACATACAGAAAATTCCACTCAAAGGGTAAGTTGAAATACATACAGAAAATTCCACTCAAAGGGTAAGTTGAAATACATACAGAAATTCCACTCAAGGTAAGCTGAAATACATACAGAAAAGCAAAACAAAAAACGAAAAAATATGGATGACGCTGCACTGCGGCGACTCGCTCTCCCTGGGGAAAACAGTCCCACTTGTGACAACAATCAGTAACCAACAAACCACTCCTAGTCCACAACATGAACAATTGCTGTGTTCACTGCCCATCTTCATGCTCTAGTCGTTTTGGTGGTAAACTTAGTGTTTTATAGGTCTGCCGTCTGCTTCTTCCTTTTCAAAATCTCGTGTTGGGTTTTACGCAGATTCGTGGAGTCCACCATATCGTAGTAACTGCTGGCAGATCTGGGTGGAGCGCATGCCGGTCTATAACTGTGTGAGTGTGCATATCCTTCCCAAACAAATTCCAATGTCTACTTTTCCCCCCTTAATTGATCTCGTCTGTTTTTGAAATGTTTTCTACTGGAGCTTCTTATTAACTTTAAATATGTTTGGGGAAAAAAAAACACACAAAAACAGGAGCGAGTGGTGCGTTGGAAAAGTTTTATTTATAAACAGTGAAGAAATCTCTACTCAGCGTTAATTTTCCATATTTGTGAACCTAAAATGTAAAATTACGCATTTGTGGTTTCTTGTTGAGGTGAACTGTATAATCTGTACTGGCATTTTTTGTTTACAGGCATACAGACACATAGCTTTCCTTTGATCGATATGAAACAGTCTCCATCCCAGTATAGTAAAATTTATGGGCTTTCATCTTTTTATGAATGTTCTGAAATGGTTATAGTCCTGATATGGATCTACGCATCGGTTCGGTTTTAAAGAACAATAACAATAACAATAAGTATCTTTTTATGAGAACCTCCATAGACGTTTCTTCTTTCATCTGTCCGCTAGTAAGTCTACGATCACGTTTGTGCCTCCATCGACCTGCTTGTGCGATCATGGTGCCCCCCCACCCTCCTCTCTCTCTCTCTCTCTCTCTGTCTCCTCCTGACGCCCGATATACCACTGTCGTTGTCACTGCTGTTTTACTCCTTTGTTCAGTCGCTTACTGCGCCCCGCACTGCGCGATCCTGTCGTGGTGGACGTCTCCACCGTCTTTGGCACAACCTGCCTCCTGCCCGACGCCACTTTTCGTCTCCTGCTTCTTCTTCGTCTCCTCCACTGCCCCTGCCCTCGACCTCGCTGCTGCAATCTTCGTCTCCTCCTCTGCCGTCTTCGCCTTCGCCTTCTGTCCGGTTAGTACCGCCTTCACCTTCTGTCCCGCTAGTGCCGCCTTCACCTTCTGTCCCGCCGGTGCCGCCTTCACCTTCTGTCCCGTCGGTGCCGCCTTCGTCGCCACCCGGCCACCACCATATGACTGTGATAAACTAAAATTATGCCTTTTTAATGCTCAGTCAACATGCAAGGATGGCAAAGCCGAAGTCATTGCCGATTTTATCGCAGATGAACGTGTTGACATTGCTTTTATCACAGAGACATGGCTTAACCCCTTGGTCACGAACCTATACATGCTAGCCTCACTCCGAGTGGTTACAGGCTTGCTTCTTTCCATCGCTCATCCCGAGGTGGCGGTATCACCATCCTCTACAATGACTCACTCCATTCCCGCCTATCTTTCTCGCAGTCTCTGCCTTTCTCCCATCCTTCTTTCGAGCACGTTGAAGTATCCTTCCAATCCAACCCTCACCCCATCACCTTCTCCTGTGTCTATCGACCCCCACCTAGCTCTGCCAACAAACTCACCACATCCACGTTTCTGTCTGACTTTGACCAATTGCTTGACCACTACTGCCTCTTACCTGGAAATCTCATCATTCTAGGTGACATCAATGTCCACTATGACAACACTCACCGTTATGACACAAGACATATCATCAACTCTCTGTCCAATCACAATATGACTCAACACATTTCTGAACCAACCCATCAAAAAGGTCACATTCTTGATTGGATCATTTCTCGTGATCACCACAATTCCGCTACTGACAACTGCTTAGTTCTTTCTACCCGTCTAACTTCAGCCCTTCCATCTGACCACTCTGCAATTCTCTGTTCTCTCGACATTTTTCCTCCTTCCCGTACCATGCGCACAGTGACTCAACGCAATCTCAAATCTATCGACCTCTCCACATTTTCATCTGATACCTCCCGTCTCCTTTCTGAAAAGTCACATAACCTTGCCGATGAATTCTATACTACTCTCCACCATCTTCTGGACACTCATGCTCCAGCCACAACCCGTCTTTTACCTGACCGCCCACCTACCCCCTGGCTCACTCATGAGATTGCCTGTGCAAAACGTGCCCGCCGCAGAGCAGAGCGCCGTTGGCGCAAATCCAAACTCACTGTACACAGGCAACATTTCCAAGCCTCTAAAACAAAAGTATCCACCCTCATTGCATCAGCAAAAACAAGCTATTTCCAAACCAAAATCCTGAATGCCTCTTCTTCAAAAGAACTCTTTACAACCATGAATCATCTCCTTGGCACACGAAAAGATTTACCTCTCCCAACAAAACATACAAATGAAGAACTCCCATCTGTATCTCCAAGTATTTCACCACCAAAATACAAACTCTTCGTGACAGGCTTGACAGGACACCCTGTCAACCATGCCCACCTGACCCTTCCTTCTCTGGCACACCTTTTACTACTTTTACCCCAGTCTCACAAGAAGAAATTTTCAACAGAATCAGATCCATGTCGTTCAAAACCTGCGAACTGGATCCTCTTCCAGGTTCTCTCTACACCGACTGTCTCCCTACTCTCCTCCCATTCATCACTGACATCATCAACACTTCTCTTCAAACTGGAACTGTCCCAGATTCTTTCAAGTCTGCTATTGTTCACCCTCTCCTCAAGAAATACAATTTAGACCCAAATGAACTGAAAAATTATCGGCCTATCTCTAATCTCTCTTTCTTGTCAAAACTCCTTGAAAAAGTCGTCCTCAACCAGCTGAACTCTCACCTGTCTGCCAACAATCTCCTCAATCCTTTCCAGTCAGCCTACCGCCAGTGCCATAGCACTGAAACTGCCCTACTACACATTCTCAACAATCTCCTCCTTGCAACTGATACTGGCAAAGTCTCTCTCCTCACACTCCTTGATCTGTCTGCAGCCTTTGACACCATTGATCATGGTATTCTCCTTTCTAGACTTCATCATACTTTTGGCATCTCTGACATTGCTCTGTCCTGGTTCACTTCATACCTATCAAACAGAAAACAAACTGTTCTCATCAATGGCACTTACTCTCAACCTGCATACCTGACCTGTGGTGTTCCACAAGGATCTGTCCTTGGCCCTGTTCTTTTCACTCTCTACACCTCCCCCTGTCCACCATCATCAACTCCCACTCTATAAAACACCACTTCTATGCTGATGACACCCAACTTCAAGACAGTGACTCACCTGATAATATACAGCGCCTGTTGACTCGCACCACTGAGTGTTACTCAGACATTAAGAACTGGATGACACACAATAAACTTCAGCTTAATGACGACAAGACAGAAGCTATCCTCATTGGCACCCGTCAGAAACTTTCTCAGCTGCCTCCTCTTTCTCTCCCATTATGTAACACATCAGTCCCAATTTCTGATTCAGCTAAAAACCTTGTTGTCTGCATTGACTCTACCCTCTCCATGAACAACTTTGTTTCTCAAACTGCCAGATCTTGCTACTATCATCTCCATCGTATAAGGCTGATCAGGAAGTATCTCTCTGTCGAAACAACTGCAAAACTCGTCCTCTCCTTCATAATGTCTCGCATTGACTATTGCAATTCACTCCTGTCTGGTCTTCCTGCCTCCACCATTCACATCCTACAGCGCATTCAAAACAATGCTGTACGCCTTGTACTCAAAAAGAAAAAAGCTGACCACATATCTCCTCTCCTGGCACAACTTCACTGGCTCCCTGTATCAAAGCGCATACAATACAAACTAGACACCATGTGCTACAAAAGCCTCAATAACGCAGCCCCCCATTACCTGTCAAGCCTACTTGAGATCTATGTTCCCTCACGTACCCTCCGCTCTGCCTCCGATCCTCTGACTTTTCGCTTTCCACGCACTAAGCTCAATACCTATGGTCCACGAGCCTTCTCTGTTTCTGGTCCACTTTCCTGGAACAAACTTCCTCTCTCAGTCCGTCAGCAACCTACTTTTGTCTCCTTCAAGTCCGCTCTCAAAACCCACCTTTTCTCCTCTGCATAAAATCCTAACCTCACTCAACCCCCCCTCCCCCCTCTGCAGCCTGTCTCCGCTCGGAGGGGAATCACATGGTTATAATATATAATTGTATATGCTATGCTCTCTATAATTTTCCATTGCTTTTATTCTTGCTTTTATTGCTTTTATTGCTTTTATTCTTTCTCCCCATTTATAGCCATGCGTGTGTGTGTGTGTGTGTGTGTGTGTGTGTGCGTGTGTGTGCGTGCGTGCGTGCGTGCGTGCGTGCGTGTGTGTCTGCTTCAGCGCTTAGATTTGATTTTATCAAGATTTTGCGCTATATAAATATTGTAATTATTATAAATATTGTAATTATTATTACTCTTGATGGATTTCATGGCCACCGTTTTCATGCCATGCTTTAAGTACGAGTTGAGGAATTCATCACACTTGGACAATTCCACATGCGCTCCATCCAAATCTACCATCGATTATCTGGAAGGCATCTTGAGCCTGTGCAAAACTATACGCGCTACCTAGGCTTTGAAACTGATCGGGAGGGGGAGGGTGGAGGGGGAGGGGGACTATGAATCGCTAAGCTGATTCCGGTACCAGAATGCTTGAAGCATTGATAGGCAGTGAACAGGCTAGTATATTGTTTGTTTCTTTGTTTTTGGAGGACCGAATATGTTGCAGGCCGGGACTGAACTCAAGATATCATATCTTGATCCCCTGGCTCAACCTAAAGAACCAACCAGCCTGAGTAAGTGTGGCCAATCCACTTGGAGTTCCCAGGCGGTCATCCTCCAAGTATTAACCGGGCCCACCTGTTGCTGACTTCGGTGATCAGACGAATCGGTGATTTCAACGTGGTATGGCCATTGGTGACATGGTTGTGTTCAGAACCGTCAGCTCCTGGACTGTTCCTCTTCCTCCGTTATTGTCGTCACTGTTGTTTCTGTCAACAATTCGATATTTAAAACCATTACTTATTCAACAGAGAAAGAAATAAAGAATCACACACACACACACACACACACACACACACACACACACACACACACACACACACACACACACACACACACACACGTTCTCTCTGTCTCTTTGTCTCTGTCTGTCTGTCTGTCTGTCTGTCTGTCTCTCTCTCTGTCTCTCTCTCTCTCTCTCTCTCTCTCTCTCTCTCTCTCTCTCTCTCTCCGCTCAAGTTTAGGAAAAAAAGACTGAAACTTGCCTGCTGCTTAGTCCTCTTCTCCCACTGAACGAAGCAGCAGGGAAATTTCAGTATTTTTCTCCTAATTTTTGTATTTGGTGTTTGTTTGTTTGTGATCTTACATTCACGCTTGAAAAAGGCCAGTTGGCCGAATATATGCAGCTGTCTTGTCTGGTTATATTAACTACGCGTCCTGATTCTATTTTCGTGTTTTTCTGGTTCCTTCATTGCTACGAGCAGGTCCTTTACAGCAAGACCTTTAGCACAGATGAAGCGGATAAAAACTCTGTCATGCTAACTAACCAAGAGTGTCAAATTTCACAGTGATACATTGAGACGTTCCCATTTCCGGTTCTGGTACTGGTGACAATGGCTTAACGGGCTGAATAGTGGTCACAGTCTAACAGTCTTTCAAAACGAAATGTTTATCTAATACGTCGCTTCGTCATTACAGAGTTCTATTCTTTCAAACACACACACACACACACATATACAGAGAGAGAGAGAGAGAGAGAGAGAGAGAGAGAGAGAGAAGAAGAGAGAGAGAGAGAGAGAGAGAGAGAGAGAGAGAGAGTAGATTTTGGAGGAGCAAAATTAAGTGCTCGTCTTCTTGAGGATCTACCGGTGCGGGGATCTATCAGTACGTTAGTTCATACCAATAGAGCCTTGCATCAACAGATTCCTGCACTAGATCTAGTAGACATATACAGACAGGGTGACACAGGCCTGCAGACACGGTACCATTCAGACACAGTGACATATTGACATGGTGACATTTAGACAAGGTGACATATAGACAAGATGATAAATAAAATCCTCATTGAAACTAAAAGGTGACATATAGACACGGGTCGCATATATTCAAAGTGCCGTGTAGACACGATGAAATATAGACCTACACATGCTCCTGTATTGTGACGTCTGCTGCGGCGGCTACCGTCGAATTCGACGATGCTAACGGGTGACAGGTGAGGCCTCCTCCCTCTGCGAGTGTCCGTGCGTGCGCACGCTGTGTGTGTGTGTGTGTGTGTGTGTGTGTGTGTGCGTGCGCGCACGCGCGCGCGTCGTCGTCATCGTCGTCCATCCAACTACCTGTATATCTACTTGCATGTGTACGTAAAAGTAACCTAAATGTGAGCACGCGAACGAGTGTGCGTCTGCGGTACATGAAGGAAATAGACAGCATTAGCCGGTAACATGAGAGCCAGTAACATGAGAGCATGTGTGTGCTCGCGCACGCCTGTGCGTATATGTGTACGCGTTCAATTTACTACATACATAATTACTTCGGGAAGACTGGTGACATTTACAGGGAAAACACCGCTTGCTCGATAATATTTTCATGGAGTAAGCTCCCTTCCTCTGTGCCATCTTCTCGGTAAAAAGTCCCAGTAGAATATCGTCTGGAATTTCTATGGTAAATGTGTTTCGTATTTGCAAAATAGCCCTGTATGGTGTATTGGTGTTTTATCAGATGTCATTTTTGCTGACTTTGGCGGTCAGGTACATGATCTAGTATGAGATGTGTGTTTCAATCGTCCCCGATTGCCAGAAAATTGCTTAGGAATGCGGCAGCATCCGTCATGATCATCGTGATCGTAACATAACATTCACATTGTGTCACAGGTTTCTGACAATCGTAAACATTGGATCGGCTGTGTCAGTGTGTGCAGCTTCTTTAGTTGTGAGTCATGAATTCATGCGTGTCAAGCGTGTGATGATCGCTTTAGCTGTTACTGAAGACGAAAGTACTTCTAGTGTTTAGTAAACTGTCCTAAAACTTCCTCAGTTCCTGTTTCAAAGAGAATTTTTTTCAAAGGTGTGTCATTGATTATTACCTCATACGTCATACTCTAGCCGTAGGTGATAAAATATTCATATTGATATTATATATAACATTAAGGACATTGAAATGGTAAGTCTGATATTATCTAACAGAATAGGCCTACCCATATACCTGGATATGAATAGAAATTTGTCAGTAGATTCTGGAATAATTGTAAAATTTTATGCACATCTTTTGGATTTTTTATTTTAGCGTTCAGATTTTTATCACATATGTATATATCCATGTCGGTTTGCCCACTCTGTGCAGATGTTATTTTGCTGCACAGTCTGTATACTTCATCTTTGGTGGGTGTGCATGCTGGGTGTTTTCATGTTTCCAGAAGCCACAAGACATGACATGACTTTCACTAGTTACAGTATCTTTAGATGTATTGTGCAGATGTTCTGTATGTTCTATGTGTGTAACACACAATGGGGGATTAGGCACTAATAGGTATGCACACATGTTGACCTGGGAACTTGACAAAATCTCCACCCTTTACCCACCAGGTGGAGATACCAAAGCTGGATAGAACACAGATCTTCCAAATGAAAGTCCGTGTTGTTCACTTGATTATCACATTTGTCAAGCATGTCTGGCTGAGTTACTGCTTTGTTATTCTGACCTGTGATTCTTTAAAATAAAAATTACTGAGCACCACAATTTAGGAAGCTATTTCAAAAGGAAAACCAACAGATTTAAATGGCTTTAGTTGCTTTACCTGTAACATACAGGAATTTTATTTCATTTTTGGGAACCAACAAGACACATGTAGAAATAGATCTAAGATACATGTAGAAATAGATTTATATGTGTTAATATATGCCATATGGCCTTAGAGAAAAAGATCTAGATTTCATTACATTTGGATTTATGCATCTAGGTTTTCTAGTGACTAGAGTTAGACAAAAACAGGAAATCATTCCTAAGGTGTCATAAGATAAGCTGGCTTAAACAGAGAGTTGGGAGAGAGAAAAAACTTTCTTTGATAAAATCAATCATAAAACTTGACTCTCAAAGGCAACAAAATTGCAGTTTACTTGTAAAGTTTTCACCTCCTCTCTTTTTCACTCTAATGTACTGATCTTGTTGGGCCAAACTGGTACAGGTAAGAATGGGATCATTGCCCATGCTGTCAGCCTTGCAGGTAACATCAGCCTGCCTGATTTGGGCAGTTTCAGAATCTTTTGGTCATGTTAATAAATTTGAGATTAGCTGAAGTTGAAGGACGCAATAACAGAAGTTCTTCAAGAACATAAATGTTTTCTTGTAAAATTGTTTTTGGCAAGCCATGAAAATTGCAAGTCGTTTATTCCAAATTGATTTTCAGTCTTTAAATAGACATGTGTATTTCCTGGAGATGCAGTGTAGAAGATAAAAAAAGTTAACATTTTGAGGCATTTCCAAAGTGCAAGCATTGCCACAAGCTTCAGAAAACCAATCTCCCAGCATAAAGGTTAGATGTGGGTACAGTTAAAGTGAAGGGGGAGCCACAAAAATCAAAATATGAAATACATGAATTCTATAGGATTGATGAACAAGATATTAAACATTATTGGGTTCATTACTTGTATAATTGTTTTGTTGAGTTAACTGAAATTATTCACTTTTCCTGCCTGTAATGAGCTGTATGGTTGCATGAGCTGTTTGGACTGACAAAGCACATTATTATTGCACAGGTGCTATGCTGATTTCCTGACAGCCTGACAACGGCAATGGATGAAGATCAAGGTCGAGCATCTCCCCCTCTTCCAAGCAGAGGAGCCTACAACCTAGACTTTGAAGCCTTAGATGACAGTTATAATCCTTTTCAAACAAAAAAGAGCATTCAAAATTCACCGCCGCTACCAAGAAAGGAACTTGGTGATGTGACAGAAAGCACACCCGAGACTGCTGCAGGAGGAGATCAAACCCAGGTTGGAAGTGGTTCAGCCAAAGAGACCAGTGAAGCACCTAAAAAGAAAAAATCGAAATCACAGTCTAAACGAGCATCAGCTGTGATTGAAGGTGACGGCAATGAAGAGAA
This sequence comes from Monoplex corrugatus, assembly GCA_030674185.1. Taxonomy (NCBI): domain Eukaryota; kingdom Metazoa; phylum Mollusca; class Gastropoda; order Littorinimorpha; family Ranellidae; genus Monoplex; species Monoplex corrugatus. The sequence continues at coordinate 15,075,157 of CM060307.1, forward strand.
GAATGATTGTTCAGCTGGGGTAGATGGACTTGATGCTACTAGTGCTTCTGCAGCTGATAAACCTGTCAAGTAAGAAAAAACTGTATTCTGTTATGAAATTGATCATATTCGTTTCTGAATGATTCATGATTAACAAGTTGCAGAATCTTGCATTGCTACAAATGTTACTGTTAGGCAATAAATGGGAAGGAGTAAAAGATCTTTACACACAAAGGTCTATGAACTGTTGATGAATTAACTCCAGACTTTCACTCAGTGTGGATGTGACATGAACTACAGACTTTAATTAGTTTAAAAGAGAAGGAAAATTACTGATATTCATTTTTGTGAGTGATTTCGTCAGTGCAAATCCTAGAGAATTATAAGTTTGTTTAAACCAACAGAAACCATTAAGGTGACTTCTCGAGAAAATGCTTTCAAAGATTGCAGATCAGAAAAAAAGGAAAATCCTTAAATTAAGTTAAATAACAAGTTTCAAAGACTTGAAATTGTGACATCTGCGCTCTGCTTTCTATTTTTGTCATGCTCTGAGATTTAGGTACAAAAGTGACTATGTTAGAGTATACTTTTTTTTCTTGTTCTTGCTGAAGTTTTCTGTGCTGCGGCTCAAAAAGGCTAAAATATTAATTTTTAGAAATACTTTCAATTCCTTAAACAAAAATCAACATTTTTAGACTGTGTAGAATCCAGTTTAAGGTCTTGGATCATGATAGGTAGAAAGAAACTCTAGGGAGAGCTAGACAACAGAAGGTCTTCAGAGAAGTAACCCCCTTTAGACAAGTGTTTCGGCCCTGAATTCCTTACACTCTCGGGGGGCCGGGCCACATCCAGGTCATGACTCCTGGATGCCCTTCTGCTGTTGTCTATTTTTTTTTTTTTTTTTTTTTTTTCCCACGCCGGGGATCGAACCTGGGCGATTCTGCGCTTCAGAACTGCGGTACGCGGTTTTACCAATGTGCTAACGGGGCACACATCATCTGTAGGGAATTTAATCCTTATGAAGTTCACTTTTTTCGTTCCTCCTTGCCCAGATCCAGCTTGAGCTCCTTTCTGCTGCCTCTGCCATCGCTTTAAGGGCTCTAGTCCTCTTCTTCCCAGAAATGGCGAGTTGTTTCATGAGATCATAAGCGGAGGTGCCCACAAACCCTCTTGCCCCGACCTCTATGGCGAAGATTTTGACCCGCAGACCTGCTTTCTTCAGGGTGCTGGCAAGACCGGCGTATTTTTCGGTCTTGTAGATATGTGCTTCTTCCATTCTGCTTTCGTATGGCACAGTGAGTTCTATCAGAATCACTTGTTTCGAGGAGTCAGAGTGGAGAGCGATGTCTGGTCTCATGCCTGTCTTGCTGATGACATCTGGGTAATTTCTCCACTCTGGGAGGTCTGCTGTACACTCCCAGTCGACTGCTCCATCCAGAAGACCCTTTGGCAATGTGCTGGTTGTCATAGCACTTTCGGGCCAGACCTGTTTCCCTCCTGCTTTGTAGAACGTTGTCATAGCAATTGGTGCGTTTGGGGTCATGGTTTTTTCGCTAACCACATCTGTGATCACTTTCAGAACTTGGTTGTGCCTCCATGTATACCTTCCTTGGGCTAGCGCTACTTTGCAAGAGCTTAGGACATGTTCCACTGTTTGTTTCTTCTGACAGAGCGGACATGCTGGGTCGTCTGCTTTCCCCCATTTCACTAAGTTTGCATTCGAGGGGAGCAGGTCATATACAGATCTGAGGAGGAAGCTTATCCTTAGAGGAGCCATGTGCCACATATCGTTCCAGCTGAGACTTCTTTGGAGTGCACTGTCCCATGTTGTCCATTGCCCCTGTTGACCTTGCTGGACTGCCTTCTGCACTCTTTTGACATCTTCTTCTTCCTTCAACTCCTGTATGATCATGTCTCTTTTTTCCTTCCCTTTGGCTTTGGACCACCACTGCATTTTTGTTGCTCCCAGTCCCTGTCTGTTGGTTTGCGTGTGTCCAATTATTTCTTTGATGCTGAGGTTTCTCTTGGCATTGTTTACAGCCTCTTGGACTTTCCACTTTCTGCCAGTTCTCAGCTTTGGATGAACTGATCTCACGATATTGTCTTCCGATTCCTCCAGCATGCTCAACAGTCTTGCTTTTCCAACTTTGTATTCCTCCACTATGGATTTGAGAGGTAGCTTCAGCATTGCTTGACGACAGTAGAATGCAACATCAGTGAGACCAGGTGGGACACCGAGCCATTTTCTTGTGTATTTGTTGATTTTGGCTTCCATTGCTTCGACTGTGCTGGTGCAAATGTCATAGATTAGCAGTGGCCACAGCAGCTTTGGTATCAGCATGAACTGTAGACACCAGACTTTGTATTTGCCTGGCAGTCCGCAGTTATCTATTTTCTTCAGGCCTTCTTCTGCTGTTTGCTTGGTTTCACATCCCCTTTGTGTGTCTTTCAGGGAGTCATCATACCATCTTCCGAGACTTTTTACTGGCTCTTCTGTGACAGTGGGGATGGCTTGGTTGGCTACCATGAATTTGACTGAATCTGCCACTTTTCCTTTTCGCAGTGAGAGACTTCGGGATTTCTTAGGTTTGAACCTCATTCTTGAAGAGGCCACCAGCTCATCCAGCTGCTTTAAGATTTGGTGTGTCTCTTCCTCATCCGTGGACAAGACTGTTGTGTCATCCATGAAAGCTTTCAGAGGAGGCATCTGGTATCCATCTCCCAGATAGAAAAACAATTGCAGATGCTGATACTAGTGATAGTGTTAAAAGCTCAAAACCATTGACTCCATTTAATGGTGTTTTTGAGTGCCAGTACAAAGTTAGTTAATCTGGTCGCTAAATTGAAGTGATGTTTTTGGGCCATTTTGAAACATACCATGCCACTTTCTGACTTCTTTGACAAAGCAGGTTACATAAAATTTCCACCATGCAGTATGGCATGTATTGTTATCATAAATTTTAAGAAACACTTTTTTTTTCTAATTTTTGAAATCTTAATACAGTGAATATAAGATTTAAGTTAACAATGTTCAGGAAGTCAGATTAATCCACTAACCATTAACTAGTTTTTGTTATCTAAGTTGTGAAAACATGAATTTAGGTCAGGTAACATGTATCTATATGTGTGTGTTTGTGTGTGTGTGTGTGTTGTGTATGTCTTTTTTTTTTTTCAGACCAAAAAAAGTTGTGAAAAAATCCAAATCAAGACCAGTATCCAAGAACATTGAACAAAAGTCAGATGGACAGGTATGGAACATGTTTTCTCTCATTTTCTTTCATGTGCAGAGACTGTAATCTGTGTAATGATATGGGGTAGAGAATGACTGATTGGAAACAAGCTGCTGAAGGCAGATTTAAAAAGCTGTAAATCAGACAAAAACCAGGGCTTTCCTTGTCAAATACTAACAAAGTAACATGTGGGTTGTATAAGTGGGGTGTAAGATTCCATAATTCTGAAAAGAAGTTGGGGTTCCTCTTCCAAAGCGTTTGTGTTGAAAGGAAAAAAGAAAAAATGGAAAATCACGGATACACTCATACATTGATCGTGTGTGTGTGTGTGTATAAATTCAAGAATGTATATGTGTATAATATTACGCATATATATCTTAGCCCAGTTCATTTTACCTGAATTTTACTTTTTATGTCGAGATGAAGTATTCAACTTCAGATAAAAGATCCAGTACTTCATCTGACCAAAGGAATCATGGGGGGACAAAATTTTTAAACTATGTGCACATACACATGCATGCTTACAGTATACACACACATACACACACATGTACACACACACACACATACACACACACACACACACACACACACATACACACACATACACACACACACACTCACACACACACACACACACACACACCACACACACACACACACACACACACACACACACACACACACACACACACACCACACACACACACACACCACACACACACACACACACACACACGACGCCACACAACACACACACACACACACACACACACAACACACACACACACACACACACACACACACACACACACACACACACACACACACACACGTACGTTTACTCTCATCTCTGTCTCTCTGATTCTGATTTTCTCTCAAAACATGAAAGAAGTGCTATTATCAGTACGCTGGTAATAGTACCACTAATCAATGACACCTTTATGTTGCAGGGTACAGCAGAAAGACCTCAAATATCTGAAGACACTGTCCTCACAACACCTGAAGATAATGACACCAAATCTATACCACACATTGGTGCCACTGCCAGTACACCCCAAGACAATACTATGCTTGAAGATTCTGTAGTAAAACCACATCTTGAAAAACCACCAGAGCAAAATCAGGACAAGATTGAGAATTCCCAGTCACAGCCTGAAGAATCTGTGTCCCAAGCTGATAAAACCACATCAAAGTTTGACAGATCATCACCACAGTCAGATAAAACCTTATCTCAGACAGATAAGTTAGAGCAACAAAGAGAGAAAACCCCATTGGAGGAGGCCTCTTCAGAGAAAAGTCAAACAGCCCATGACACCACCCCAGAGCCAACAGAAAAGAGCTCCAGACAGATAGAGAATTTATCCCTACCTTCCATTGGAGAGGATGGAGTAGACGGTCCTCCCAAGAAAGAACGAAGTGGAAAAGTGAAGAAAACCAAAACCAAGGTGAAGAAGCGAAGTGCCTCCCCTAGACTTAGCACCACAGAAGGGGATATGGATGGTGTGGATACATCTTCTAGACCAGCAGATGATAACATCTCCACACCTGAGAAAGGTGAGTGTGTATACTTGAATATAATTGTTTGAAGCACAAATTTTATGTTTTTTGGAATTTTTTTTTTCATGTTTCCATAAGCAAGCCATTGACATGACTTTGTGGATATTTAATGCGTATATTTAATTAATATTCAGCATGTGTATACTTATGAAGAGAAGTCAAGCATTGGCAGGTCTGCACACATGCTTACCTAATTGATCGGAAAAATATCTCCACACTTTACCCTTCAGGTAAGGATGTTAGGTGGATTGAACCTAGGACCTGATTGGGAGTCCAACATATGCCCACCAGACGATTGTGCCTGTCATGATATGTTATCGTAGTAGTTGTAGTAGGAGTAGTAATAGTAGTTATAGTAGTTAGTAGTAGTAGTAAACTGTAGTTCTAAATATATCCATAATGAAACATTTTCATACTTTCAAAGATGTGATATGTACAATTAGGTAATGAATTATGCACAGGCTTTGAAATAGAATACATTCATAATTTCTCTTTGGATGGGGACTTGTAAATTGTGATCTAAATCTGATTTTAGCATTAATAATGCATTGGTCCACCCACAAACACACAGGTACATTTTTAATTCTTGCTGACATATCTTGACTTAAGATGCATGCACATCAACTGCACATCAGTGTCTAGTCTCAGGTTTGAGATCAATTGTAAGGCTCTATTTATACTGTTACAATAAATCTGTTATTCGTATACTTGAACAGGTAGTCTTCGGATAGTAGACTGCAGGAGTGATGTTGTTTGCAGTGAAGTGGAATGAGAAAATCAAATCAACAGGGTCTCATTCTTTTCATCACAGGAGCTGTATGAGAAAATTAAAATGCTAGTGCTGTGGCTTATAATATCAATATTGTATCATCAAATTTCTAATAGCCATCATTGTCATTACAGTTATCATTATCGTGTCTCTTTATATGTTGGACATTCAGTTAGACAGATAGAGACAAGAACAGTGGCTTGCAAATTCATGTGAATCTGTGGCACTTTGTGATTTTATTTTAAGCTCTGCTGATGTAGTAACAATCCATTGTTGGTGTGTATAAATTCCCTGGAGATGTGGAAAAAGTTTGTTATCAACAATATTCCCCGATTTTACACAGTAAATTCATTGGTGAGACAGAAACAAGTGTGGTATGACTAGAAACATAGGAAATGAGTTTTTGAGTTGTTAGCTCCTTTTCATTATATTCAAGTTCTGTAGCTTTTTGTCTGAGGCATTTTTCTAAAGTGACTGAATTTTAACTGGTGTGCCTACAGTGTGTTTTACTATCAAGTTGTTGCATTTCTGTGTGCTGACCCAGTTAGATTATTTCTGGTTTAGAATACTAGTATAATGTGGTAATCCTTTTGCCATTTGATTATTTCTAGTTTAGAGTACATTTGTAAAAGTAAAAAGTGATGCTATGTGAATTTTTGTCATCTCTTGCAAGTGTTGATGTAATCATCCATATGAATGATGTAATCATCAATATGAAAAAAAAATCTTTTGGCCTGGAAATGTTTGTATGCTGCTGTCAACTTCTTGTGTGAATTCAACTTCTAAAAAAAATTCAGTTGGCAAGTTATGTTTATTTTAATAGATGAAGCACTGTTGTTTTTGGATGTTCTTCTTCTTCTTCTTCTTGGCGTACACTGCTATACAATCATCTGAGTCCTGGCGATGAATGCAGCCATCTTTTCCAGCTCCTGTCTGCAGCCATGGAGTTTGGTTGTCAGCGGAGTGTCTGTCGGCCACACGTCCTGTCTTGCCACCTGGTGAAGGGGACATCTTTGGAGTATATGCTTCGTGGTTTGGTCTTCTTGACCACAAGGACAGGTTGGGGAGGGCGCCAGCTTCAGTTTGCGGTACATGTGGCTGTTCAGCCTATTGTGACCAGTGCGCAACCTCACCAGGGCAACTTGCTGCTCTCTAGACAATAGGTGGTAGTCATCTCTGTGTTGTCTCGGCATGGAAAGCGCCCTGATGATGCCCCTCTTCTCACTGTAGCTAACGCTGCTGTTAGATTGTTCTTCTCTGGCTCCCTCCTGAGCAAGGATATCAGCTCGCTCATTCCCGGAGACTCGGCAGTGGGCTGGAATCCACTGCAGAACTGCTCTTCTGGTTGTGGCAACCTGGTGCAGAGCTCTAGACAGGAGGGGGAGCGTGTTGTTCTGGCATGCCTGCAGTACGGAGAGGGCATCAGACAAGAAGACAACTTGTCTGCAGTCACAGTCTGTAGCCTGAATCATGGAGGCCGCCTGCATGAGTGCTTCTGTCTCAGCACGGTAGTTTGTACAGTGTCTTCCAGTGGCGACACTTGCTGTTGTTGTTTGTCCTCCTGGGAAAAGGATAAGGATGCCTGCACCCCCATTGGCTACGGCATTGGTTGCTGACCCGTCGGTGTATACATGTATCTATGCCTCCTGTGGGTACCTCTCAGCAATCATGGCCATTGTTAGGTAGTGTTTCACCTTGTCATCTTGTGTGTCTTCCGGTATGAGGTGTGGGATGGTGGTGTGGACCTTGATATCAGGCTGGTCTAGTGTCCAGAGTTCTGGCATGTCTATTGGGCAAAGGGGGAGTGTGTCCTTGGGCAGACTTTCTTGGAACTGGTGAGTCAGCCTCTTGCTCTCGTGGACAAAGCTGCTCCTTTTCAGTCGGTTTTTGGTGAGGCTGTTCAGTTTCTGCTTCATGGGATGGTCTGGCAAACACCTGAACTTTTCTGCTTGCACCAAGACCTTGGTTTCTCTCCTCTGACTGAGAGGTTGGATTTCTGCAAGCCTTTTCATCTCCTTGATTGGTGTTGACCGCATTGCACCTGTGATTATGCAGAGGGCCTGGTTCTGAACCTTGCTAAGCGTCTGCTGGTTCGTCTTTGCCGTAGTTGACCACGCTGAAGAGTCCGTATTCGAAATGGGGTCTGACTGTTCCCTGATATACTGTCTTCAGTATTCTCTCATTTGCTTCCCAGGTGGTGCCTGCAAGTTTATGAAGAATTGCCGGTTTTGGATGTTTAATTTTAAGCTGTAGCTATTAGTTTTTTTTAACTGATCTTTTATGCAGGTCCAAATAATGCTCTGTCAAGGAGTTACTCTGCTTTGTACTGATAAAAATATGGCAATGCACTGGTCCGTAGCCCAAACAGGTTAGCCAGGTTCCTCATTTCAGTACTGTACAATAAGCACTCAGCAATAGTAAATCACAACGATTACAGTGGCAAGGATTGTACAGTCACATTTTGATCCATTAACATTACCAAGCTCATTAAAACTTGATGAATTGGCCAGTACCGCCAAGCTTGACATTTGCATGGGAAGTTATTGTCTATAGACCCTACCCTGGTTGCAAGAAACTGAACCCTGCATAGCCCACAAGTTGAGTAATCGGACACTGTGACTAGAGCTTATGCTGACTGCTGCTGAGCCTTGCAATTCAAAAGCCAAATGGAAGCCTTTCAGTTCAAAAGCCAAATGGAAGAGGAACATTATCCACTTTAGAAAATTGTTGCAATGTATATTTTATTTGTATACCAGTGAAGGAGGGGGAGATAGACACAGAGGGTGCAGAACTTCCCTGCTGTTTGGTCGTTATGGTAGAGATAGAATATATAAGTGCCTCTGTGCATAATAGTCTACATCAAATTGTGCATGTCCATTACTAGTAATACATGTACTATGTAGTAGACTGGAACTTGGATAACCTTCACCTTAGATTACTTTCAGTTGATAATATAATGTGACAGTTTATTTTCTTACTTCTTTTTTAATGTTTTAAGCTTGGATTTTCTTATGTATGTCTTGCTTTTTAATTAATTGAAAATATGCATATATAGCTCTTCTCTCTTTATGTTATTGTCTGGCCCTCCCCACTTGTCTCTGTTTCTTTACCCTTCTGACTTTTCTGTCTTTCTCCCTTGAGTTTCACCTTTCTTTATTCTGTGTTTCAGAAATTTCAATTAATCCATGGTGTACAGTGGGTTGTACTTATTAATAGTATTATTTAAGTATTTTGTTTGAACTTAACAAGTAGTTAGGTAGTCAGGTGGGTAAGACGTTGGACTTTCAGTTGGAAGCTGGGTTGAATCCTGCTGGGGTAACTTCCACCCAGTGGGTAAAGGGTAGAGATTTTTCTAATGTCACAAGTCAACATGCACTGAGGATGAAATTGGCAACTTCTGTGTAGAATTAGAGACAACCAAGGCTCAGTGTAAATCACAGGATGTTACAATCATAATGGGAAATTTTAATGCTAAAGTGGGACAGGAAAAAGTAGATGACATACATGGACCTCTATCAGCAGTGTAAGAGAAGAAAATGGACGAATGAATCCAGGGGACAGCATAAGAAATCAAATTGATTACATCCTGATTGATAAAAGATTAAGAAATTGTTTACTGATACTGATAGCAGAAACATTGTCAGGCACAGACAGCAGCTATGACCATAATCCTGTAATAGTAAAACTGAGGCTAAGACTAAAGAAAAGAATCCAACCAAAAATAACATCAGACTAAATCTTGGACTCGTAAAGACAGATGAATCCACTCATGCAAAATTTAGGCATGTTAAAAAGAAAAAGAAAAAATCAGCGCTGTAGAAAATATCTGGGACGGTGAGGGACAATGCACAAGTTTGGAAAAGTGCAAAATTTTGTGAATCTGTTTGAAACAAAGTCAGTGCTCTGACAAAATGTTGGGACAGTGAGGAACAATGGACAAATTTGAAACAGTCAGTCAGTGACGCTTGTGGAAAAAATCTCAATAAACACATAGAATTGAAAAAAGAGCAAAGAAGAATTGGATGACAACAAATTTTAAGCTTGATGGATGAACATAGGTAAAGGGAAAAGAAGAAGAATACAGAAAGATAGATATGGGAATCAGTAATAAGTACAATGAAGCTAAGGAGGCTTGGATAGTTACAAAGTGCGAAGAAATAAAAGACTGACACAAAACAGTCCCTAAGTTTATGTACAGAAATATTGAAAAAAATTGCTCACAGGAAGAAGACATGCACATCAACTGGTTGCTTAAAATGAAAAGATGACATGATTATTATGGAAAAGGACAAAATATTAGATAGATGGGGAGGGTACATTGAAAACCTATTTGACAGTGACAGAAGGGAGGAACACATTATAAGAAAGAACTTTGAAGGACTACCAATAATGAAAGATGAAGTTAGAGTAGTGATAAAAAAAAAAAAGGATGAAACAGGGAAAAGCCCCAGAATCAGACAATATTACTGTAGAAATGATTGAGACCCAAGATGATTTTGGTATTGAAAAGGTAACAATCGTCTTAAATGAAATTTGTGACACTGGAAAAATTCCTTAAGAGATATCAGAATCAGTTTTCATCGTACTTTGTACAATCAGCTTGAAGAGTCATGTGACAAAGATTCTAATATCATGAATAATCAATATGAGGGCAAAGAGTAGAATCCACACAGAAATAGGAGAAGAATAATGTGGATATGTTGAAGGAAAAATAACTGTTAATGCCATATCCTAAGAACTCTCATGGGAAGATCATTTGAGTTGAGTAAAGATTTATATTTATGTTTGTTGATTATAACAAGGCTTTTGATCGGGAAGACATGAAGAATTGATCAGTCAACTGGTAAAGCTCAGTATTGATGGAAAAGATCTAAGCATAGTAAGGAATATTGGGAACAAATAGCAGCAATGAGAGTAGAAAATAATATAAGCACTTTTCAAAATATCAGAAGAGGGGTTAGACAGGGATGGTTCTGTCACCAGATTTGTTTTCACTTTACAGTGAAACAATCATGTGAAACCTAGAAGAATGCCCCAGGATAAAATTTGGAGGGAAAAAATGAATAAACATATGTTATGCAGATGACACCATTCTAACTGCAGAAAATGAAAAAGATTTACAAAATCTTGTGAATACAATAGAAATGTAAGCAGAAATGAAGGGCTACAGCTAAATAGTAAGAAACTGATGTCTAGGTAATCAGTAAAAAAAACAAGATATCCTCTAGTGTAAAATAATAGCAAATGGCATAAAACTGAGACAAGTTGATTAGTTTGAATAATCCAGCAGAATTGGCCATGCTAAAACAGCATTCAAGAAGGTGAAAAGCGTTCTTATCAACAAATGCGTGTCAATTAACATCAGGAAGAGAGTTTTTCAGTGTTACATAGAACCAGTACTGTTGTACGTATGCGAAGCCTGGACAATCAACAAGCAAAGTCAGAACAAGATTGAGGCTGCTGAAGTGTGGTTTCTGAGAGGAATGTGTAAGAGTTCCATGTACAGAAAAGAAAAAATGAGACAGTCTTGAAAGAAGTTAACATAAAAAGAACATTAAATGATTAATGAAAAAGGTTAGATAAGACAAGCAATGTCTAAAGGGCACTTTACGAGGCAAAAGAAATTTTAGCACCTAGTCACAACAGGAAAGCTGAAGGGAAAAAGAACACCTGGTAGTCCCAGGGAGAAAATATTAGACAGTTTTGTAGAGTGGATGGGGACAAAAAGGGAGATATAGCCTACTTGCCACAACAAAAGACAGATTTGTGTGGAGGGCCAAGGTCGCCAACGCCAAACGGCAAGGCACATGATGATGATGAAGATAGTTTTTGTTGTTGTTGTCTTTTGATGTGAAGGGGGAGATTGTATTTCTTTTATTATCAGTTGGGATCTTTTCAAACTGGAAAAAAGAATCAGTTTATCAATGAATTTATTTATGTATTATTGTATGCCACTCTCTCTGTTTATTGAATCTTTGCACTGTAGTGTGTGAATGTATGACTGCTTGTGTGTTTGAATGTGAGTATGCATATGTGTGTCTCTGCATTGCGTATGCTTATCAACACCAAAATGCATTCACAATGACATGCACGTATGTGTATGTGTACAGTATACACAAACTCATTCGCTGTATCAAGACAGTTCATATCTGTAGTGATTACATGTGTGTCTGTGTGTGTGAAAGAGAGAGTGTGTGTGTGAGCGTGCGTGCTTGTGTGTGTGTGTGTGTCTGTGTGTGTGTGTGTGTGTGTGTGTGTCACTGTGTGTGTGTGTGTGTGTTTTACTCTCACATTATAACTATAAGACACTTTTTAAAGAAAATTACTGGTATAAGTGTGCCACTGTAATCGTGCCATTTTTGAGGTGAACTTTAAAAGATG
>CM060307.1:15092075-15329575 GCA_030674185.1 Monoplex corrugatus
GACACAGTTTCCTCTAAAGGTTGGGCATTAATAGATCCAGATACGATTCTGTTGGAGAGCTAATTCATTGTTTAAGGGCGAGAGTAAAGTCCTAAACTCTTTGAAAAACAGGCCTGTAGAGGAGAAACGCTCTTGTGCTGTAATGTTTTGTTGCCTGGGATATCAGTGTGTCTTAATGAACTTTTATTACACTGGCATTACCCTACCTCCTCTCTCCAGCTGTGCTCAACTTCTTGGTTGTGCCTGTGTACACGGGTATTCAGACCAGTGCTATGAATAGACCCTTATCAGCAGTGAGCTTTACCCTGGGGGCCTGCCATTAATTGAGAAGAACTTCTTGTGAAGTCAGCCTGTTTATGATTGTTACCTTGTTTGTGGGCTTTTTTTTTTAAAAATGTTTTTGTGAACATTTCCACAGTCAAGAGACACTTTGATGAGAAAAAAAACCTCCATTGTTTTGCAGTGCTGTGTTGCAACAACTTATATAGTTTCATTGTATTGGCCCTGACAGGTGATAAGTTGATGTCTGGGTGTTTTTTTAAAACAGACCAGCTTACTGAATGTTAAGGCAGATACAGGGAAGTGTTCCTGCAGAAAACTACATTTTGCAAACCACAGTGTTGTGTGTTGTGATACAGATACAGAACTGGGTGTTCTCTATAATCTGTATCAAGTGTTTTTTGTAGAGAATTGAATGTTCTCTGATCATCTGTTTTCTGCACAGAATTGAGTGTTCTCTGATCATCTGTGTTTTCTGTACAGAAATGAGTGTTCTCTAATCATCTGTGTGCTTTCTGTACAGAAAAGAGTGTTCCTTGTTCATCTGTGTTTTATCTACAGAATTGAGTGTTCTCTGACCATCTGTGTTTTGTCCACATTGTGACAAACATGATTCGCAAAAAATTAGGTACCTGATTGAGGACTTTAAATGTTATGCAGGCTTTTTAGAAGCTCGTTCATGGAACTCAGCTCTTGGACACAAGAGTTAATTTGTGCACCAACAATACTAATAATCAGTTAATATACAAATGTTTTTATTTCTGTTCAGTCACGCAAAATTAAAGTGTAGTCTTATTTTTGTAAAATTGTTGACCCCTAATTCAGTTAAGAGAGAGAATTGACCCTAATTGAGTTTACAGAGAGTAATCTTACTAATCTTACTGTTTGAACTAATCAGACTGTTCAAGTTTGAACTAACCCATCTGCTTAATTTAAAGACTGGGAAAAGATGGTGACTTGTCAGTGTGATTGCCTTAGGTCTCATAGTCTGAAGTGTTATCTACTTCAAGTTCAGTCTGAATAGTTTTCATTGCTTAGATTAGGAAGTATTTGACTACTTCACAGCTTCTGAATGGAAGGTAAAACATTTACAAAATTTTGACTAGAAGGTAAAACAGAATGACTTTTGGGTAAGGAAAATTCATGAATAAGCTGAATCAATCAGCAGGGCAAATAGGACATCGGCTATTTGTAATTAGTACTTTCACTTTCATAAATTATGCAAGATTATCCATTCATTACATTGATGAAATGATTTTGTCATAATGTACATTGAAATCTGAATAAACAGTTGATGTGCTATGTGTTATACTTATAGTGAGATTTTTTTTTTCATGTGATGATAGTTAGTACGTATTATTACATATATCATTATATCATGTGTCCAAGTAGTCAAAAAAGTGTTTGAATTGAACTTCTTAATAGTGACAGATTTCTGTGTTAAATGTTGTGTTGCATTTTCTCCGCATTTCCTTTAAGAAAGGGGTTGAATTATCTGTTCAACTGTTCAGTTTGATTGATGTGTCCTGGTGTGTGGGGGGCATGGGGGGATGGTAGAAAGTTAGGAAATCTTTAGAAGAGGATGCAGTTAGGGCTTCAGCTAGTTCTAGCATGAAAGGTCACCTCCTTTATCTTTTTTGTTTTGCCACAGACATGGTTGGTACCTCTTCTCTCATTTGTGGAGCCTGCTGTTGCATGTAGAAGCTACACAACATTGGGGAAGTCTTCAGTCTGAAAGTTTCTGTATAACTTCTTTAATGAGAGAGTGAAGTTTCGTATGAACTGAAGTAATTTGAATCTGAAACTTCCCTTATAGGGATGCCGGCAGCTCTTTCAGTATAGTATCCTCACCTTCTGAAAATTCTGTGCTAAAAAGTCCCCCATTTCGGTCACTCTCTTTGTTTCTGCCTTGCTCCTTTGCTTTCTGTTGTCTTTGTTTCTGCCTTACTCCTTTGATTTCTTTCATCTCTTCCTATCATTTTCTACCTTGCTAGTCCATTCATCTGTATGTGTTCAATAAAGTCTTGCATACTGGAAGAGACTTGCAAAGAGATCACCTCTGAGCAGGTCTTTAATTTTACTATTTTTGCATGAACTTTCACATAAAAAAATTCGCAAAAAATTATTGGAAACTTCTTTTTGTTATTAACCCTTTGACTCCCTCACCCTGTCAACCAGCATCCTGCATTGTCAACCATGCCAGCAAAACAAAAACTTAACCTTTTGACTCCCTGACCCTATCCACTAGCTTCCTGCAGGAAGCTGGTGGATACGGTGAGAGAATCAAAGGGTTAAGTTTTTGCAGTTGGTGGATAGGGTACGGGAGTCAAAGGGTTAAACACTTTTGTTTTATTCAATGAATGATGAACAGATATTTTGAGACAGACAAGACAGACGAGTACATCATGAGTATTTTGGAAATCTGTTTGAGAGTGGGGCATCCATCACTAGTATCATCATCATCATTAGGTGCCCTGCCGTATGGCGTTGGTGATCATGGACTTCCATCTGTCTCTATCTCTCGTTGTCCCAAGCATCTCCCCCACCCTCCCCGTCCCCAGCCACTCTGCAAGTCTGTCCAGCATTTTCTCCCTGGGTCTACCTGGTGCTGTCCTTCCCTCCAGCTTTCCCGTTGTGACCAGGTGCTCCAAATCCCCCTTCCTCATAAAATGGCCTACAAATGTTGCCTGTCTTTTCCTAATCTTCCTTATGAATGATCTACTTGTGTCTGCCTCCGTCAAGACTGTCTCGTTTGTTTTCTTTGCTGTCCATGGAACTCTCAACATTCTTCTTAGAAACCACATCTCGGCTGCCTCAATCTTGTTCTGGCTTTGCTTGTTGACTGTCCATGCCTCACATCCGTACAACAGTATTGGTTCTATGTAACATTCAAGAACTCTCTTCCTGATGTTAATTGATAGGCATTTGTTGGTAAGAATGCTTGTCATCTTCTTGAATGCTGTTTTGGCTTGGCCGATTCTGCCGGCTATTTCTGATGTGCATCTGCCGTGTCTGATGAAATGATTGTTCCCAGGTATTTAAATTTATCAACCTGTGTCAAGGTTGTGCCATTTGCTGTTATTTTGCATGAGGGGATTTCATGTTTTTTACTGATCACCATGACTTCAGTCTTCCTGCTGTTTAGTTCCAGTCCCTTATCTTTGCTTTCTATTTCTAGTATATTCACAAGGTTTTGTAGGTCCCTTTCATTTTCTGCAATTAGCACAGTGTCATCTGCGTATTGAATGTTGTTTATCATTTTCCCTCCAACCTTTAATCCAGGGTCTTTTTCTAGGTTTCTCATGATGTTTTCGCTGTAAAGTGAAAACAGATCTGGTGACAAAACACAACCCTGTCTGACTCCTCTTTTGATGTTTTGGAAAGAGCTTACATTGTTTTCTATTCTCATTGCAGCTGTTTTTCCCAGTACATATTTCTGAAATATTCGTAGATCTTTTCCATCAACATTGAGTCTCTCCAGTTGGTTGATCAATTCATCATGTCTTACCCGATCGAAAGCCTTGGTGTAGTCAACAAAGCATAAATACAAATCCTTATTCATCTCAGTTGACCTCTCAATGATAGTTCTTAGGATGTATAGCATTAATAGTTCCTTTCCCTTCCACAAATTCACACTGTTCTTCTGCTATTTCTCTTTTGATTCTATTCCTTGTCCTCATCGTGATTATTCTTAACAGGATTTTTGTTACATGACTCATCAAACTAATTGTGCGTTGGAGTTCGCATTAGCCCATCACTAGTATGGAACTGCAAATTACACGTACATATGCACACATGCACACACTCATGCATGTACACACATACACACACAGGCACATACACACATACACACACACACACACACACACACACACACACACACACACACACACACACACACACACACACACACACATCTCTCTCTCTTTCTCTCTCTCTCTCTTTCTCTCCCTCCTTCCCTCTTGAGCTCTTTCTCTTTATCTCTTTCTCTCTCTCTGTCTTGCTCTCTCTCTGTGTCTCTGTCTGTCTGTCTGTCTCTCTCTCTTTCTCTCTCTCTCTCTTTGTAAAGTTTGTTTTTCAGTTCTATAAACACTTACACAGTTATAGTTGCTTTGTTAAGCAGATTAATCTTGTAGCGAGAAAAGATTTAATCCCAGTCGCTGTGGTGCAGTGGTTAGATCAATGGACTACCAACTGGTAGGTTATGAATCCTGTCAACATCAGTGTGGGATTTTTTGGCTCAAACCAACTCCTATCTGGAGCTGAGTGTACTATGAGCTCATTGGCAATACTCTGACCACACAGTCGAGTCTCATCCACTTCATGGATGCATCTTTTAGGTGTTAGTCAAATTTTCTGACCATCACTGCATGAGTCAGTATGTCTTGGGCCTGGTTGACACCAGAATGATATTGTGAAAGTAAGTATAGAGTACAGCCTTGTCATGCAATCTCAATCCAGAAAGGAACTCTGTAGATAGCATTATGATTATCATCCCTGTTACCATCATCACCACCATCACCACCACCACCACCACCACCATCATCATCATAGCTTTGTAAATAAGATTGTCCAGGATGTGGTGTAAGAAATCAGCAGCAGCAGCAGCAGCAGCATCAGCAGCAGCAGCATCAGCAGCAGCATCATCATCATGTGCCATGCTGCATGGCATTGGCAATCAGGGCCCTCCATACGAAGCTATCTCTAATTGCTGCGAGTATTATCGCCTACCCTTTCTGCCCCCATCTGCTCTGCAAAACTGTTTAATATTTTCACCCTGGGTCTACCTGTTCTTCTTTTTCCCTCCAGCTTTCCTGTTGTGATGAGATGGTCGAATTTCTCTTGTTTCATAAAATGTCCCAGAAACATTGTGTTTCCTTTCCTTTTTTCTTTGTTGATGTTCTTTCTGTGTTTCCTTCTTTCAAGACTGCCTCATTTGTTTTCTTTGCTGGTCATGGAATTCTTAACATTCTTCTCAGAAATCACATTTCAGCTTTCTCAATCTTGTTCTGACTTTGCTTGTTGATTGTCCAAGCCTCGCATCCGTGCAATGGTATTGGTTCTATATAACGTCGAAGAACACTCTTCCTGATGTGCATTGATAAGCATTTGTTGGTAAGAATACTTTTCATTTTCTTGAATGCTGTTTTGGCTTGGCCAATTCTGCTGGATATTTCTATTGTGCATCTGCAGTCTTATGAGATGACTGTTCCCAGATATTTAAACTTATTAACTTCTCTCAATGTTGTGCTATTTGCTGTTATTTTAAATGAGGGGATTTCTTTTTTTTTCTTTTTTTCTTCTTCTTTCTTTTACTGATTTACCATGACTTCAGTCTTCTTACTAGTTAGCTTTTGCCCTTTATTTCTGCTTTCTATTTCTGTCATATTATATTACAAAATTTTGTAGGTCATTTTCATTTTCTGCAATAAGAACAGGATCTTCGGCATAAGGGAGATTGTTTATATTTTTTCCTGCAGTCTTTATCCTAGGGCATTCTTCTAGGTTTCTCATGACGGTTTCACTGTAAATTGAAAACAAACTTGGTGACCTAACACATCCCTGTCTAACCCCTCATTTGATGTTTTGAAGAGTTTTTATCGTTTTCTACTTTCGCTGCTGTTATTTGTTCCCAATACATATTTCTTATTATTCTTAGATCTTTTCCATCAATATTGAGCTTTTCCAATTGGTTGATCTATACTTTTATGTCTTATCCAATCAAAAGCCTTGATAATGTTGATATAATCAACAAAATATAAGTATGAATCCTTGTTCAACTCAATTGATCTTTCTATGAGAGTTCTTAGGATGTATGTGGCATTTATAGTTCCTTTCCCTTCAGCAAACCCATACTGTTCTTCTGCTATTTCTGTTTTGATTCTGTTCCCTGTACTCATCATGATTATTCTTAATAGAATCTTTGTCACATGGCTCATCAAGCTGATTGTGTGGTGTAGTCCTGCTTTCTTTGGAAGTGCAATGAAATTGACTTTGACATATCTTTAGGGATTTTTCTGGTGTCATAAATTTCATTTAAGAACCAGTCGCCTTGGTGTAGTGGTTAGCACAACGGACTACTGACTGGAAGGTTCTGGGTTCAAATTCCCATCAGTCCCTTCAAAAATTTGTGGTATTTTTCAGTTCCAACCTGCTTTTACCCAGAGCTGAATATGCTATGGGTTCATTGGGAAGACTGGGACCACACAGTCAAGTCTCATTCACTTCATGGATGCATCATTGAGGGTGTTGCTCAAATCTGACCAACATCATAGGTGTCTGTATCTCTCAGGCCTGATTGACACCAGGATGTATTATGACAGTAAGCGAAAAGCACAGCCCTGTCAAGTAGTGTCAATCCTAGATGGAACTCCATAGCATCATGATTATCATCATCATTGCCATCATCATCATTGCATTGTAAAAGCTATCCCAGCTTCTGTGGCTATAAAGGTGGCGGAGAAAATGGGGAAAAAAGAAAAACAAAAAGGAAAAGAAAAGAAAAAAGAAAAAAAATTTTTTTAATCAGTGTTACTGCATGTACAGCCAAGTTCCATCCTTTATCCTTACTTGGAATGAAAGCACTAGGAAGAGAGAACAATAGACTGGAAAAGTACTTTATTATGAAGCATCTTAAAATGGATACGAACATTAATGCAGTTGGTAGAAAGTGCTGAGCATAAAAAAAAATTTACTGCATTCACAAGTTTGTGAGGGGTTCAGAAATATTGGAGCCACGATTTAACCCTGAATCTATGAATTGAATTCCTGGATGACATAGAACCTGGAGGCTGAATGCATTTTTTTCTTTTGGGAACCACACACACACACACACACACACACACACACACACACACCACACACACACACACACACACACCACACACACACACACACACACAACACACACACACACACACACACACCACACACACACTCACATACATACACACATACACACACATACACACACACACACTCCACACACACACACACACACACACACACACATACATACATACACATACATACACACACACACATACACACACATACACACACACACACATCACACACACACACACACACACACACACACACACACACACACACACACACACACACACACACACACACACACACATAGTGAGAGAGAGAGAGAGAGAGAGGTCGTAAAGTAAATAAGACAAAAGTTCTTTGAAACTTGCTTGTACTTGGGACTTGTTTGTACTTCAGTCTTCAGACTTGTATGTCTTACTGAATGGATATCATATATGGACATCCTGATATATTATTTTATAACCAAATTCTCAATTTAATCACCATTTATCCAGCAGAGGCAAGACTTGTACGATTTATCCAGCTGAGGCATGGCTTGTAATGCAACCAGACACTCAACTTGAAGAATGCAGATTATAGAATTTATTTAAAAAGTAACAACAAACAAATGAAAAAGGCCATGGCCCCATCAGAAGGGTTGTAAGCAGTGATGCATTGACACTACTACATTGTTACTATGTAGATTAGAACATTGTCAGCTTGAAGAAGACATCATGAAAGATTGAAACATCACGTTTTTGACCTCTGGACTGATACCAGTGAGTAACTTGAATAAGTTGTGTAGTATGTGATGGGGTCAGTGCCCATCTACATTACCAGAATTGTGCAATATCGTCTGTCACATAACATGTATATTAAGGAATCTTACTTTTCCTGATGATGCCAGCTATCCCACCCCTACCCTCCACACATACACACACTCACTCCCCCCTTTTTTCCATGTGATAAAGTTACTTTTTGCACATTACAAAAAATTTATAAGCGTTCTTTTTTTTTTCTGTTGCAGACAGAGAAAGTAAAAGCTCATCGAGGGTCAGTTCTGAAGGGTAAGCATATCTAGTATGACTGACATAGGGCAGCTTTCATTATTCTTGTTTGTTGTTTTGTGTTGTGTGTGTGTGTGTGTGGTGTGTGTGTGTGTGTGTGTGTGTGTGTGTGTTGTGTTGTGTGTGTGTGTGTGTGTTCTGGTTCCATAGAACAAATGCAGCCCATAGTTATGTCTGTCATGTGTGTAGTAAGGTATTTCTAATCACAGATTTGTGTGTGTATATGTCAATATATGAACAGACTTGGGGGAATTCCTACAAATGACAAAGTACAGAACTGAAACAGTGTAGGACAATTTGCAAACAATGAAGTACTGGCATCCTTTTGGGTTTTCAGCTGATAATGAGCTAATGTTTTTAGATGAGCTTGGAGGAAGAGGTTTGTAGGAGGTAGAGGAAATGTAACAAACTGTATTATAATGATGTCAGTATCAAATGAGTATATATAATTCAGTACCCATTCATCCTGAACTCATGTAAACAGGCATCATGTTTTTAAGCTCAAGGTGACATAAGAAAAGGAAAACAAAACTATAAAAGCAGTAAAGAAGTTAAATGTAGCCTACATGTATGATGTGATTTTTTTTAAATGCCAAAGGCCACTCGTTAAATTATTCCAAGTGTAGATGTCAGATTAATTGCTAAACTGGTTGTAAATTGATTTTTGTTATCCCTTTCTGACAGGGGTGAAAGAAAATCAATCACATTTGAGGTATCTTACTCATAGATAATGTGTAAAGCGGCTTTGGGAAGAATTGTCAGTTTAGATTAAAAATTGTCTGTCTGAGGGGTGAAGTAGTGGAAGAATACTGTTAGCGTGAAAACCTAACTATTTCAAAGTTGAACATTGTCTTTGTTTTGGATAAGGAGGTTTTTATTTAAGATAAAGAGCAAGTAAAAAGTTCATTTCTTGTCACAGTGGAGTTTTAACCATGTGGAATTTGGGTTGCTCTACATAAAGGGAGTATGCCATTGTAGAGTGCTGTTGTTGTTTATGTTTACTCATTTATTTGTTTGCTTCTGCATTTCTGTTACGAAAGTACGTTTTATGTATTGTTATTTGTTAATTAACTTTGCTTGATTGGGTACCTCACGTTTTTCATTTTGCTGTTGTGTTCGCATTGTTACTGTTTGTCTAGTTATGTATTTTTACTAATTAACATTGGCCTGAGTCTTGGATTCAATTTTCATTTCAGTGATACAGTGATACCCCATGATTCTGCAGTTGATTCAGATGTTGTGAAGTCCAAACATCCAGCAGCCCGAGTGCTGGAACAGCAAGTACGAGACGAACACTCACAGCCTTTGCCGAGGGTGAGATTTCAAATTAGATATGTAGCCCTGTCATCATTTAACTAATGCTTTCATTCCACCATCCTATCCTCCAGCTTCCTACATTCTGTGTTAATTAATTAGTTCTTTCACTCCCTCATCTTATCCACTAGCTGCCTGCAAGAAGCTGGTAAATAGGATAAGAAAGTGAAAGGGTTAATTGAATAACACTTAGTTAAGCTGCTGGGTAGGAAGATAGAACGAAAGGGTTAAACATGCTTAGGACAGGCAGATACTTTCTTTTCACTCTGCATGGCCATTTCCTGTTTCTTCGCTTCACTGTCACAATTTTTTTTTTTGTTCTTTGTGTGTGAGTGTGTGTGTGTGAGTGTGTGCGTGTGTTGGTCATTTTCTGGTGATGTGATGACTGATTGCTTGGTTTGTTAATTTGCTCGCAAGATTCAAGTAAAAACTGTAATTTTTTTCTTTTTCTTTCCTGTTTCTTGGTTTTCTTTGCTTTTTTAGAATGTAATTTTTTATGTTTAAAGAGAATTTATATTTTCAAACCGAAAACATTAGAAACTGTATTATTTGACTAAAAACTGTTTCAGTTGGTTGAAATTTACTATTAAGTATTTTGCATAAAACTGCATAAAGTTACAAAAGTGTTTCACCTGAAGTATGTCTCTCTGATTTTCTGTCTACTTCCCTTAAAAGAAAGGTTGATTCAGATAAAAATAAAAGTTGATTCAGGTTGAGTATATATATATAATATATATATACATATAGATCTATATATATATATATATATATATATATATATATATATATATATATATATATATATATATATATATATATATATATAGATCTATATATATATATATGCATTTGGTGAGCATGTGTGTTGTGTGCTGTTTAAGGGGTGAGAGAGAGAGAGTGTGTGTGTGATGTGTGTGTGTGTGCATGTGTGTTTGTGTGTGTGTGTGTGTGTGTGTGTGTGTGTGTGTGTGTGTGTGTGTGTGTGTGTGTGTGTGTGTGTGTGCACATAAGTATTTCTTGTATAACTATGGCAGGCTGTCTGGTTTTAGACAAAATTGTGTTGGTAAGATGTGTTCATCTGTTGATCAATGAACCTTCGCTTAAGTTTTTGGACTTGTGGTCTAGCCTTATCTGGATTTCTTAGGTGCTTACTGCCAACTTTTAAAAGTATTTCATTCAAACAAAGAATGTTTGATCTAACAAAGAGTTGTGACCAAGGCTGGTCATATTTTGGGCAACTCCTACAAAATGAAATCATGTAATTTAGTCAGGAGAAAAGGAACCAGGTAGTTTAGCCAGACTATTTCATTTACATTGTATGTTGAAACTAGATTTCAGTAGTAAAGGCATTGAGGTTTTAGTCAAATTGAGAACATATGTGCTTTGTACAAAAGAGCATAATAGATGTGTAAGACCTAAACCTCTGTCCTTGTTTCCCATTGCACACCTATTAAGGCAATCTCTCCAATCATTTATCTTGCTTGCTTTTTGCTTATAAAAACATTGAATAAAATCAAACAAAACTAAAGTAAAAAGGGAAAGAAATTTGTTAGTAGGGTTAATTGTGATAGTCTTTTAATTGTGCTGGGCACGCCTTCACACAGAACAACTTACCCAACGACTCTGAAGACGACTTCTATGATGCATTTGATTCCCCACCCTCATTGACCATGGACGTGGTGGATCAGATGCAGAGCTACAGTGATATGAACGACTCCTGCACACTCTTCCAGTCACATGATGATCTAGGGGGACTTACGTGGTCCCAGGAGGAGAGCACTCTTCTAGACGAAGGAGCCGGGGAGGCAGCATTTGCCGAGGATTTAACCATAGTGCGTACTGATTCTGGAATCAGGGAATGTGCTTTGGGACCAGTGGCCATGCAGCCTACATTCCTCTTTGTGCAAACTATTCTATACATACTCCGTATTATTATATTAACAACTCACCGACGCTCGTGTATCACTGTATGCATCATTAACCAACACTTGTGGCATGCTGAAATACGAACTGGAAAGAATTTGTTTGAAAATGCTAACTGGAAAGAATTTGTTTGAAAATGCTAAGTATATAGTTTTAGTAAGCAGCATGGTGGCATGATCAGCTCTGAATCTTTCCATGAATACTGGTCAGTACTTTTAAATTTAAAAGTCAGAACTGTTATAGTGTTAATGTACTGTAATGGTTGCCTGTCCACAGACACACTAAGCATTTGTACAGAATTAGATACAACATTTTCTTGAGTGAGATCACGTTTTTGCTTGTAATTAGTATTTTTAGTAATACAACAATTCTTTCTCTGCATGTGTGTTTGTGTGTGTGTGTGTGTGTGTGTGTGTGTGTGTGTGTGTGTGTGTGTGTGTGGTGTGTGTGTGTGTTAAGAGTGAATATGCTTAATTATCCTTATATATTAGATTATCGTTATTCATTTTGTTTGAAAGCAAGTCATGACATAGGTTGAAGGTTTGCAAGTATAATCATGCACAGCCCATTCTTTGCAAACTTCAAGGGTTTCCAGTCCAAGGACAGGAAGACTACAAGTTCTCAGCTCTCTGTTACAATCTCTTCTATTAAGTCATCCCTGTTTTTATTTCTGGTGCCCTCACAGTCTGTATTCCTTCTAAACAGCCCCTTGTGTGTGTGTGTGTGTGTGTGTGTGTGTCATGTGTGTGTGTGTGTGTGTGTGTGTGTGTGTGTGTGTGTGTGTGTGTGTGTGTGTGTGTGTGTGTGTGTGTGTGTATAATTAAAAAATTACCCTAAAACATACAATACTGTTCCTTACCTGTACTGTGTCAGGTCATGCTTATATGATTGATTTATTGTCAACTTGTTTTCATTGATAACATTTATTGTAAAGCGCAAAGTGTTTGGGAGCTTGCTTCCCAGGATGTTAAGCTATATAGGTCTTCATGATTATTGTTATTATTATTACATGGAAGATTAAGACTATCTGGCTTTACTTAAAGTAAGCCCAGAGTTCAGAGTTTGAAGTTTGTTCAAGAAGTAATCATCGCACACAGAAAGTTCCATTCATGCTCCACCCAGATCTGCCAGCAGTCATCTGGCAGGGTCCCTGAGCCTGTGCAAATCCCTGTATGCTGGCAACATTTTGACAAAGGGAGCGGTGGAGGCAGCTATTTGTGCAATTCTGTGTTGTCTTGAGGGAAGGAAAAGGAGGCTGTAGAGAGGGTTGATGTAGTGAAACCTTTTGACAACATGGATGAAAGACTGACTTACTCAGGTTACTGGGTTCAGGATTCAGATTAGTCACTGGGTCATAATCCTCCTTGTCATTGTACAGACATAATAGGCAGTGGCTGGGTCTTTTGCTACCCAGGCTTCATGCTGGTACCTACACATTGTTAGAAATAATAAGTAGTAGTAATGCACAAAACATATGTACGTGACTGTGGAACAAAACAACAATAGAAGTGAAGAACAAAACATATGTGTGAGTGTAAAATTAGAAGTGAAAGACAGAAGGATGTCTTACTGTGACCATGAAATAATGAACAAACCAGAGACTAAACTGTATGAAGGAAATTTTCAAAACAAGACATATTACTGAAACCTAATAATGAACAAACCAGAGACTATACTGTACTATAGAAATTTTCAAAACAGACATATTACTGAAACCTATGAAGTGATTAACAAAGCTGAGACTATGCCATACTATAGAAACATACAATAATTACTATGACCCTAACAGAGGTGTATTACTGACCTGAAAAATTGTGAGCAAACCAGAAACTATACTAAAGAAATGTACAAAATTTATATATTACTCTGACCATAAAAATGATGACCAGACCAGGAGACTCCATTGGAAATGTATGAAACAGATGCTTTACTGTGACCATAAAAATTCAGGTCAAAACTGGTATTTCACTATAACTGCCAAAGGAGTGTTCAAACTAGAAGTCTTGATGTGGTCTGAAGAATAAATTAGAAGACCAGGTATTTCACTGCAACCATAGAAACAAAGTGCTAAACGAACATCTCTTTATAACATTTCATATATTTCACCACAACCAAAGAAGCAGAGTACAGAAGGGAATCTCATTACAACAGAAGAAGTGAAAAACAAAAGATTTGTCTGACTGTAATTTCATTTTTCTAATACAAAGTACTTTTCTGCACAAGTGAAGGTTGGGGGGGGGGGGGGGGGGGTATTTCACTTATAATTATAGTATAACATTAGAAATAAAGCACAAACTGGCAGCTCACCTAAGCTGTAGAAATGAAGTGCAAAAGAAGGATTAGTTAAAGGTACACACTAACAGTATCACCAGAACGTTGCCAACTGAAACTGTATTGTGTAATCTTCAGCTCAGATAAACATGAGACTTTAATTTGAAACCGTGAAATGCTTTAGGTGAAGTAGATGCACAGTGGAACTTGTAAAATTTTCTCAGGCATGAAAGGAGGTCATTGAGGGATTGTGAATCTATACAACTAAAGGAATATATAACAAATACAGTTTTTCTCGTAAACACTAATTTGTGGGTAGAATATGGCATTGGAGAAGGATGATCAGAAATGGAAAAAAAATGGGGAGGGGTGGAGAATGGGAGGAGACAGATATTGATGCAGAAATGCATGATGGATTTTTTTTTATATTTTAGCTGTTTGCAGTGCATATGAACTTGACTCTGGTCACTAAAACAATGTAATGGCCGAAGGTCTTGATTTTGTTTGGTGGGGCAGTGATGATCATTGTTGTTGGAATGGTGGTGCTGATGGTGGTTGATAATTAATGTGTGTGTGTTTGTGTGTGTGTGTGTGTGTGTGTGTGTGTGTGTGTGAGCATGCTTGTGTGTGCGAGCATACACATGCCTGTGTGCTCTTACATGTACGAGTTTATTTCCCCTTTTCGTTTGTTTGTTTTGTTTCTTTCTTTTTCTTTTACTTTGAAAGAGTTGACTGATGACATTTATTCATCAAGATGATAAATATTTTCTAAAGTGTATGTTGCAAACAGAAAGTATACAAGGAAGTATTTTAGTCACCTTTATATTTTCCTCATTATTTTCCATCTTGAGATCAGAAGGGTTTGATTTCAAACAGCAGTGTGTTCTTAAATAGATGCAGACCGGAGGCCTCCAGTAGAATTAGTCAAGCTGTCTGTATCAGGTGACACTGTATGCATACACAAGTAAGGGAATGAACTCCTGATTGTGTCACTTAAGTACAGATGTGACAAGTTGGTGTGGAAGAAATGGGACACGGATGTTATGGTCACTCCACTCCACAGCTCTCTGATTAATTGTGTGTTATGAAGTAAAGATCCTATAAATTGTGTGGAAAATGGGAATCAGAGCATCTTCTTCACAACCTGCAGACAGTAGTGCTGGTGCTGGTAATGATGATACAGATAGTGGTGATGGCGTTGATAATATGGAAAAAAATACCACTAAGGTTGAAAAACCTACCATTGTGCCAGCAGAGAAAGAAAGCAGGGACAGAATGTGTTGTGAGGTAACCAATTTTCAGTTTTTCTGTTGTTACTGGTTGGCAGTATTTAGGTTTACATATGTGCTAAATAAGCTGACAATGAAAGATGAGGTGCAGAAGTAATAAACGATGATGACACATTATGAATATTTGATCAGCACATATTTATGATTCTAGGATCACAGTATAAGCTAATAGAGTGTGATGCACGCTGCTCTGTTTTATTTATTGATTTGGATGTGCATGTATGACTGTTATGTGTAGGCAACAGGTGCAAGAAGGATGAACGTTTGGAAATAAAAAAATGAGCTTCTCATGGTTATTGGCTCCTGCATCAGGGTTTCAGTTTCTCAAGATGACCTCTCCACGCTCAGAATGAATGTCATATGCACTAACGTCACAGGCGCCATGTGTATGGTGATCATGGCACAGACCTTATGCCAGCACATAAATCCATGAGCTGGCCAGATCCTGAGGTCCTGCCTATTCTGTTTTACCTAGTCAACATTTTTTTAAACTAGTATTGTATCAGTTTATCACTGGAACAGTCTCAGTTACATGTAAATGACATGTGTATCTGTGTGTCTTATCTTCAAAGAAAAGAACAGACATAAAAGTAAATAGATAAATGAGTAAAGGTCTGAATCACAACACAACTAGCCACTCAGTATAAACTTGTATCAGTGGCAGGTTGTATAAAGTTGTTTTTTAAAATTTAACTTCCTTTAGTGAGAGAGTACTACACATGACCTGTTTTGATGATGACTCTGAACACAGCTTGTCGCAATGAGGCGGGGCTGCTGATAGAGAGATAGAGAGATGGACAGATGGAAGAGTGGTTAGAAAAAAGACAGGGCTGTCAACACTGTGTTAATATTTTTAGCGTATGCATGACAGGTTGAGAGTTTACCCTATGCAGGACATGTTGAGAGATTTCCACTATTCCCCTGATACTAGCACATATTTCATATTACTTACTTCCTGTTGTAGTGTCTGTGGAGAGTGCCTATAGAGAGCCTTTTATTCTATTTGGAACACTGAAACCTTTGGCAACAGGCCCTCAGATTAAAACAGTGGGCTGTGTGTGGGGGTGGGTGGGCATGTAAGTGTTCTCCCACCTCCACCCCCCTCAACTTAGTTTCTGTTACCTTATTTTCAAAGTACACAAGCTTTGCAAAGATTTGTTAGAATCTTTTTGCCGTTAGAAAGAGTCAGGTTTCAGTATTTGTTGTGGTTAGACGGGGGTATGCTTTCCGTTACGGTTGACTATGATTATTTGTGTTGTTTATACAATCATCTAGTACTCGGTTGTGAGAGGGTGACAGATGTTGAATTCAACATGTGTATAAATTCAGTCGAAAAGCTGCAGTACTATATGGTGCATTTAATGAGAAAATTGACTACAGAAAATGTTCTGTATTTATGAGTATAGTATTTTATATATGTTGTACTCCGTAATGTGTTTTTACTGAGATAATTGGTTATGGAAATAGAATGAAAGTTACCCACTGGAGACAGAAAACAGAGAGTAATTTTCATTCTGTGGAGTATGGTGGAGATTAGTACTAGTTTACATTCCCAAAGATTATGGAAATATTCTATGAATCTATGCATATAATGATACAACATGATAGATAGTAATATAATGATAACAGTATGACAGATGCTGTATTTGGTGGTGTGTTTGAAGTTATTAGTAAAAGAGATAGAAATTAACTGGACTTTGTCAGTGTTTTATCTTCATGAGATGTTGAATGTATTGCTGGATGATGATTGCAGTTGTGGTAGGTTTGTGGTAATTATTGTGATATGGGTCAGTTGCACTAACTGCCAGAAGCACTGGGTGTTACTTTCCCATTCTAACAGCATGCTGTCTGTATTGACTCGGCGGGGGGGGGGGGGGGGGGGGAGGTGTGTGTGTGTGGTGCTTTTGTGCATGCCTTAGGATGAATTACACTTGGAGTGTGGATGAGTATTTTCGTACATGCCCATGTGTGTATGTGTTTATGCATGTGTGTGTGGGTGGGGGTGGGTGCATGGGTGTGGGCACATGCATGCATCATATTGTGAGAGTTGTGTGTTTGAGGTGAGTTGGAGGAGAGGGTTGAGAGAGAGAGAGAATGTGTGTTTGTGTGTGTCTGTGTCTGTGTCTGTGTTAGGGAAATGGTAGAGAGATACAGAATATGTGTGTAAAGGAAACATTTCTTTAATTCAAACAAATCCCAAACAAACGTAAGAGAGAGTCTCCAAATTTTGCGTCTGTTTAACACTGGCTGACTCTGCTCTCAAGTTACACTAGCTAAGTGGCACAGTCATTATGAACATGTTACATTCTTCACTTCAGTTCAAGGCACTGATCTCTCTCTGTTTCTGCACAAGGTTTTCTGGGCTGTTATTGTGTTCTTTCTCTCACTTTTTAACAACCAGCCTCGGATATTATTTACAGAGTGCTTTGAATTGTTTTGCGATAAGATATGGACAACTGTTGCCAGGTGTGTTCACATTCAATAATTAACATGATTTTGTAGTTTTGCTGATTGTAAACTATATATACAAGATGATCAAACCATTTTGTAAATGCCTTTTGTATACACGAATTTATAAACACAAAAGAACTGTTTATTTCTAACACAAGTATTTCTCATTACAAATCTTGCAGATGAGAAACTAAAACGGATCTGAACTTTATCTTTTTTTTTTCATGATTGCATGAGACTAAGGCATAAAATCAAGACTTTGGATAGTGTATACATACACATGCACAACACACTTTAGTGTGTTATCTTTCAAACTTACTTTCTGGCATCTCCTCAGTGGTCTACAGCTTACAACTGAATTTGATAACGATCTCTCCATAAAGAATTGAGAAACGTGTGTATACACACTTTTGTCACAGACAGATGGACATACAGACAGACAGACACACACACACACAGACACACACACAGACACACACACACAGACACACATACACACACACACACACACACACACACACACCACACACACACACACACACACACACACACACACACACACACACACACACACACACACGTACATATACACATACACATGCATGCATGCACGCACGCAGGGCGCACACACACACACACACACACACACACACACACACACACACACACTACACACACACACACACACACAACACACACACACACACACACACACACACACACACACACACACCCCTCGGTTGACATGAAATAATCTCCCTTTTTGTAAAATGGGAGATTAAAAAAGAAAAGAAAACAGCAGACATTGCAGGCTTTTTTCTGTCCTCTCATTTGCATCATTTCAAATGTAGAACCTATTCACTGGATAAAAAACATTGTCATATAACTTTTTCCAGCATGTGTCTTAGAATTTCTCTTGCACAATAAAGTCAGTTAAGTTTAGCACATATCATATAAAGATACAGAATCAGCCTCAGCTTTCTTCTGTTGAATCCAACAGAAACATTGAGCAAAAGACCTTTTGTTATGCTCATCGATTAAGCAAATCGTTTGACAGTATCATATACCATCGTCTTTTTGATACCATGAAGAAGATGGGCTTCCCCAAACACCTAATTTCTCTTATTGTGGCTCTGTGCAATGATCAAAATGCAGTCATTAGACAGAACAGCCAAAACTGAATATTTTAGCTTTGAGAAAGGAGTCTATCAGGTGTGCATTCTCTCACCTTATCTCTTCAGTGTCTACGTGGAGCAGGGTTTGACAGAAACAAATATTGAAAATATGGAAATAAAACTCGGCAGTCAAAACATCACAAATCTACGATATGCTGATGATACTGCACTGATGTCGGACAATATCACTAGCGTGAAAAGAATTCTGTATCTAATAGTAGATCCAGGGGGTAAGAAGGGAGGTCTAAGTCTAAATGCCAAGAAGACAAAAGTAATGCATCCAGAAAGAGAAGAAAAGTTAAGCATATTAAGATATTCAAATCAACAAGACTGTATTAGAAAATTTTAAATATTTAGGCTAAGTTAAAGCTCATGATGGCACCAGTATTAAAGGCATCAAAACAAAAGTAGGAATGCCGAAAAACAAATAATAATCTAACTCGATAATAGTAGGAAAGACAGAAGCATATTAAAGCCCTTACAATCAAAATTTTAAAATGCCTGATCTGGCCAGTAATTATGTATGGTTGTGAAGTCTGGGCATGCAGAAAAGCAGATGAAAGTAAGATCAAAGCAACATAGATGTAGTTCCATAAGTGGCCTCTTAGAGTCAAATGAAAGCATTTCGAATGAAGTCAGAGTCCAGCGTCAACTCTTGGCAGAAATCAGTACAAGAAAAAATGAAATATCAGCTGTGCAGTGACAACAGTTTTAAAAGGAAAAGTTAAGGCCAAAAGAAATCTGGCAGACCATCCACCTGTATGAACAGCATCATCAACATCAATGGTTTGAAGGTCTGCAAAGTAGCACAGAAAAGTCAAGACCTGAGTAAATGGAGGAGAGTTGCTGTAACATCTGCTGCAGTGACTACCATCAAATTTGACAATGCTGATGAATGATGGGTGAATTTAACAGAAAAAAAACTTGTACATATTTTAAAAATATTTTTCATTTAGTGACTTAGAATCAGGTAAGCCATCTGATCTACATTTCTCAAACATGTCATATTGTCATATCAAGATATATGTAGCAGACAGCATAGCAAGTCATTATGAAATGGTATTTGATAGTTGAAGTATGAGTGTGTGTGTGTCTGAGTGTGTGTGTGTGTGTGTGTGTGTGGTGTGTGTGTGTGTGTGTGTGTGTGTGTGTGTCATTATGAAATGGTATTTGATAGTTGAAGTATGAGTGTGTGTGTGTGTCTGAGTGAGTGAGTGTGTGTTGGGGTGTGTGTGTGTGTGTGTGTGTGTGTGTGTGTGTGTGTGTGTGTGTGTTGTGTGTGTGTGTGTGTGTGTGTGTGTGTGTGTGTTTGTACATGTGTGAGTGTGTGTGTGCATTCGTACATGTGTGTGTGTGTGTGTGTGCATGCAATTTTGGATTGGTAAAGTGTGGTGATGGTGGAGGTTAATTTCAGTTGCTTATTGTTAATTTCTTGTTGTTTGTTTGTTTGGTAGTTGGCTGATTAGTTGGTTTTGTGTTTTGTTTCTTTCGTTGTTGTAGTTTATTTTATTTATTCCTTAATGTTTCGTTTTTCAAGAGAAGGGGTGTATCATTAATGCCACAATCAGAATCCAATATAATGAATATCATATGCATATACAAAAACTTATAACTGTATAAAACAGTTGGGTGGTTCCAGTTGTCTTTCTTCTATCTGGCACTCTGATCAACGTATTTGTCAGATATGTACTCAAAAATCCATTTAAATCATCTCTTGTGTGCAACACATGTGTATGACAAAAATACAGGTGTATGTATTTTGACAATCTTTGTTTTTTATTCTCTGTATTGAAAAATAATGGGAGAACAATTCTAATTTGGTTAGAGGTGAGGCTAAGTTTGTGTGTTTGGTGTCTGTGGGTATTATTTGTCACTAATGTACACACATAGAATAATGTATCAAGTGATTGATTCTCTTGTGGTTGGGATGGGTTTTGTTGTGGTGGTTTAAAGAAAACTTATGACGATGATTGATCATCAATAAAATAATGCAAATGTGACTCATATATCTGAGTCTTTTTAACGTGACTGCAGATTCAGCTTTAATGGACCTTGCCCATTTTAGTAGTTGCTCAGTGATGGAAATAAAAATGAGGAAAATATTTGGACTAATTTCTTAGCTTTTGCAGAAGTGTAAATGATTTGAATTGGAATCAGTCCAATTTTTATAATGATGTGACTTTTGTTTGGATGGGTTAAGCCATTTTTATTACTCATAATGAACAAAAACAGCTTATGTAAATTAGATTTGAATTAGAGCTGTACAATTGTGAAAGTTATGGCTACTTACGGGGTTAATGGGCAATAAGAATAAAGAAAAGAAAAGATAATAACAAAAGAAAATTAAGAATAAGAAAAAGAAGAAGGAACTTGCTGGCTTAAGCCTTTAAGGAGAATGTTACTTCAGCATGACTGTATTTTATGTGTATAATTTATTTTCATGTTTAAAAACACAGAAACCAATTGATAGCAACCTTTTTATGAATTGAAACCAATTGTTATCTATCTTTTATGAATTATCTGATCACTTATCTGTCATCTAAATTTCACTTTAGCTTGCTGCTCTGTCTTCGTGTGTTCTGTTCTGACTTTTTTTTAATACATGTAGTTTCTTCATGTATTTTCTTCCATTTTCTGTCAACAGGTTTTGTTTGTGTCGGGCAAGGGATTATTAGTGTTTCAAACATATGGTAGAGCAAAACCATGCACAGCAAATAACCACAGCATAAGACCAGGAATGAATATCGTTTTCACACTGAAGTATTTACTGTTATAAAAATCATGGTGTTTTGTTTCACAGAATGTGTGCATATTTGCATGTGTGTGTGTGTGTGTGTGTGTGTGTGTGTGTGTGCGCGTGCGTGCGTGCGTGCGTGTGTGTGTGTGTGTGGCGCGCTTGTTCTCGTGCTTATAATGAATTATGG
Organism: Monoplex corrugatus; assembly: GCA_030674185.1. Lineage (NCBI taxonomy): Eukaryota > Metazoa > Mollusca > Gastropoda > Littorinimorpha > Ranellidae > Monoplex > Monoplex corrugatus. Next base: position 15,113,588 of record CM060307.1, read on the forward strand.
TTTGTATTTTCTCAGGATACTCCGACAGGGCTGAAAAGAAATAAGTTCATTGTTTTATTGTTTACAGGGTGATTCAGACATGGCGGACAGTCACAGCAAAGAATCTGTGGTCAAACTGGTACAGGTAGGTTACTGTCTGATGTTGGGTTTTTCTTTCACTTTATTTTTTTTTTTTCGTAGTATGCCTCCAGCCCCACACATCCCATTGTGTAATGTTGGGATAACTTGGATTCCATTTCTTTTCCCTGTTTTATTCATTTGTTTTCTTAATTTTTCCTTTTTTTCACCTTTTTTTTTTCATTTTGTTTTTCAACTGCAGATACCACAGCAATTGGCTGCTTTGCAAAATGTTTGATGAGTTACATTGATTTTTATAGACTAAAATGGCAGAAAGCTTTATTTTGGGATAATCTTGGCTTCCCCTTCCTCTTATTTTTTATTTTATTATTTTTTCGTATTTAAACTGCAACATAGATAGAAATTGGTCACTTTATTGAACATTGAGTTACGTTTGCATTAACTGACAAAAATGGCTTAAGATTGTCTTTGTATTTGGTCATTACTACTTTATTGCTGCAACAAGGTATTTGCTTTTCACTTTTCACAGGCTTGTACATTTACGTTTATTGAGGATTGTTTTTATGTTATCAACAGACATACATTGGTCTGAAAGCGGGTTTTTTTGTTTCCCCCTTTAGTTTCTCCCCTTGAGTTTTTAAAATCCTCTTTGAATTTAAAAAAATCCCATTTCCCTGTTATGGTTTTTGTTAAATCTGCTTTTTTTTTTTTTTAACCTAAAAGCCTTTGCTATGTCCTTAATCTTATTAATTTTTTTAATTACTATTTGCGCTTACTAATGAAATGACACCTGAAAATAGGAAACAAATGAATGCTGTATGTCATCTGTCATGAATGACAGGTAGCAGCCTTAACTAGAATGCTTTTCCTTCCGAAACACAGATAATAAATCAGAGAGTTCTTGAAAAGAGCAATCGAAATATTCATGTTATTCATTGTGTATGTGTGTGTGTTTCTCATGACAAAGGAGAAAAGTAGCCATGGACAGGTAATGATTGGTTGACTGTCATTTTCCAGTCACTTCTCTTGTTTCTTCTGTGTTTGGAGAGGTCCTTCCATAGTTTTTTTTTTTTTTTTTTTTTTTTTTTTAGTAGTTTCTAATATGGCGAACAGGTTTTCCTCTGTCAAGTGTCTAGTGCTTCTAGCTAATTACATCAGTCACATCATTGAACTTGGTTTCTTGATGTTCATTTTCATCAGATTTCTGTGTTCATTGCTTTGGTCTAGTATGTGAAAACTATATCAATTATGACATTCATTACTCTTACCTTCATGAAAGCAATATCTCTCGTTGCCCTGAACGGAGCTGAATTCTTTTGTGATTCGCGGTAACATCCTATCATTCAGAACTAAACTTAAGTGGTAAATAACTGATAAACCATCTGTTGATGTTTTGTGTTTGAAGTAGGTATGGATACACAATTTCTGAAATGAGGAATATTGTGAAAGATAAGATCCTGCAAAGTAGCAGACTGATGAAAACAAAAAATGTTTTTTCTTCCTTGGAGGAAAAAATGAAGCAAGGTTTTATTTCCAGTTCACTACTATGGAGGGCCTCTTACTGTGTTTATTAATAATTGTTACTGTTGTGTTCCCTTTGGCACACAATTCTTTGGTCTTCTGAAGTGATTCACTCACCATCACACTGCTAGTAAAGAACCCATTGCTTGTATCAGGTTGGCACCTGTTTGAGAGTGTGCATGACCTTTTTTTTTTTTTTACCGGGGGTGATCAGCTGGCATGCTAGGAATTGGTTGCAGCAGTACTGAAGATTCTCACCTGCAGCAGTCATCGCCTTCCATGTTTTAAGCTTGCATTGCCCTGTGCACCCAAAGTTCGTTACAAGGAAAGAAAATTTATATCAGCTATCAAGAAAAGAAAACTCTTCTTGGTGACCTGAGTTTTGGTGGGTTTAGAGGTGGGTTGGAGAGAGTTAAAGTGAGTGGCAGGAAGGCATTAACACATAGGAAGCCAAGAAAAAAAAGAGAAATAAAATAAGATAGATTTAGAAAAAAAAAAGATAATTCTTTTAGAAAAAGAAAAGAAAAGTTGTATAACCTGTAAGAAGAAAGAAGATAACTGTCGCAGGTGAAAATTTTTAGTATTGTAAATCAAGTCAGGAAACAACCTTTTTGCTTTGATGGTTGGTACAGGTTCTGGTTAAGTTGATCTTATCAAGTCTTCATGCAAAATAATGTATTAATTGGTTACCATTTAACCTATCAGTTTTCATATTAATATTGATTATATTAACAGGTCTTTTACCTTTTCATGATCATATTGTTGAAGAGATATATGGGTAAGGCATACCTTTAATCTTGTGTAACCGTGTAAAGACTTAATTTGCTTTTGGGAAATAATATTACAGTGTGTATGCACAGTCAAATGTGTAACTAAATATGTTAGGATATGCTTGTATGAATGAGTTTTCTAAAGTATCGAGGGTTAAGGTGATATAGCCTTGTGGTTAGAAACCCAAAGTTAAGCATAGTTGCCAAATGGAAGTGTTTCCAGATTCGTACCATGACTTGAACATACCAGTCTGTGCAGCTGTGAATTGGTACCTGTCCCTATATAGAGATGGGGGAAGGTAAAGCATTAAGCAAGAGAAGATGAGGTACATTTTCGTAATGCTGACTCCATGAAAAATTGAGGTTACTAAATACCTCATGTTTTTGTGATTGTTCAGATTATAGAGAAATCTTTACTTACCCTTAACTGACTTAACTATTAATAAGCATATCTGCACACTGTTGAATTCCTTCACTCTTTCAAGACCAGTGATATGCACCCTAAGTTGTGCTGGTCATGCATCTGTGAAGACTGTAGAATCAATATGTGACTCGTAAGCATACATGGAGGCACATGCACATACCAGGTTACACATGCTGCCAACTGTGACATTTGTTTGCATATTCATATCAGCACAATGTACGTGCATAAGCAAAGACTGCACACGCACTCACAGGTGTGTACATCAGTTTGCATTCATGCTAATCCACTCAAATAAAAATGACATTCAAGAAAGGACTGCCATATGCAAGTACTGATAAACCATGAATTGACATGAAATTCACCTTTGTAACTTCAAGACAAGGGATTTTTGTTTTCATGTTAATTGTGTATACTATTGTAAACTGAATAAGGTTGATAGGTTGTGGAAACTGCATAAGTTGCATCAGAAAGGTTTTCTCTCTTTAATGCTTAACTTTTTCATTCCCTCATCCTATTCACCAGCTCCCACTAGCTGCCTTTGGGAAGTTGGTGGAAGCCAGTGGATAAGATGAGGGTGTGGAAGTGTCAGACAGGCAAGAGCCAGAAAGGATCAGGGATAGTGGAATAATCTACAGAAAGGATCAGGGATAGTGGAATAATCTACAGAAAGATCAGGGATAGTGGAATAATCTACAGAAAGGATCAGGGATAGTGGAATAATCTACAGAAAAGATCAGGGATAGTGGAATAATCTACAGAAAGGATCAGGGATAGTGGAATAATCTACAGAAAGGATCAGGGATAGTGGAATAATCTACAGAAGGATCAGGGATAGTGGAATAATCTACAGAAAGGATCAGGGATAGTGGAATAATCTACAGAAAAGATCAGGGATAGTGGAATAATCTACAGAAAGGATCAGGGATAGTGGAATAATCTACAGAAAAGATCAGGGATAGTGGAATAATCTACAGAAAGGATCAGGGATAGTGGAAATATCACATTTTAATTCATGGAATTTAATTCTTACATTACTGGATAATTCTTCTTGTATGTTATATCAGGTGGTGGTTAGTTTTTATTTTCATTTTGTTGTTGTTTTTTTGTTTTTATTTTTTTGGTGAACCTCGCTTAAATCAGCTGTTGGCTTTTGTTTTGTGGTGGCCAGAATAGTTTAGTATATGCTTTTTGGTCAGGGATGTTCTTTGCGTAATGTCAGATTTCAGTAATGACAGTAAACTGATTGAATTTCATTTAAAAAAAAGTGAATTGTGTTATATGGTGATTAAAGATTATTTTGATTATTGCAAGTTTGTTGTTGTTGTTGTTGTTGTTGTTTTTAATCAGAAGATTAATACAAGTTGTCAAGAATGTAAAACCACATTGACAAAGTGAATTTAATGCAGTACACACAAAAAATGGAACGTAAGACATAATTTTTTTGTGAGTAATGTAGCACAGGCTGGAATGGTTAGATCATCAACAGAAGATTCTGTTTAACTTGTTTGCTTTACTTCATTGTGGCTTTAGAGAACCCTTTTTCTAGCAATTTATCTCTACTTCTTAATGACACGTTGTGGCAACCTTTAATGCATTTTGCACCTTTGTGACCTTGATGATAGACCTGTATCATGTAGACTTAGTCTTGATCTCTGCGTTAAAAGCCAAATGTATAAACCAGGTTTGGTTAAAACAAGGTGCCTGGTGGTGTTTATAAACAACCATCCAATTGTTGATGAAATGTCATCACTTCTCAGCTGTTAGATAAATAGTCTGCTTGTCATGGGGAGCCCAGCTTAAGTAGTCATGACTTCATATGGACGTGTTAGAGTTACCCACCCAGACACAACTGAGAAATTCTGGTTAACACAGTTTCTTTACATAGTCATGCACGCATACACATAAAAAAGTTATATGTTGTGCATAACATTGAAAGTGTGTTTCACTCAGTGTTACTGGTTTCAATTTCACTATTTCAGTTTTAAAAATGGATTGCTGATTAATGGTTTGTTTCCTGTTTACCGCAACCTGAGCACTAAACCTCTGCTTCAATTCCAGTTTGTGGTTGTCAATACATTACTAATGTCCATGAGTTTCATGTGTTGGAAGTTGTGAATGGTGTTTTAGTACTATTCAGTTTTATTTGTACTTGATAAGAGTTCAAAGATATTTAGTGTTCAAACAGCTTAGTAGCAGAAAAAAGTATAAGCATATATCCTTTTTGTCACTTTGATAATGTTTTTCAGTTTTAGTCATATAAGTAGTTTTTGAGAAGTTGCTAGTTTTTAATTTTCTACTTTTGTTAACCCTTCTCACTTTGCATATGACATTGTGAGGAAGTGAAAGGGTTAATAGTCATTGAATGATTGATGATGGTGTTTTGTTGTCCCTTTGGTAGTTTGTTCACAACTAATCTTTGATGTTTGTAAATGTTATTAATCATTGAAGCGTTACTGAGATATGCTAGGAGTCACAGTTTGCCATCCATGCCATGCTGCCAGCCATCTTTGTGATCTACTTCCAGTTTGATGTTTTTATAAAACTGCTTGTTTTTGCTTACAAAAACTTGATCTGTAATATTTCATGGTCCCTGTTAAGCAGTAATTTTAATACTTAGATAGAGAAGTATGACTTTTCAAAAACAAAACAGCAAGACTTGTCAAAAATAAAGAAATAAGATGTCACAAAGAAATAAGACTTGTCAAAAATAAAGAAATAATAAGACTTGTCCTAAATACAAAGTAGCAAGACTTGTCCACAGTTACACTCTTTCCTTTAATTTTTCTTGTGTTATTGTCAATTCCAGCTTTTCATGGAAAATATAATTGTAAATTTCATTGGCATGGAATGTAGTGATACTTACCAAAAGGGGTCAGTAAAATTGGAACCACAGAAACTTTTGGTTAGTGATATAATAGTGGTGGTCCAGTTGGCTGAAGCATCTGGATGGAAAGCTGGGTATCCAGGTTTGTTTGTTTTCCAGTCAGGGATTTACTAGGGTTTTCTCCACCTACACTATATCTGGATGATAAACCAGTGCCATACATGCAGCATGCATTCAGCACACAAGAAAAGGACCCCACAGGCATTGCAAGAAAAGAGTTGTCCCTGGCAACGTTCTGTAAAGAAATCCACTTTCATAGGTAAATATAAATATATACAATACAAGAAAATACAAACAGTCAAAGAAACAAAAAACCAAATGGTAGTGCCATACTGTGGTGATATGCTTTCCCAGAGAGAGTAACACACATTTCACATGGAAAAGTTTAGTTTTTTATGGGGAAGAAAATCACATCCAGTCCAACAGATCACCAGTATTGAAGTGTTCTTCAGTTGGGCGCAATAATCAGATAAGATGTGTCTCCATTCGGAAAGTTTGGGTTCAATCCTGCTTAGGATCCTCCTGCCTGGTGGGTAAAGGGTGGAAACTTTTCCAGTCTTCCATGTCAACATGCATGCAGAACCCCCTTCATATATATTTACATGCATGCAAAGCATCAGATATACACATTAAAATCCAGCCTGTAAGATGGAGTATGCATTGAAAAAAAAAATGAAATGCTTAAAAAAGAGGAAAGAAATGTTGCGTTCATAACTTCTGATGGAGCCAAAGCTATTGCATGAAAGTCCTTAACAGTCCATGCGTGGCACAGTTAACAAAACTGTGCTGACTCAGTGATTTTCACTGACACAGATAACAATCATACTCATGATATTCACTGACAGATAACAAACATACAGATCCTTGTCTTCTTGTAAATCTTCATCTGTCAAAACCTCTCACCTTTGAAAAATTGAAGAAACAACAAGATTGACAATGAGCAGAAACTTTGTATATAATACACACGTTGGCAGTGTACACCCAAGAGAGAGAGAGAGAGAGAGTGAGCTTAACCCTTTGACTCCCGCACCTTATCAACCAACTGCAAAAAGTTAACCCTATGACTCCTTCACCCTATCCACCAACTTCCTGCAGGAAGCTGGTGGACAGGGTGAGGGAGTCAAAGGGTTAATTTTTTGGTTTTGATAGCATGGTTGACAATACAGGATGCTGCTGGGCAGGGTGTGGGAGTCAAAGGGTTAAGAGAAGAGAAGAGAGGGATGACCAGTCAGTGTGGCAGTACGGTTACCACAGTAGGTTAATGAGTGGGACATTGTGGGTTCACATCCACCATTCTTGTCAAAATCATCTTAGCCAGAGTTGATCTTGCTATGGATTGATTGGGAATACTTGGACCTCACAATCAAGTTTCATAGACTTTATGTGTCTTTCATTGAGGGTATTGCAAAATTTTCCCGATGAACACCACAGGTGTCTGTATATCTCTGGCCTGGTTGAGGCCAGGACATATGAAAGGAAGCATAGAGTACAGCCCTGTCACACAGTCTTAAGAGTGTCATCATGATCATCCGTTGTCTCATTAATCATCATGGCATTGTAAAAAATTGTCCCAGACTTTGTACTCACTGATGTGGAGTGGGTAGGTTGTGGAGCAGGGAATGTTTGAATCGGACGGTACATCCCATTGAAGTACAGTGACTCCTAAAGTCTAAACAAACTGGTCTTTGAAAACTATAACAAATCAGAAGAGCAGTTGTCATTGCTTTATATTTTATTCTGATGTTTCCTGTATAAAAGCTGATAAAGTCTGGGGATGTTGTTTGAAAAGTAATAATGATATTTATAAGGCCTGGTCAGTGTAGATGTAGAGCTCTCGCTTTTCAGTCAGCCTCGACTCAATGGCCAGTAAAATTTCTCCAAGCATGATCTAGTCCTTCTAGCTGGGAAGGATGAAGCAGTGTGGAAAAGAGTTGTGCACTGCCCTCATAATGCTGGTTTTCAAAAAAGTCAAGGTCTCTACCATCTTTCACCCCAAGTGATCTCATGATTATTGGACAGTCTTTGTCTTTAAATAACATTAACAAAAATAACAGTAATAATATCAACAATAAAGTCCATTTGTGGTCACTGATTATTTGACACAAGAGTAACAACTAATCTGATACTCTTACTTACTCAAGTTAACTTTAACAATCCTTTTTTAATATTGCATGTATCCTGTTCAGTTTCTCAAAGTCTAACTGAAAAAAAAATGTTTTTGACATTGCTACCCCAGGCAGTTCTCTCTCATTTTTCAGTGTCATACATTGCATCTTGCTGTATCCAGCTGTGGCGGTGTCTTTTAGATATGAGTTTTTTATTTATCAAAAAGCAAAAGAACAGTCTTAACTGCAGTTGTAATGAAAAAATATGAATAGATATGCAGCAGTTCTTTTATACTTTTGGGAGATGTTAACTTCCCCTGCCCTTTGAACCATCCATTTTGTCTTGCTTGCTCACAGTAGTAAAGATAAAGTAATTATTTTCGTTAATGTCTCCACTACTGCTTACATTTTGATTTTGTTTATGATTTGGCTGCAAGTATTCATGACTGTTTGTATTTTATCTCTAGTTTTTATTTTTTAATGTATTTAGTTTATGTATTCAGACAGTCATTGTATTAATTATGCACGTTTTTATTTGTTTTATTCTTGACTCACAGGACCCATTGTGGCTTTTGTTCATGCAGTTTGTTTTGAAGACAGAATGTAGTGTGATCACTTTTCAACAGTGTTGATCATGTCCAGCTTTGTGAGATATAACTGCCATTTACTAGTGGCATGCACAGTCGTTAGTTCTTAAGCTTAAAAATAAAGTCCTTATTTATATGTATATTTTTGGAGTTCTGCCAATAGAAACTGGTGAGTATGGTTTGTATGCAGAGGAGAGGAAGTAATATTTGTGTGTGTGTTGCTAGATTGTTTACTGCTGTATTACAAACATATTTGTCTGCTCCATCAGATGTTTACACACAGTGGTGCAGGCACGGTTGAACACAGTGATGATCTGCTGTAACGAATTCTGTTGTGTTTATCCATTGTCAGTTTCAGTCTTTGTGCTGCATAGAGAAAGAAAGAAAGAAAGAAAAACCAAATGGGAGAACAAAATGATTTACCACAGGAGCACCCATACACAAAGAAAAAGGAAATCAAGCTGCTTTTCCAAAGAAAGAGAAACATTCTTGTGACATGTCTGTGAGAATTTCCTGTGTAAAACTCAGAATGATCACCGATTGAAGCAAACGAAATATTAAAACAATGACAACATCAATCAGACTAACCCATAATAATTCTGAAACCAGAACACGTGTACACACACACACACACACATACACACACACATGTACACTGAGTTTTCTGTATATGCTGTAATAACAACTGTTCACAGTTATTTCCCATGGATCATGATTGTAACATACTAGTTCCTAGACTGAGACAACATGTTGAAGTCCAGTGAGAAGAAATTATAAGGCCAGTGTATGTTGTTTGCCATTCAGTGTTGAAGCACTCTTTGTAAAATTTAGAATGTAACTGTAAACTCGTCCATGTTTGTAATGTATACGTACACTAGATAAGGAAATAGGCCTACTCCTGTCAAGTTGTAACAGAGTATAATCCCTAACTGTAATGCATAATAATTTTTTATAATTACAATATTTATATAGCGCAAAATCTTGATAAAATCAAATCTAAGCGCTGAAACAGACACACACACACGCACTCACGCACACACACACACACACGCACACGGCTATAAATGGGAGAAAGAATAAAAGCAATGGAAAATTATAGAGAGCATATTATATACAATTATATAAAATGCAGAGTGTTAGGTGTTGAAATAGTATTCAGTTCACATTACACAAGCAATAAAACTTGACTTTGTGTGTACATTTAGAATGTGCTTGAAGTACCTATTCAAACTAGAACAACACTTTTAACCTCAGTGTTTGTTGATTAGTTAAATCTATCAAATGTTGAAATGAGAGGTGCCATGACAGGCTGTTACTTCAGTGTGTGTTGGTGGGTGTCAGGTGATGAAATACTCGCAGACAGACTGGAACAAACTACGTCAGGAACTGGAGCTGAACTTCCAGGCCCAACTTCTAGCCAAGGAGAGGGAATGGGGCGGCAAGCTGGCTGACCGCGATGCTCGACTCACTACACTGGAGGACACTAACAAGAAACTGCGACAGACCAATGAGGACATGCGGTTGGCTGTAGTTCATATTCTTTACCTCATGTTGTTTTGTTTGTGTGTGTGTGTGTGTGTGTGTGTTCGTTCGTTCTTTAATTTAACGTCTGTTCACTATGAGTGATATTAGACGGGAGGGGGGGAGGGGGGAATGGAGGATGAGAGGTGGGCGAGTTGCATTGTGGGGAGAGGGGAGACAGAGTAAAAGACATAAATAAATGGGTAAATAGAAAAATGGAACAAGATCTTAACACTAACAATTAACATTAACAATGTGAAGGAAAAATTTAACGCTAAAATACTAACTTCATAAACTTAAAGCAATACATTAACAGGACTGTGAACCAATGATTCTGAAATTTTAACTGATAAAGACTGATCAGAAGTTACTTCTTTAAAATGAGTTTCAGAATAGTTTTCTTGTGTAAATATTTTTGGTAAAAAAAGAACGTAGCATTTTGCAGTAAAATAAACTGTGAAACAGTGTGAATTGTTCTCCGCAAATACACTTGATATTTTTACAATATTTTGTTTTCAACGCGTTTAGCTGAATACGAAAATGAACAGCAACAATCGATCTCAAATGATATATGGAAGAATACTGCAATTTTTTACATACATTTTGTAATGAAAGTTTTATCATTTGTTGTGTCACAAACTTTTCATTGAAATGTTCATGAAATCGAATCCATGAAGCTGATTCTAGCAATTTGCAAGCTTCTTTTACGGAAGTTTTAATACGTAATTCTATAGTATTATCAGTGTTGTGTGCACCTTGTTTAGCTGCTCTGTCTACTACTTCGTTGTCATGAAGACCAATGTGAGAAGGCACCCAGCATAAACTGATATCTATACCTTTTGTCCTTAAACGATGTATAAGATGATTTGCCTCAGTAATTAAGTCAGGTCTTGTGTCTGTATTAAAAGACTGTAAGGCATATATATTATAATACAGATTTTGAATCAACAAAGAGAACCACTTTAAAAAAGACAGGTGTGTGTGTGTGTGTGTGTGTGCGCGCGCACATGTGCGTGTGTGTGTGCATGCATGTGTGCACATGCGTGTGTGTGGTATTTTCATGTTTCTATGACATAGCTTACAGGATCAAGCTTATTTGATGTTCCGCATGTGTATACACTTGAGGATAGTTCGTGCATGAGCAGTTCTCATTAATCTGCATATATGTTAAACTGGGAGATCAGAAAGATCTATACCCTTTATTCAGAAGTAGCTTCCAGGCAGGGGCGAACTTCAGACCTGATCATAAGTGTGGCATTCTAACCAGAGTTAGCTGTTTTGCCCATCAATTATATGTTGATATCACTGAAGCAAATGTGAAACCAATAATGAAATATGGTTAGTACTATGTCCTACACAAGCCTGTTTTAATTCAGTTACTGAACCATTGTCTTTTTGATTATGATTTATTCACCGATACTCAAGAGGCCTAATTCAGTAATTGGCATTGTGGTAGAGCTCCCCTGCCTTCCAGTCAGATTGTGCAGGTTTGACCCTGACTTAGGAAAAACTATTAGGTGCACAGTCTCAAGTCTTGCCCAGCTTATAAAAGGAAAACACAAGTATTAATGAAAAAGCGAAAAAGGTAGACAAGAGAAAAGAACAAAAACGAGAAAAGGCTGGTGAAGAACATGATGCACCAAAAAGATACAAGGAAGAAACAAAACCAATTGAGAGACTGTACATACCTACATGGAGTCACAATCCCTATAGAAAATGGGGGGGGGGGGGGGGGGGAGGCGAGCATAAATCAGCAACTGCTAAGGTTAAGAAGGTAAAGTAGTGAGATACAGGAAATGCCTTCATTACGCTGGCCTTGTGAACAGTTGAGGTTTCTACTTCCTCATTATCCTATGACTTTATAGGACAACTTTGACCTTTTCTCATATTTTACTTGGTGTGTGTGTGTGTGTGTGTGTGTGTGTGTGTGTGTGTGTGTGTGTGTGTGTGTGTGTGTGTGTGGTGTGTGTGTGTTTGTGTGTGTGTGTGTGTGTGTGTGTGTGTGTGTGTGTGTGTGTGTGTGTGTGTTTTAGGACTGTGATGGGTGAATTTGAGAAAACAATTGGACAGCTGCAATGTAAGTAACCACCATCAGTTTCTGTTTTTTGCCATTAACAGTTACATCATATCTCTTTTTTTTCCATGGCTGACAGTGATACTGAATATGAATATGCATGTACATTTTTAGCTTGATCGGTAACATATCCTCTTTTTTGTGAAAAACAATGTTACATTGATATTGAATATGAATTTTGCTTTCATAATGTTTTTAACATACAAAATGGCTTTTCAGTATAAACTTAGATTTCATGTTGAAGAAGGTTACACATGTAACAATAAACATGGCACATTTTACAGAGTTATTGTCAGTCAACAAATAATATATTTCAGAGCGTTCACATAGTTTTAAAGCCATTGATATTGCAGTATTCAGTATTTTTCAAAGCTTTGTTAGTATACGTATATCTCATTGTGTGTAAATCAAAATTTACATTGATCATGGTAGAACTTAAGTGGTATCAGTTGTATTCTAAGGTTAAATAAAACAGGGAAGGTAATGAATAATGACAATAATTCATTTGTATATCTCTAACAATCCATGTCAAAGCATGCTCATTGCACTTTGTATTCAGACCTATACATGAGTGCAGTATAAAGATAGTCATATACACATATTAATGCAGTATAATAATAGTCATTTCATCAAGAACAACAATAGATTATAACATGAAATCATTCAGGACAACAAAGTAGAAATTGTAGTTATTATCTTTAATACAAGCGACCTATAAAATCATTTTCTCTTTCCATGTCTGAAGTGATGACAAGCAGTATCTGGGACTAAAACTGACATAAGTCTAAATACTTTGTACATATTTGTTCATTAATATCAGTATAGGGTTTGACAGTACAAGTTGTCTAAAACAACCTATATTGAGCAAGTCTGTCATCTGTCTCAATTGTTTATATGATCACGCAACAAGTGTCATTGAATAAATTGTGAGAATGTCCTAATAATTGAAAAAGTAATTGTCACAATATTTTAAAACTTTGCACACTCCATGCCCAGTTATTCCATGATCTAATTAAAATTTACATGCAAATATTGTGATGTCATTTGTTATGATATTTTGGGTACAATCCTTCCAAACGTCATGGCCATGTTCAGCACTGAAGATCAGTGTGCTTTTATGAAATTTTTTGAAGGAACGTCTGGCACAGACATATTCAAACAGTACAAAGAATGTGGAATACAAGCTTTTTCATAGGCTCCGGTTTATAGAGGGTGTCATTTGTTAATCATGGATGAAATGATGATAAAGGTATGCTTGTTCATGGAAGCTGCCTGAAGCCACGGATGTGAAAAAATGTTCAAAAAGTTAAGAGCAGTTTTAAATAAAGACAGTGAATAACATGTGAAAAGATCACTCAGGACATTGGTATTATTGTTATTGATAAAAACAGGCATGTGTCACTGTTGCAGAGGCTGTGTTTATTAGATACATAGATGAGTATGACAGCTTTTTAAATCAGGTAGTTGCCATCAACAGAACTTGGCTTAGAAGGTATGAACCAGAATTAAAGAAACAGTTGTCAGAGTGACTCACTCCTGCCTCTCCAAGGCCCATCAAGTTCTGAAGAAACCAAGGAAATATAAAAATGATGATATGTGTCTGTGTAAATAAAGGTCAAGTGGACAAACTGTTGACCAGGACCACTACAGGATGTTTTAGATCAAAATACAAAGACCTGCAATGTGAAAGAAACATAAAACACTTAAATTATTTGCCATTGATGTTACATGACAGTGCACTTGCCACAAAACAGAAAGGATAATGTCACATATGACTTCATATCAATGGGATGCTTTGCCATACCTCAGCTATTATTCAGAGATGAGTGCCCCAGACTTTGTTGTATTCCCCAAGTTGAAAGAGCCCCTTGGTGGTGTATGTTTTTATGACATAGGTGATTTGGTATTCCTGTGAAGTGCAATGAGTATGCTTTTGACATGGACCATTTGCTCTGTTGGGTGAAAGTATTATAATTACACCAAGGGAGTATAGAAAGATGATCATTATCATATATTTGACATTTTCATAGACATTGATATTTTTTATTATTTATTGGATGACTCTCATAGTCTTTATATACTTTTTGGGGCAATCTTCTGTTATCCATTTAATAAATCTCAACCAATAGTTAATGCATTTTTGGCATAAAAATTTTAGTACATTGTACATCTTCCAAGATCTGCACACACAAGATCATTTGGAGTTTGGCTGTCACTATTCAGAGAGAGAAAGAAGAGAGAGAGAATGGGTGAGTGAGTGAGAGAGAGAGAGAGAGAGAGAGAGAGAGCTTGTGTCTAAAGGTTCAGGAAAATGGAAATGAAAAACTGTTGGTATGATTTGACAACATTTGTTTTTGCTTTTGTTTTTTTTATTACATTTATTTGTTGATCTTTTCTGTTGTAATCTTGAATTGTTTGTTTCCTTTGTTTCTGAGTGTAACTATATTTCTCTCTGCCAGCATTCAAGAAGCATGTCTGGTGGGGAGGTGGGTGGGAGTGATTTGGTGGTTTCAGTGTCATTCTTTAACAAAAATCAACTCGGCCACGAATGTTTGATTATTGCCAAAATGTGTTTCACAACCATCCCCCTGCCTCCACCTATCCTTCTTTCTCCGTGTCTGTGTCTCTCCATCTCTGTCTCTTACCACTCCTCATACTTGTATCTGTCCTTCAGAAAACGAAAGTATTATCATCATTTTTTTGATACTACAGGTAAATCACACAAGTGTTTTTATTACTACAGGTAAATCACACAAATGTTTTTAATACTACAGGTAAATCACGCAATTGTATAGAATTGTACTCATTGCCCCCCCCCCCCCCCCCCATTCTTAACAGTAAACAGAGCTATTTGCCACATGTCAAACACATTGTTCAGATTCAAGAAAGTGTCTAAAGCTTACTCTTCCAGACATATTTAAAGCAAGCATTTCCATTTCTGGAGAATATGTCTGAAGTGCATTACCCACCAACACCAAATAATGCATCCCTCTAATCAGCTTCAACTCTTTCAACCAACTAGTCATCATAACCTGAGCAACTTTCCCATCCTGCCAGCTTGTTGTTGTTGGCTGTTCAATATGAATGGGAAGGGGTTCTTCACTTAAACTCTGATATCTTCAATACTATATAAGCAATTGATGTAAATTTTCGCACACTACGTACAGTGGGATTGTTTTACAGTTCAGTAAATTTTCAGGAAATAGAATGCTTGTCCCAGTTCTTTTGTGTTTTATAAACTTAAGTTTATGATGTTGTACATACACTTGTATACTTTGTTTATGTAGCTTCGCTGATGTCTCCATTTTCATCAGCATCCAAATCAAAGACATTTGCAGTGACTCTGTTCTGGAACATTTTCATTATCTGAACCAAAATGGTCTATTAGGACTTCATTGACAATTTGCTGTTTAGTCAGTTTTCACATATTGACCATATCAGTGCTGAAAAAATGAATAGGAAAAAAATTATGAGAATTATGCGGGGAAAATTGGTGTCTGTTGACGTGATAGGAAGTTCTGTTGGAGATAATACACTTCAGTGTTGTAGTGTATGTGTGTGTGTGTGTGTGTGTGTGTGTGTGTGTGTGTTCGTATCGTTCTTTGATTTAACGTCTTTTCACTATGAGTGATATTAGACGGTGTGTGTGTGTGTGTGTGTGTGTGTGTGTGTGTGTGTGTGTGTGTGTGTGTGTGTGTGTGTGTGTGTGTGTGTGTATCTGTATCAATATATATTATCTATCTATCTATCTATGTTCAGTGGGATTGTTTTACAGTTCAGTAAATTCTATCTATTTATCTATCTATCTATCTATCTATCTATCTATCTATCTATCTATCTATCTATCTATCTATCTATCTCTCTATCTATCTGTCTGTCTGTCTATCTATCTATCTATCTATGAATGTATTATTATATATATATATGATTATAGATAGATATGTAGATATAGATATTAGATATACATTATATATATGAGTCAGATGAGTTGATGTATGTAATCTTCATAGGGAGGTTGGTAAACTGTAAACTGTGCGTGTTTGATGTATGATTATTTCATGGGAGGTTGGTCAAATGTAAAATGTGCAGTGTTTGATGTAATGAGTAATCTTCATAGGGGGTTGTAACTGTGCAGGTGGTTGATGTAATGAGTATCTTGGGGTGGTAAAACTGTAAACTGTGCAGTGTTTGATGTAATGAGTAATCTTCATAGGGGCAGGTTGGTAAAACTGTAAAACTGTGCAGTGTTTGATGTAATGAGTAATCTTCATAGGGGCAGGTTGGTAAAACTGTGCAGTGTTTGATGTAATGAGTAATCTTCATAGGGGCAGGTTGGTAAAACTGTGCAGTGTTTGATGTAATGAGTAATCTTCATAGGGGCAGGTTGGTAAAACTGTAAAACTGTGCAGTGCAAGAGCGCAGGGTTGAATGTGCTAAACAAAAGCTTCATAAATATTTTCCTTGAAATAACATAGCTATTCAAATTATAACCCATTTTCTAAATACCCTGTACTAATAAAAACTACTAGTCAGTTACATATTGGTTGTTGTCTGTCTGTATTAATTCTCTCCTTCTCGCTTCTTTTTTTTATCCACTCCCCCCCCGAAGAGTTCCTAAAATCTAAATAGCTATGAATTATTTCTTTTTCATGTTTTAGTAGCCCTCTGTTCAGTGACTTACATGTCCTTCTGTAGCCTGATGTGCAAGCCTGCTTTTGTGGCTGAATTGATATAGTACATGTATACACTTGGCCATTTTGTCAAAAGTTACCAATGGTCCCCTGACCTGTCCTTTTCTTTTGTTGCTGTTGTTGTTTCATTTTTGTTTTTCTTTCTTATTTTCATTTCGATGTTTGTATTCAGTTATAATTTAATTTTGTTTCTCTGTTTTTTTTTCTAGTTAATTATGGTGTTTTACTACTCAAGTATGTGTGCTTGTAAAGTGGAGTCTGCGTTCATGACATCAGTAGTTCATAGTGGCTGGAAGTAAGAAATTCTAGTGACCTTACACAGTGCTAATTGATTGTTGCCTTGATGGTGGAGTTAAGATATTATTTACAGTCTGTCCTGTTTCACATGTCATCATTATGACATTTATCAGTCTCCTGTCTTTTACGTCATCATTATGATGTTTATCAGTCAGTTGTATAGTTTATTCAATGAAGAAACCAAAAAGAAACACACACGCATGCAATCATGCACACATACACATGCACACACGGGCACACATACTTGAATATACACACACATGCGTGCATGCGCACACACACACGCGCGCACGCGCACACACACACACACACACTCACACACACACACACACTCACACACACACACACACACACACACACACACACACACACACACACACACACACACACACACACACACCACACACACACACACACACCACACACGCACACGCACCGCGCACGCACGCACGCACACGCACACACACACACACACACACACACACACACACACACACACACACACACACACACACACACACACAGCTTCTGCTCTTAACATCATGCTGATCGCTGTGCTATACATGCAGTGTACGATGTTTTTGAGCGCTTGTTCATTTTATGGCAAGACTATATATAGCAAGCTTGGCCTTTGGGAAACAGCACCTCATATGTACAAAGAGGAATTTATTATGCATGATAATAGATTTTGTTCATTATAGTCAGTATTTTAAAGAAGGAAAGAGAAGGAAGTTTGCAGGGAAAATAAGTGAGTTTGCTATTGCCGGAAATTCATTGTAAGCAGGTTCATGATAGGTGGACTCCATAGTATGTGAGTAAAATAGCAAGGGCTAGCTATAAGAAAGGTTCTGTTGGACTTAATGCTATTGTGTATGAGTAATAAAGTATTTTTAGGTTTCTCCTTCTTTCATTTCTCCATTTCTCTCTCACACTCCTGCGCAATGTGTGTGGTTGTGGGAGGGGGTTGTTCTGTGCTTAGATGTGCATGCACACAGTGATACATTTGTAACTTGATTGCCCAAGTTTTGTGTATTTTTTGTCTAAGAGACAGTGATACTGGCTATGAATATGCTAAGGTATTATATTTTTTTGTGGAAGACCATGCTGTTAAATATACATACATTCATAACTTGATTGCTAAGGTTGTGCATATCTTCTTTTGTGGAAAACAGTGGTATTGAATATGAAAATATGCTTTCATAACTTGATTGTTAAGGACATGTACATTGTTATAGTTATGATGACATGTGCCATAAGCTTGTGCATGAATTCTACCATCTGGCCAAGTCTGGAAACTCTACCGTCTGTCCATACATTATTTTGTCAGTGGAACAGTCTACACATTGAAGTCATCTTCATAGCAGTGGTTCCATTCAGTGCCAGCCCCAGCCACTACATGAAGTTTAGACTTCGTTCAAGAGGGATTAATCACACATAAACAATTTCATATGCACTTGTTCCAAATCTGCCAGCAGGTCTGGCAATCTTCCTCAGCCTGAACAAAACTGTATGCATTGGCAAAGTCTTGAAATGTGGAAGGGGAGCACACTTACTAGACATTGTCATGTTTCTATAAGCCGTGAAACAGTAACATGGTTTACAAGGTCTTTAGCATGTGTATTTGATATTCTGCTTGTATATATACATACAAATAGGGTTCAGGGGCTAACAGGTCTACATATATGTTGATGTGAGAGATCGAAAAAATTACCTTTTACACAACAAGTACTACCCA
The DNA here is from genome assembly GCA_030674185.1 of Monoplex corrugatus. Lineage (NCBI taxonomy): Eukaryota > Metazoa > Mollusca > Gastropoda > Littorinimorpha > Ranellidae > Monoplex > Monoplex corrugatus. Next base: position 15,132,275 of record CM060307.1, read on the forward strand.
GACAATATCGAACTCAGGTTTTCCAACTCACTCTTGACATTCTAATTAAATTGGTTACTTTGCATTCACTTCACTTAAATTGCAAACATAGTATTCTGTTTTCAGCGGAGAAGGAGAAGACAAGCAATGCATCTCAGCAGTCGCTGCAAGATGTGGTGAAAGAAAGAGATCAGGTACATCCAGTGCCAACTTCTTTCTGTCTGTCTGTTTCTTTCTCTCTCTGTCTCTTTGCTTTTGTGTGAATGTGTGTGTGTGTGTGTGTGTGTATGTGTGTGTGTGTGTGTGTGTGTGTGTGTGTGTGTGTGTGTGTTGGGGAGGCTGTGGGGAGGAGATGAGTTGGTGTGAGTATGTTTAGGTGTGTGTGATTGTGTATGTGCATGCATATAGTGTGCATTTGTGTGTGTGTGTGTGTGAGAGAGAGAGAGAGAGACAGAGAGAGGGGTGGTGGTGATGTGGTGTGGTTTGTGGGCCTGCATTAACAAGCATGCATGCCATTGTACAATGTCACTGTCTGTGATAACAATTCTCGTTGTAGGGAATGGAAATTTTGATTAATTATTGTTAGATACCACTTTCTGTTGTTGTTTTTTCCATTACTATGTTACACTTGGCATAGTCTGTGTAGTTACTTACCATGTTTGCAGTATTCATCATTGTCAGAGGTGAAAGACTAAGCAGAGTATGTGTGAAATATCTGATTTACACACACACACACACACACACACACACACACACACACACACACACACACACACACACACACACACACACACACTCTCTCTCTCTCTCTCTCTCTCTCTCTCTTCTCTCTCTCTCTCTTTCTCTCTCTCTCTCTCTCACACACATACACACACACACTTACACACACACACGCATGCACACACACACATCGTACACATACATATGCACACACACTCACACTCACTCACTCTCTCTCCCACTCTCTCTCTATTTCTCTCACACACACACACACACACACACACACACACACACACACACACACACACACACACACACACACACACACACACACACACACACACACACACACACACACACATACCGATACCACCTATTTTCTCACTGAAAATATCAGAACATATAAACACGTATCATTTCCAAAAGATGTAATTTTACAATTTTGTACAGAATTGTCACCTATTGTTAGTCACAATGCGGGAGTATACATATTTATGGACTAATTGACATATGGCTGCATGAACATAGTCATTTAAATATTCTTACCTACTGTTAGACTTAATGCAAACAATGTGTTATGGACTGTATCATGCCTGGCTGTATGAACACAGGCGCTTGAAGATCTACAGTCTGTGGAGACTGCTTTCTCTGATCTGCATCGACGCTATGAAAAGACCAAGGGTGTAGTGGATGGCTTTAAGCAGGTATGGCCAAGTCATTTTTTTTTTTTGAAAAGTTATTTTGAATTGTTTTTGTTTGTGCATAGTCTTGTCTCATATAGTCAGTCCATTGGTGTGAATGAAACATGTCTTTGACAAGTCTTTTTTTTTTGTTTTGGCAAAGAATTTTTTCTATAGTTGCCTCCATAGGCGTCTGCTTGATTGTACAGATGTTATTGTAGTATGTTGAAACTTTCCTTTTCCAGTGCGGCTGGTTTTTTTTAATTTTTATCCTCAACTGGATATATTTTGCTAAGCTAATTTATATGACTATATCAACTGACTAAGGGAGTTAACCCTGAAAAAAAAAAACTATGGAAGGCAAGGGGAAACCACCATCGTAGTTTTCCCCAGGAAAACCATGGACAAAAACGGGAAAGTTGGAGGGAAAAAGAGCACCAGGTAGACCCAGGGAGAAAATGCTGGACAGACTTGCAGAGTGGCTGGGGACGAGGAGGGTGGGGGAGATGCTAGGGGCAACGAGAGATAGAGATGGATGGATGTCCATGGTCGTCAACACCATGCAGCAGGGCACCTGATGATGATGATGATGATATCAACTGAACTTTGACATTTTTGTATCTGTTGCTACCTCCCCCCACCCTCCACCCCCACCCCCAATTTATTTATTTTCATTTTTTTCGTGTGTAAAGTGCAACAAGCATTCTCAAACAGGGAAAATTTCCTGTACAAATGAAATTGTTTTTATGTACAGTGGAAACCTGATATAACAGGGATGATGGGACCAAATCAAAATCCCTGTTATATCAGATCCCTGTTATATCAGATATCAAGGGAAATAAGGACTGATCAACTAACTCTTGACTTTTGTAAATCATGGGTTTTGTCCCTAGGCCTAGATCTGGTCTGGTGTAAGTGTGCAGTAAGCTTACAAACTGAATGATGGCGCAGTCAGTCACTGACTCAGTGGCCTGAGGCCACAGTATACCAAGGCTAGCCTAGATCTAGATCTAGGCCTACTGCGTGGCGTGCTGAGTCTAGGCCTAGGCCTTTCTGCTGCAGAGCCCGTCTCGGCATCCCTGCTATAACGATCGAGCCCTCTTGTCTCCCTGTTATTGCCGATAAGTTTTAATAGAGACAAAGAGGAAGAAAAAATGGGGATTGAAAAAAGCCCTGTTATATCTGGATTCCTGTTATAACCGGTCCTGTTATAAATGGTTTCCACTGTATCAAACTTATTTTTCATTTTGAAGTAACAAACACCCAGCACATAGTTCAGCTTTTGAAATGTCTATTTTATACACATAGTCTACCCTGTCTCACAAGTACTGTTTGGGAACAATTAGTTAGGCTGTTGTTTTCCCTCAGGTGCTGTGGTAAGGGATTTACAGAGAAGAGTCTTGATAAGTTTGAAAAACTGACTTGTAAATCTAAACAAAAGGAAGGGTTTGTGTTTTAAAGACAGCAAAATAAAGGTATATGTATTTGTAACATACTCATAATTTCATGAAAATGAATAAACTGTCTTCTTCACTGACTTGGGTTATGTATTTGTGTGATTGTAGACTATACCTGATATTGCCATAGTTGATGAACAGTAGATATCCACAAATATCGTACTTGTTTTCTCATAGTAACTTTACACAGGGAAAAATAGCCAAATTGTAGTGAGTTCATTTCATCAAGTTAGCATGTGTATGGTGTTGACAGAATGAAGAGGTGCTGAAGAAGTGTGTCCAGGATCTACAGAACAAACTGAAGAAGGCCGAGCAGAAGGTTCAGGTGCTCAAAGAACAGGCAGAGGAGAAACTAGAAAGGTCAGTGCACTTAAATTGGTGTGAGAAGTATGTGTTCCACATCATCATAATGCATGAAAAGTTAAACCTCTTTATAAAAAAAAAAATGTGAGGAAGGGGTATATTTATTTCTCTGGAGAAAAAAATATCGTTGTGCTTTGAAAAGACAGTGTGATAAACATCAGGTTTCTCCAATGAAATTGCTGTCAGTCAAAATGGCTGAGCTAATTATGTGGCCACTTGTCTTCTTGCTTTACTTAAAGTTGACCGAATCAGTGATATTTGACTTTCTATGTTCCTAATTAGGCATTTCTTGTTTCATGTGCAGTCCCATCCTGTCACAAAAGCAACACATTTATAAATGGGAAATAACTCTAAGCAAATATATGATCCATTCTCACAAATGGGGACATATAAAGTATGTGATCCATTCTCACAAATGGGGACATATAAAGTATGTGATCCATTCTCACAAATGGGGACATATAAAGTATGTGATCCATTCTCACAAGTGGAGACATATTAAAGTATGTGATCCATTCTCACAAGTGGAGGACATATTAAAGTATGTGATCCATTCTCACAAGTGGAGACGTATTAAAGTATGTGATCCATTCTCACAAATGGAGACATATTAAAGTATGTGATCCATTCTCACAAATGGGGACATATAAAGTATGTGATCCATTCTCACAAATGGGGACATATAAAGTATGTGATCCATTCTCACAAATGGGGACATATAAAGTATGTGATCCATTCTCACAAATGGGGACATATAAAGTATGTGATCCATTCTCACAAGTGGAGGACATATTAAAGTATGTGATCCATTCTCACAAGTGGAGACATATTAAAGTATGTGATCCATTCTCACAAATGGAGACATATTAAAGTATGTGATCCATTCTCACAAATGGGGACATATAAAGTATGTGATCCATTCTCACAAATGGGGACATATAAAGTATGTGATCTATTCTCACAAATGGGGACATATAAAGTATGTGATCCATTCTCACAAATGGGGACATATAAAGTATGTGATCCATTCTCACAAATGGGGACATATAAAGTATGTGATCCATTCTCACAAGTGGAGACATATTAAAGTATGTGATCCATTCTCACAAATGGGGACATATAAAGTGATCCATTCTCACAAATGGGGACATATTAAAGTATGTGATCCATTCTCACAAGTGGGGACATGTAAAGTATGTGATCCATTCTCACAAGTGGGGACATAAAAAGTATGTGATCCATTCTCACAAATGGGGACATATAAAGCGTGTGATCCATTCTCACAAATGGGGACATATAAAGCGTGTGATCCATTCTCACAAATGGGGACATAAAAAGTATGTGATCCATTCTCACAAATGGGGACATATAAAGCGTGTGATCCATTCTCACAAATGGGGACATAAAAAGTATGTGATCCATTCTCACAAATGGGGACATATTAAAGTATGTGATCCATTCTCACAAATGGGGACATATAAAGTATGTGATCCATTCTCACAAGTGGGGACATAAAAAGTGTGTGATCCTTTCTCACAAATGGAGACGTATTAAAGTATGTGATCCATTCTCACAAATGGAGACATATTAAAGTATGTGATCCATTCTCACAAATGGGGACATATTAAAGTATGTGATCCATTCTCACAAGTGGGGACATATTAAAGTATGTGATCCATTCTCACAAATGGGGACATATTAAAGTATGTGATCCATTCTCACAAATGGGGACATATAAAGTATGTGATCCATTCTCACAAGTGGGGACATATTAAAGTAGATCTTTGGTAATATCAACTTATTGGCATTATGGCAAAGGGTGTGAGATTTCCTTTCTATTGGTATGTAAATGAAGTCTTAAGGACAAAAGATGTAAGAAATGTATGCATGTAATCGTTGTTTTGAGAAAACAGAAGAGAAAGTTTGAGAACATTCATGCTCAGACTCTCCTTTCCAATACTGCCATGTGAATCTGACTGTGTTATTTGATTGATATGTGCATTACTCAGAAATTGATGTCACAGGCTTCAAAATGATGTAGGAAATGACGGGTTGTCTAAGGGGTTAGACTGTGGTAGCAGTGTAAAAAACGCCAAAGTTTCAATCTGTTGGATCATCGCTGCCTTTCATTGGCTGTATGATAGTATCTGGGTTCACTCATGTGTGACATATGTCCCTGTTTGTGAGAATGGGTCTTATAAATTCAGAGGTAGTATGCCTTCAAATTAGTTCACTCAGGGTTTTCCTTTGTGAAAAAGAGATTGACTGTCAACAAATCAATGATTCTCCTTTGGAGAGGGAACAGGGAAGAATTATTTGAACATCAAATATTAGAAGCTTTGTGAACAGCATCGGATTTTCCGTGAACATTCCAAATTTTGTTTCATAAGCTCAAACATGGGTTATACCTCCCAGACGAAAGCCTGTGCGTTCATACTTCTTGCTTCCATACCTGTCTGTGATTCCCCAAACCAGGTGGAACACTGGAAAAAGTGGTCAGAGTGATTGTGGAAAGAAAATACTTGAATGCACTTTTTATTTTCAAAAATGAAACTGATTGTGGGTATTTGTCAGTGGGAAACAAACATAGAAGGGAAATGTGGCAGTGATGAAATAGCATGTGTGTATTTACATAAATAATTTGATTGCATCTTTGTCTGCCACTCTGTCTGTGAGTGAGAGAGAGGGAGAGTGTGTGAATGTGTGCAAGTGTGTTCTTTGTTTGGGAGGAAACAAACAGGTGTTCAGGTGGATGGATAAATGCAGTATTCATCTGTTAGTAATCAAGTATGCATTGTGGTTTGGAATGGATCTGTTTCTTAAAGAAGAGAGAGAAAGAGAGGGGGGAATTATCATTCATAAAAAAAAGCATTCAACAGTTTGAGAAGATAGAGGGATGCACAACTCGCACCATGCTTTAAATACTTTTCTTGCCAGAGTTTGTGAAATGCCTGAGAAACCATGGCTTAGTACTAGTGTTTGCAGAATATCTGGGAGATGACGTATCAGTACCAGAGTTTGCAGAATGTCTGGGAGATGATGTATCAGTACCAGAGTTTACAGAATGTCTGGGAGATGATGTATCAGTACCAGAGTTTGTAGAATGTCTGGGAGTTGATGTATCAGTACCAGCGTTTGTAGAATGTCTGGGAGATGATGTATCAGTACCAGAGTTTGCAGAATGTCTGGGAGATGATGTATCAGTACCAGAGTTTGTAGAATGTCTGGGAGATGATGTATCAGTACCAGAGTTTGTAGAATGTCTGGGAGATGATGTATCAGTACCAGAGTTTGTAGAATGTCTGGGAGATGATGTATCAGTACCAGAGTTTGTAGAATGTCTGGGAGATGATGTATCAGTACCAGAGTTTGTAGAATGTCTGGGAGTTGATGTATCAGTACCAGAGTTTGTAGAATGTCTGGGAGATGATGTATCAGTACCAGAGTTTGTAGAATGTCTGGGAGATGATGTATCAGTACCAGAGTTTGTAGAATGTCTGGGAGTTGATGTATCAGTAACAGAGTTTGTAGAATATCTGGGAGATGATGTATCAGTACTAGAGTTTGTAGAATGTCTGGGAGATGATGCATCAGTACCAGAGTTTGTAGAATGTCTGGGAGATGATGTATCAGTACCAGAGTTTGCAGAATGTCTGGGAGGTGATGTATCAGTACCAGAGTTTGTAGAATGTCTGGGAGATGATGTATCAGTACCAGAGTTTGTAGAATGTCTGGGAGATGATGTATCAGTACTAGAGTTTGTAGAATGTCTGGGAGTTGATGTATCAGTACTAGAGTTTGTAGAATGTCTGGGAGTTGATGTATCAGTACTAGAGTTTGTAGAATGTCTGGGAGATGATGTATCAGTACTAGAGTTTGTAGAATGTCTGGGAGATAATGTATCAGTGCTAGAGTTTGTAGAATGTCTGGGAGATGATGTATCATTACTAGAGTTTGTAGAATGTCTGGGGGATGATGTATCAGTACCAGAGTTTGTAGAATGTCTTGGAGATGATGTATCAGTACCAGAGTTTGTAGAATGTCTGGGAGATGATGTATCAGTACTAGAGTTTGTAGAATGTCTGGGAGGTGATGTATCAGTACTAGAGTTTGTAGAATGTCTGGGAGTTGATGTCTCAGTACTAGAGTTTGTAGAATATCTGGGAGATGATGTATCAGTACTAGAGTTTGTAGAATGTCTGGGAGGTGATGTATCAGTACCAGAGTTTGTAGAATGTCTGGGAGATGATGTATCAGTACTAGAGTTTGTAGAATGTCTGGGAGATGATGTATCAGCACCAGAGTTTGTAGAATGTCTGGGAGATGATGTATCAGTACTAGAGTTTGTAGAATGTCTTGGAGATGATGTATCAGTACCAGAGTTTGTAGAATGTCTGGGAGTTGATGTATCAGTACCAGAGTTTGTAGAATGTCTGGGAGATGATGTATCAGTACCAGAGTTTGTAGAATGTCTGGGAGATGATGTATCAGTACCAGAGTTTGTAGAATGTCTGGGAGTTGATGTATCAGTAACAGAGTTTGTAGAATGTCTGGGAGATGATGTATCATTACTAGAGTTTGTAGAATGTCTGGGGGATGATGTATCAGTACCAGAGTTTGTAGAATGTCTTGGAGATGATGTATCAGTACCAGAGTTTGTAGAATGTCTGGGAGATGATGTATCAGTACTAGAGTTTGTAGAATGTCTGGGAGGTGATGTATCAGTACTAGAGTTTGTAGAATGTCTGGGAGTTGATGTCTCAGTACTAGAGTTTGTAGAATATCTGGGAGATGATGTATCAGTACTAGAGTTTGTAGAATGTCTGGGAGGTGATGTATCAGTACCAGAGTTTGTAGAATGTCTGGGAGATGATGTATCAGTACTAGAGTTTGTAGAATGTCTGGGAGATGATGTATCAGTACCAGAGTTTGTAGAATGTCTGGGAGGTGATGTATCAGTACCAGAGTTTGTAGAATGTCTGGGGGATGATGTATCAGTACCAGAGTTTGTAGAATGTCTGGGAGGTGATGTATCCGTACCAGAGTTTGTAGAATATCTGGGGGATGATGTATCAGTACCAGAGTTTGTAGAATGTCTGGGAGGTGATGTATCAGTACCAGAGTTTGCAGAATGTCTGGGAGGTGATGTATCCGTACCAGAGTTTGCAGAATGTCTGGGAGGTGATGTATCAGTACCAGAGTTTGCAGAATGTCTGGGAGGTGATGTATCCGTACCAGAGTTTGCAGAATGCCGGGGGTGATGTTTTGGTACTGTAATTTGGTAACTTGATTCATAGAATACCTGTTAAGAGATGTTTCTATTGCTTAATTTGTAGAATACCTGGGATGTGATGTTTCAGTACCATAGGTTATAAAATTGTTGGAGGTGATGTTTCAGTACCATAGGTTATAAAATTGTGGGAAGTCATGTTTCAGTACCATAGGTTATAAAATTGTTGGAGGTGATGTTTCAGTACCATAGGTTATAAAATTGTGGGAAGTCATGTTTCAGTACCATAGGTTATAAAATTGTTGGAGGTGATGTTTCAGTACCATAGGTTATAAAATTGTGGGAAATGATGTTTCAGTACCATAGGTTATAAAATTGTGGGAAGTCATGTTTCAGTACCATAGGTTATAAAATTGTGGGAAGTCATGTTTCAGTACCATAGGTTATAAAATTGTGGGAAGTCATGTTTTAGTACCATAGGTTATAAAATTGTTGGAGGTGATGTTTCAGTACCATAGGTTATAAAATTGTGGGAAGTCATGTTTCAGTACCATAGGTTATAAAATTGTTGGAGGTGATGTTTCAGTACCATAGGTTATAAAATTGTTGGAGGTGATGTTTCAGTACCATAGGTTATAAAATTGTGGGAAGTCATGTTTCAGTACCATAGGTTATAAAATTGTTGGAGGTGATGTTTCAGTACCATAGATTATAAAATTGTTGGAGGTGATGTTTCAGTACCATAGGTTATAAAATTGTGGGAAGTCATGTTTCAGTACCATAGGTTATAAAATTGTTGGAGGTGATGTTTCAGTACCATAGGTTATAAAATTGTTGGAGGTGATGTTTCAGTACCATAGGTTAAAAAATTGTGGGAAATGATGTTACAGTACCATAGGTTATAAAATTGTGGGAAGTCATGTTTCAATACCATAGGTTATAAAATTGTGGGAAGTCATGTTTCAGTACCATAGGTTATAAAATTGTTGGAGGTGATGTTTCAGTACCATAGGTTAAAAAATTGTGGGAAATGATGTTACAGTACCATAGGTTATAAAATTGTGGGAAGTCATGTTTCAATACCATAGGTTATAAAATTGTGGGAAGTCATGTTTCAGTACCATAGGTTATAAAATTGTTGGAGGTGATGTTTCATTACCATAGGTTATAAAATTGTTGGAGGTGATGTTTCAGTAGAAGAACTCCCATCTGTATTCTCCAACTATTTCACCACCAAAATACAAACTCTTCGTGACAGGCTTGACAGGACACCCTGTCAACCATGCCCACCTGACCCTTCCTTCTCTGGCACACCTCTTACTACTTTTACCCCAGTCTCACAAGAAGAAATTCTCAACACAATCAGATCCATGTCGTTCAAAACCTGCGAACTGGATCCTCTTCCAGGTTCTCTCTACGCCGACTGTCTCCCTACTCTCCTCCCATTCATCACTGACATCATCAACACTTCTCTTCAAACTGGAACTGTCCCTGATTCTTTCAAGTCTGCTATTGTTCACCCTCTCCTCAAGAAACACAATTTAGATCCAAATGAACTGAAAAATTACCGGCCTATCTCTAATCTCTCTTTCTTGTCAAAACTCCTTGAAAAAGTCGTCCTCAACCAGCTGAACTCTCACCTGTCTGCCAACAATCTCCTCAATCCTTTCCAGTCAGCCTACCGCCAGTGCCATAGCACTGAAACTGCCCTACTACACATTCTCAACAATCTCCTCCTTGCAACTGATACTGGCAAAGTCTCTCTCCTCACACTCCTTGATCTGTCTGCAGCCTTTGATACCATTGATCATGGTATTCTCCTTTCTAGACTTCATCATACTTTTGGCATCTCTGACATTGCTCTGTCTTGGTTCACTTCATACCTATCCAACAGAAAACAAACCGTTTTCATCAATGGCACTTACTCTCAACCTGCATACCTGACCTGTGGTGTTCCACAAGGATCTGTCCTTGGCCCTGTTCTTTTCACTCTTTACACCTCCCCCCTGTCCACCATCATCAACTCCCATTCTATAAAACACCACTTCTATGCTGATGACACCCAACTTCAAGACAGTGACTCACCTGATAATATACAGCGCCTGTTGTCTCGCACCACTGAGTGTTACTCGGTCATTAAGAACTGGATGACACACAACAGACTTCAGCTTAATGACGACAAAACAGAAGCTATCCTCATTGGCACCCGTCAGAAACTTTCTCAGCTGCCTCCTCTTTCTCTCCCATTATGTAACACATCAGTCCCAATTTCTGATTCAGCTAAAATCCTTGGTGTCTGCATTGACTCTACCCTCTCCATGAACAACTTTGTTTCTCAAACTGCCAGATCCTGCTACTATCATCTCCATCGTATAAGGCTGATCAGGAAGTATCTCTCTGTCGAAACAACTGCAAAACTCGTTCTCTCTTTCATAATGTCTCGCATTGACTATTGCAATTCACTCCTGTCTGGTCTTCCTGCCTCCACCATTCACATCCTACAGCGCATTCAAAACAATGCTGTACGCCTTGTACTGAAAAAGAAAAAACCTGACCACATATCTCCTCTCCTGGCACAACTTCACTGGCTCCCTGTATCAAAGCGCATACAGTACAAACTAGACACCATGTGCTACAAAAGCCTCAATAACGCAGCCCCCGATTACCTGTCAAGCCTACTTGAGATCTATCTTCCCTCACGTACCCTCCGCTCTGCCTCCGATCCTCTGACTTTTCGCTTTCCACGCACTAAGCTCAATACCTATGGTCCACGAGCCTTCTCTGTTTCTGGTCCACTCTCCTGGAACAAACTTCCTCTCTCAGTCCGTCAGCAACCTACTTTTGTCTCCTTCAAGTCCGCTCTCAAAACTCACCTTTTCTCCTCCGCATAAAATCCTAACCCCCCTCTGCAGCCTGTCTCCGCTCGGAGGGAATCACATGGTTATAATATATAATTGTATATGCTATGCTCTCTATAATTTTCCATTGGTTTTATTCTTGCTTTTATTGCTTTTATTCTTTCTCCCCATTTATAGCCATGCGTGTGTGTGTGTGTGTGTATGTGTGTGTGTGTGTGTGCGTGCGTGTGTGTGCGTGCGTGCGTGCATGCGTGCTTGCGTGTGTGTCTGCTTCAGCGCTTAGATTTGATTTTATCAAGATTTTGCGCTATATAAATATTGTAATTATTATTATTATTAGTACCATAGGTTATAAAATTGTGGGAAGTCATGTTTCAGTACCATAGGTTATAAAATTGTGGGAAGTCATGTTTCAGTACCATAGATTATAAAATTGTGGGAAATGATGTTTCAGTACCATAGGTTATAAAATTGTGGGAAGTCATGTTTCAGTACCATAGGTTATAAAATTGTTGGAGGTGATGTTTCAGTACCATAGGTTATAAAATTGTGGGAAGTCATGTTTCAGTACCATAGGTTATAAAATTGTTGGAGGTGATGTTTCAGAACTAGAGTTTGTCAAAAGCCATGAAGGCAATGTTTTGATGGCAGATGTTGGTGAATGCCAAGGGAGGCAATTTTTTTTACCCCCCCTTTTTTTTTTCAGAATGCCAGGGAATGAGATCTTTACCAGGCTCAAAAGGAGACTAAAACATTGCCAACTCCACACTTTAAAAGCTTCATAAAGAGTACTTTTGTTATACTCAACAGTTTGTTTTCATGACAGGGCGACAGAAGAGATAGCAAAGGCACAGAAAAGCAGTGCCTCTGAAATCGCCCGTCTCGAAGCTGCCTTACGCAAAGCAGAGTTACAAGTTCAGAGCATGGAAACCTCACTGGAGCAAAAGGTAAAACTAGTGTGTCTAGCAAAACTGTTGTCACTGACTTTGAGATCATGTTGCAACTTTCATGTGCAAAAGCTAATGTTTGGTTTTTTTTTTCCTTTTCTTTGTTTTTGCTTCCCCATTTTTGTATACCGTCACTGTTGTTATGTCACTTTGTCCACGCTGCTCATTTTGACTCTCTTTAACATACTCCAAACCATGAAAGTCTATATGAAAGTCCACAGAATCTGATATTATTTTATAGTATACTGTTACATGTGAGCAGGGATGATCACTGTGATGATATGGGAGTTCCATTATGGATTTAGACTGTATCACAGGGCTGTACTTAAGCTTTCTTTTATAATAAATCTTTACATCAGCCAGGTCTGGGAGATACAGAAACTATGGCATTGGTCAAGGAATTTGAACAACACCTCAGTGATGCATCCATGAAACAGGTGAAACTCAACTGTATCACAGTGTATGGTCCCAGTCTTCCCAGTGAGCCTGTAATGTGCTTTTCTCTGGGGACAAGTTGAGTCTGAAAAAACACATTGATATGAACTGCTAGGAAGTCACACCCCCAAATTCTCAGTCATCAGTGTGTTGCACTGACCACTTCACCATGATGTCTTCTTGGAACTCCTAATGATTTATAGATCACATTGAGAAGATCTATAGGATCTTGCCATTCCTATCCCTTGCCCTGTATTCTTTTGTGATGTTTTGATGTGTATGAATTTCTGTCTGAAAAGTTTTGATTATTTATTTAGTTGTTTTATACCAGACCTAGGCAGATAACTGTGTGCCTGATCCCATTATTATCAGGCTTGTACTTTCAAAACTTCTCAGTTTGTATTGTCAGGCTTGTACATTTAAAATCAAAACTCCTGTTTGTATATCAGGCTTGTACATTCATAACCCCTCTGTGTTGTGTGTATGTGTTTTGCACAAGTAAGTGTGCATGTGTATCTGTGTACTTATGCATGTGTGTGCGTCTATAAAAATGTGTATGTGAGTGTGTGTGTTTTGTGTGTATGTGAGTGTGCATCTGTGTGTGTGTGTGTTTGGCACATGTGTGTGTGAGTGTGCATCTGTGTGTGTGTATGTGTGTGTGTGTGTGTTTGCACACACGTGTGTGTGTGTGAGTGTTTTGCACACGTGTGTGTGTGTGTGTGTATGTGTGTGTGTGTGTGTTTTGCACACACACACGTGTGTGTGTGTGTGTGTGTGTGTGTGTGTGTGTGTGTGTGTGTGTGTGAGTGTTTTGCACATGTGTGTGTGTGTGTGTGTGTGTGTGTGTGTTTTGCACACATGTGTGTGTGTGAGTGTTTTGCACACGTGTGTGTGTGTGTGTGTGTGTGTTTTGCACACATACATGTGTGTGTGTGTGTGTGTGTGTGATTCTAGTGAGAGAGAGAGAGTATATGAGTGCTTTCTGAGGAACTGAACCATGGTAAGGCCTATGAACTAAGTCAGGGTAGTTTCCATGTATAATAATTGCTACTGCAGCTGCTGCTGCTGCTTCTGTTTATTGCAAATATATGGTGGTCCATTTCAGCTTCAGATGTCTTGAAAGCCTTTATTGTTTGCTGCTTAGTCATAATATATCCCAGAGGTCTGGTTGGAATAGAGCTCCCACCTTGCTGTCTTACTGCAAAGGTTTTAAGTCTGGATTAAGAAAACTTTGTGCCAGCAGCCTCCAGTCCACCCAGCTGGGATTGAGGACCTTACCCTCTTCAGAATTTGGAAAAGTAGAGTGGTGAAGAAAACATGAAGGGCATTACTTTTATAATGCTAGCCTCATGAAAAGTTGAGGTCTCTACCACCCCACTTCTCTATGACCAAGGTTATGGGACAACCTTTACTTTTAAAACAATTGAATATCAGTGATATGATATCCTAACAATACTGAAAATATACATTTCGGACATTATGGTACAGATAACTGTGATATTGTGGTTAACGGCGGTTTCACCAGTAGCGTATCTTCTTCCCTGTTACAAGCAGTATTGTCTCAGATGTGTGTATGTGTGTTGTTTGGACAACACTGTGCAGAGATTATTTCACTATACAGTCTGCATACTCTGCTTTTGGTGGGTAGTCATGCTTCATTTTTGAGGGTGTACATGCTGGGTATATTTGTGTCTCCATGGCTTGCATGATCTGTAATGTGCGTGTTTGATGTTCTACATGTGTAAACACATGAAGGGGTAGGCACTAGCAAGTGTGCACAAGTTTTGACTTTGGAAATAAGAAAAATCTCCAGCCTTTATCTACCTGAAAAATGAAACATGGGATTGCATTGATGGCAAACAGAGGAGGTGCAGGGGAGGTAATTCGTTTTTATACTCTGCCAACTGTGGGATTATTATTTTTCAGGTCTTGGCTAAGATATGCTGATCAACTGCACAAATATCAGGGTCTTGCAGGCTTATTTAATTAATGCCAGGATGTAGTGAAATCAAAAAATGAACATTTAGTCAAGGAAATAGTGCTGAATGATTAATGAGGGACTGTTTGTTTATCAGAGCACTTTGGAGAATGGTTAGTATTAAAGTATATTTGTAAAGAACATTTCTGGAAAATTATCATTTCTTAAACTCTTGTTGATGCAGAGTATGTGCAGCCTTAGACTTTGTGACCCAAGTTAAATGAAGCTCATTGATTAATTACCACTGGCGAGGTTCAAGCAGGAAACAACCTGTTGAGCAGAGAGAGAAAACAGTATTTAGCGATTATATATGGGCATGAAATTCATTTTCCATGTTTTCATCACTGTCATTTAATTTGATCTCTCTTTCTCAGTTTCTGTTTCTGTCTGTCTTTCCAAATAAGGCATCTTCAATATTTCTTGTGTATAAATATAGTAAAAATCATGTGATTGTATATAATCCAAAACAAGTGTGACTGCCCGTATTCAAGCAAACAGGAACCAGAAAAAAACATGAAAAAAGAATCAGAACGCATATTTAATACAACCAGACAAGAGAGGCGCAAATTTTCGGCCAACTGGCCTTTGACATGCGTAGACATAAGATCACAAACGAACAAACACCAAACACAAAAAATAAAGAGAAAAAGACTGAAACAAACAAACAGACTAAGTGTTCTATGTAAATATGTACATAATTTTTTTTTTGTAATGAATAAGAAACAGTGTGTGTTTTGTCAGTACAATGACATATTAGACCAAATATTTATTTGAATATGCTAAATGTTAAGTTGGAATTCTTTGCTTGTTGCAGGTGAAAGAGAACAAAGAATTGGCAGCAATCTGTGATGAGCTGATCGCAAAAGTGCAATAGGTGAGACTGCTGTCTGTGCTAGATGAGAGGAAATCTAAATAGCACTTCTGTCTATCCACACAGCTTTTCTCAAAAAGTCATCCTGGGTAAAAACCAGGGCATATCTGGCTGGCTTTGCAGTAATGATTTCTCCTGTGCAGGGCAGTAGCAGAAGCTTTGGGTTGATTGGAATTAAAACTTAGTAGAATATGATTAGGCAGCAAGGTGAAATTTCAAACAGCACTTCTGTCTGTTCATAAAACTTTAAAAGATAAAATGTCAACAGCATTTTTATCTCAACATAAAACTTCAAGAGAGAAAATACCATACAGCTCTTCTGTCTGTTCATGAAGCTTTAAAAGTTAAAATCTCAAAAAAGTATTTCTATCTTATTATAAAATTACAAGAGATAACATTTCGTATAACACTCTTCTCTGTGCATAAAACTCGGAAGTGGGAGAAAATAACTCAAATAGCACGTCTGAGATGAGAAATAAAATTTTCAACTAGCTCTTCCATCTATTCTTAAAATCAAGAGGTGAACTCTGAAGTAGCATTTCTGTCTTGTAGTGAATTTTTATTAAAAAAAAAAAGTTTAAAAGATAACAGATTTTCTTTCTTTTCATAAATTTTTCATGAAATTTTTGTATGAAATAATAAATTTCACTGTTTTAATACCACATAATGTAATCATATCTTAAAGTGCATAAGCTCAGCTAATGCAAGGGTCCATACTAACTGCAGAACACTTGACTGGGTGGTCTAGAAATCAGCGAAAAGTTGTTTGTTATATTTTTATGATTTCCTGATAAAAGTGCAAGAGAGGAAATCATGAAACAGCACTTAGTCTATTGTTTTCTTACTTTGATTTAGTCATTATATATCTCTGGGTGAATTTGTGATGCCCATTTGTAACATAATGTTGATAAATTTGCAGTTCATAAAAAGTTTTGTAAAGAGATAAAATGACATCATTGGCTGCATGCAATCCTCAAGATGAAAAATAATAAATCATTGGCTGCATGCAATCCTCAAGATGAAAAATAATAAGTCATTGGCTGCATGCAATCCTCAAGATGAAAAATAATAAGTCATTGGCTGCATGCAATCCTCAAGATGAAAAATAATAAATCATTGGCTGCATGTAATCCTCAAGATCAGAGACCAAAATTGTCAGTGACTTTTTGCTTTCACAGGATGGACATATAGCAGACAGAAATGTGTTACAGAAAGTTTTGGTAGTAAAGTGTTGCAGAAATTTTAATAGTAATTGTAGAGATGAGACAGAAATGTGTCCAGAAATTTTAATAGTAATTGTAGGGATGAGACAGAAATGTGTCCAGAAATTTTAATAGTAATTGTGGAGATGAGACAGAAAAGTGTCCAGAAATTTAATTGTAATTGTAGGGATGAGACAGAAATGTGTTACAGAAATTTTAGTAGTAATTGTAGGGATGAGACAGAAATGTGTTACAGAAATTTTAGTTGTAATTGTAGGGATGAGACAGAAATGTGTCCAGAAAATTTAATAGTAATAGTAGGAATGAAACAGAAATGTGTAACAAAAATTTTGATAATGATTATGGGGATGAGACAAATGTATGTTACTGAAATTTTTGTGATAATTATAGGGATGAGACAGAAGTGTGTACAGAAATATTTGTAATAATTTTAGGGAAGAGACAGAAATGTGTTACAGAAATTTTCATAGTAATTATAAGGATGAGACAGAAATGTATTTCAGAAAATTTTCATAGTGATTATAGGAATGAGAAAGAAATGTGTTGCAGAAATTTTGTTAGTTATTATAGGGATGAGGGAGAAATGTATTAAACATTTCATAGTAATTATAGGGATACTCTGAAATAGAAGGGTGGTTAATTAATGTGGTGTTTCATGTATGACATGAATTTGTAGAGAGCTACAAGTAGTGTGCTGACATGTAATTGAAAAGCAGAGAAATGGCCTGGGATGCAAAAGGTCCTGGGTTAAGTCTCCAGTCAGACAGGGATTCCTCTCTCCTGCCCCTTACTGGACTTTGAGTGGTACTTCAGATGAGATAGTAAACTGAGTTTCCCACATCAAAAAATGCAGCCTGCAACAACAAAAAAAGAAAAATGAAAAAAAATTTGGAAAATTCTGTAGAAAGATCTGCTTTAGGGGCAAACAAAAATATAGACAGAAATGAAAAAGAAAAAAGAAAGGGGTAAGCCTTGTTCTGTGCCAAAGCACTTCTCCTTGGGAGAGCAGTCTGAACTTAACACAAAATGATTGTTGTGACACAAAAGCAATAGAATGTATAATTACTAATACAGCATTGTCTTTCTCACCAGCGATCACTGCGTGTTCCCATAAAGTGTGGCTGTCCTGTCATCTTCACATTCTTCTCCATGGTCTTCAGTGTTGCCACACACAACTCTGGACAGTGAACACTGGTATCGAGAGAGCTTGTTGCTGAACCACACAATGGTTTGGAGTGTGTTCGTTCACACATACGACAGTGGTGAAATATACCAAGACTCTTCTGTGGCAGAGACATTATCATTTTCATGAAGTTTTCATTCTGGTTAGCCAAGGTGTGTTTCCAGACCTTCAGTAGTTTACCTATGATAAAGACTCGAGTTGAACGTGATGGTGGGATTATACATTGTACATACAGACGCAAACAAGAATGACAGTTACTTTCTTGTCATGGTTTGCATGCTTGAGATTAACCTGTTCTATTCATGTTACAAAGTGTTTTCAGCTGCTTGTGATCTAAGATCTATACACTGTGCTGTGCTTCAGTTTGATCCTGTTTGTTAGCTAAGTTGACAGAGTGTTATTTATTCAGTTTTGGTCACCAGTGAATGTTAACCCACACTATGTGATATGTTGGTTCCAAGCTTGGTTTTGTTTGGTTGGATTTTTCTGTTTTGTTTTGTTTTGTTTTGTTTTTCCAAACAGGTAAAAGGTTGTGGTTTTGTTATGTCATATCCCCATTTGTACAAGTCCAGTCTTTGTCACATACCTTCAGTGTTTTTTTTTTTCAATTTTACAGAAAGGTGGGATGGATTCAGATCCTTTGTGACGTGTGTGTGTGTGTGTGTGTGCGTGCGTGCGTGCGTGCGTGTGTGTGTAAATAAAAATGCACTCATGAGAATTTCTTGACTTTTATGCTGGTGGATCTTACTGAAATTGAAATACAGATCTGGTCTAATTGGAAGCTATAGATATGTTTATGTGAATGGACATGACCTATTGTTTTAGGTCACATAGATGTCATATGCGAAAAGAGTTTGTGATTTTTGGTTATTTGTGGCCAGATTTTTATCAGATTTCTGTCCAAAAGCTTGATTCAATGAGTCATAACCAGACATTTTTGACTGATGTTAGTGCATGTTCCTTCAGTTTGCTTCATATTCTTTCTGGCTGACAGTGCAGAGCATTACAGTTTGATTTGATAGAAGTACGCCAGAGAGAGAAAGAGAGAGAGAGTGTGTGTGTGTGTGTGTGTTTCAATGGTGACTTTGGGACTGATTTTCAAGACTATGTGATTCACAACTGTGAATCGCATCTGATCTGTATGTGCAGGGAAGAAAAGGAGATCGTTAGTATATGGCTTGACTATCTCTTTTTCACAGCTGGTAAGTTATTATATAGCAGATGTTATTGTTTCCTTTAACCTTGTACATCAGTAAAATATTTTAGCATGCAGGTATGTGATTCAGACCATAGAAAAATATGACACATCTGCTGGTGTGTGCGTGAATGAGTGCGCATATATGTTATGTGCATACTTGTGTGCTTGCGAGCGTGCGTGCGTGTGTGTGTGTGTGTGCTGTTTTGTCATTTTGTAATTTTTACAAGTATAGATATGGCCAGGACCAGCCAAATGAACAAGACAAACACATCAGGTATTTTGTGGCACATAGTGATTACAACATGACGTCATGAGTCTGCTCTGTGACACTTCGTCGGACTGCGCTTATCCAGACTGACTGGGATTTCCTATGCTTGAGATCAGCTAGTGTTATTAACTATTCATGTATTTCTTACCAGGAATGTGAAAAATATGTTCACCTTTAAACCTCTGTATCCTAAGAAAATATTTTTTCTACTTTTCTTTTGTTTTTGATATGTGCTTCATTTTAATCCTAAATTATGTTAGTTTCATGCAATTTTTTTATTTTATGTAAAAAGAAAATGTAAGTTTTACAGCAGACTGATTGAAACAGCCACATTGACACTCATTAGCTACTACTAACTATTATCCCTTCTCTTCCAAAGTCAGGTGTAAATTGTTTGCAGCAAAAATGACATTTTCCACTCTTTGTGTGTGCATCATCTGTGAACAGAGTGTGTCAGGAAAAATGTGTTGACTTTTTATGGGACAGTCATCATCAGATTTGGAATTGGCCTGGATCTGCAAATATTGTCAGTTTGCATGACTATGACCCAACTAAGAATGTGAAAATGTTTCAGAAAATGTATGTGTTAGCATGTGAAATGCTTTTCAAGAAAGTAGATGAGAGTCCACAGGACAATCCAATTGCATATGGTGTTGTGCAATGCTCACCGTAAAATTACAGCGATGCTGTGTCACACATGCTAGATAGCAGTCATACTGTGTTGTAATGTCAAATCCTCAGTCTGTAGTTTCAACAAAGGTACAGATGACAGAATAGTATCACCATATTTTGATGCTGACATTGAGGTTTGCAGTACTGAGAGCTCCCCAAAATACATGAAGAAAAGCAGTTAGATGGACATGTTCACTCTTTACTGACTTGTTTTCCAGTAGTGTAGATACAAAAAGGGAAAGACATAAGAGTACCGGTATCTTGACTGTTTATAGGGGGACTGTAAGCAGACATTGATAAAATGTTCAACCTCCCTACAAGGAGTCACACAACAGTGCAGCTGTGAGAGAGGTTTAACTTCAGAATCATGTTCATATTCATTTCTTTTTGTTACAGTGGATTTTCCAATGGATCTCCCCTGTTCAGAGCTCATTGCTGCAGTGCAGCACCACCCATTTTTTAAATTTTATTTTATTTGTTTGTTTTTTTCCAAGACTTCAGAGAGGCAAGAAAGGTAATTGGCCTTCAAGGGGACAGACCTGGAGAATGAACCTATCTCTCCAGTATTTTATACCGGGGCAGCTGGGCGTATGACCTGCTCTTTATGATTTTCAACTGCCTTGGGATCTTTAGCATGCGCAGGTCAGAAGGCACAGAGGTCCGGTTTGTTTTCGTCCTCTTTCAAAGGACTAAACATTCAGTTCAATTTTCTGATCAAACTGAGGAAAAAGTCGAGACCTCAGAAGGAAACAAGCCCCTGGAATCTTGAGTTTGGTTATTGACAGGCGAACATCTTAACCACTCTGCCATTCAGATCAGAGAAAATGCAGTTGGTATCCTGGATTGACCATTTTCATGATTAAAAACAATACATTTGGCATAATAAAGAGAAGATTTAAAATATCATGATTAAAATTATATACACTGGAAATAAAACAGAACAAAGTAAAACTATGGAAACCAGTGCAAAGTTTCCTTTCTTCCAACTTGTGAAGGGAATAGTTATTTATATCAACATTGGCTTAGCTTAGTGTGCAGATGAAATACATACCTGCTTGAAGTTTTCTTAATATCTGCTGTGGTGAACACTGAAATGGCACTTTGTATGTAGTGTAAAGGACTGTATGTCTGTTTGGTTGCATTTTGTTATTTTTTCATAGAAGGTTAATTTTTGGATGCTGTTATTGCATACATCAGCAGTGATATACCATAAACTAAAACCGTCGTCTGTCTCATGAACATTGTTAGTCATGATGATTATAGTACAAAGAACATTGATGTCATTTATACATTATAATGTACAACAAAGTTTGTGTGTCATTTATGCATTATAACTGTGTAACAGGATTAAGTTTATATGCAAGCCTGCTTTGATTAACTTTGCAAATTCAGAATTCATAAGTGTGATTTTTACTCATCTTCATATGTGTTATACAGATATTACTGTGTGTATGAATGTATTAGGGTTTTTTTTTTACAGGACATATGAGGTTCATGAATGTGATGAGGCTTGTGATGGCATTTTTATTACGCCCAGGCTCCATGACAAAATGCACACAAGTCAAATGCTAAATGACTGTTCTGTCTTTGCTGTAACTCGGTGAATGCATGTAATATAAATGTGCTAGGTGGAGGGAATTTCACTTCTCATAAATTATTCTAATTGTTACAGTATGTTGATGCACAGGTGCCATTTTGTCAGCAGCAGATGGAAACCCTTTACTATATCTTTGTTTGGAATTCTGTGCCCTATGCTTCTGGCACATTCAGTCAACAGTTTTCAAGTCTGCTCTGAAGACTTGTCCATTCAAGTCTTTGATTTGAATTGATCAGCCTCCACCTCCTCGATTGATTATTATATCATTGAATCCAGTGAATGAGATACAAGGTTCCATTTGCTGATTTGTTGTTTTACTCCATGCCTGACTGTTTTAAATTACACAATTGTTTTTGTGTAGGATTTTACATCTTCTCTTTCGAATTTTGTGTCAGTGTTTGTGCATCACGTACATTGAGAGAAAATCACTTCCACTGCCAGTAAAAAAAAAAATTCACTCTATTAAAACCAAATTAAAAACAACAAGAAAAGTTCTCCATCACTTAAGGAGTTCTGTATCCCACAATTATAGAGTGTGTAGTTTCATGTCACTTGTCATGTGCCTAATTTTGATTTCTCAGGTTGAAGGATTAATCTTGAGTAGGGTATAAAGTTACCACATTTTTTCATTTGTGGTGATGAAGATGACATCCTGATCTTTTATGGTTAGAAATCATGGTTAGGGTATTACTAGTATACCATGCCCAGGACATGGGGTTGCGCCCAGGACATGGGGATGATGGGAGGAATCTGCAGTTCATTGTTCCACCATCTGCTTTTCCTATCTTCAGTACTTGTATCATCTGCGTGTGTGTGTGTGTGAGATAACCTTTCTATTTACCTTTTTCTCTCAGAAGTTTCTCAGATCCCAAAAGAGGTATTGAGATTCCTGCAAGGTTGCTGTACTGGTACTCAGATAAGAAGACAGTGTGTGATCATAGACACTAGGATTAGCTGCCCATCCATCAGTCTTATTTGCTAGCATGGATTTTTGAGAAAGTTCAGAATAGAGACAGGACCCACACACATACTGTCCCTCCCTTCTTAACTCTGTGTGTCTCACTCACTACTTGTCTATCATTCTTGGTTATAAAACTTAAGGTATAGTATTGCATCAAATATAACATAAGCACAGGAGTGAAGCTTCTTTCAGGGACTGACTGTACTCTGTGGCCTTGTACAATGACCCAAGACTCCAGACTGGTGCACTGCGAAAATGAGGAGTGGAATGTGGTGTCCACTGAAAAATGATACAAAACAAGATTATTCCAGAGGTTATGTATGGCATATGACGATGTTGAGAATGCAATGAACTGTGATGTCTGACTTGTTAGCTCCCTTAAGACTGGGTAAAGCTAAAAGTCTGCAGAGGTGTTTTCTGATGATAGTCGACACGAAATTGTATCTTCATCATTTTGTATATATGTGCCATTCATATGTTATTTATGACCCTTTTTTCCTGCACAAAGCCAATCTTCATGTGGAGTCTGGCAGATTATTTTCAAATATGCCATGGTAGGCAGATGCTTGAGGTTTGATTCTGACGGTTTGGAAAAAAGTATGCAAGGACTGTCCTTTGTCATCACATTTCACATTCACATAATGGGAATGTTCCCCCACCTCATTTCCACCCCCAGTTCATCAAATAACATATATGCACACACTTGTATACTGTCAATGGCTGATTGTGTATACATGAATGCATGCACACTTGCATGTTTTCTCTTTGTCATACTCAAACACGGAGAAGAAAACACTGCCCAACATTTTCATATTTTCATTCTCATCTTATGTTTCTTGTACTGATCTAGGGTGTATCCCTCCTTGGTTCATAGAAAAGTGGTAACTTGATTGTTTGAAGAGGACAAATAATTTTTGGAAGGTTACAAGGGTAAAGATGTCACTGTCAAGAAATGCCACATTGATGCAAATTCCATTCATTCTACCGTTTATGCTCTGAAAAGTCATTATCTTTAGTAATGTTGTTTGTGTTGACCAATTTTTATCATATTGTCTTTTCTTGTCCATGTTGTTTTAAAGGCATGTTACTGATATGATTATGTAAAACCAGCAGCATACCCATGAGATAACAATTTCTTTTAAATACTGTTTGTTGTATTTTTAGATTACTATATGACTTTGTTGAATGAATTGTTCATGTGAGTCACTTTTTTGAATGAAACATTCATGGGAGTCCATGTAAATGATGGCATTTTTTTTTTGACTGGTGGCATACAGTGTCACAAAGAGATGTAATACTGTGTAACCTTTGAATTTGACATTTCTCCTCTGCTGGAATAGTTAATCAATCTTAGCTGCAGTGTTTATCGCCGAGGTGCAGTTATTTCTTAGCTGCAGTGTTTATCGCCGAGGTGCATTTATTGTTCTCTCAATAAAAGCAACATCCTTGTCTATCATCAAAAGTTTTTTTTTTAAAAAGCACATGTTAACAACTCTGTGGGCCCATATTTGAACAAAATAATCATACAATCCACAAACAGTACTACACTTTACACATTAATGCAGTTCCCAAACAATCATGCAATTCACAAACCCATCTCCACATGTGGGACCATTCAACAAAGTTTCCATTCTTCAGAGACATACACACAGTTTCACTCTATGATGACTGGCTATTCCACCTGAAGAGGTGCATCCATGCGATTCAGGTTCTCTTGGGCCACCACACCTTTTAGACAAGGGACACCTTCAAGGGATTCACTTTCTCTAGAGAATTCAGGTTCTCTGGGGTTGCCAAGCTTTCCATACAAGCAGTCTTATTAAAGGATTCATTTTCCCAAAGGGATTCAGGTTCTCTGGGATTGCCAAACTTTCCATAGAAGGGGAGCCATCAAGGGATATATTTTCCCGAAAGGATTCAGGTTCTCTGGGGTCACTAAGCCTTTTGTACAAGGCATGCCGTCAAGAGATTCCATCAACAGGAGTACATCCAAGAAATGCACAGTCTGGTTTCAGTAGAGTGGAACTGTAATGTTTGAATAAAATGTACCAGACACCCAAGACTGACACCTGAAAACTTTCTATTTCCTAACGGTATGATAAAAAATGACATGAAAATGTGATAACAAGTGACAGGGGAAAATATCACATTCTAAGGTTCTGATAACAGAGTTTATTTGGGTGAAAAATTCTCAAACATTATTCACTCCAAGCAACTGACAAAATATGAACTGCACACACCACCATAACAGTGCAAACACCACCATAACAGTGCAAACACAACCAACACACAATTCATCAAATAATATCCACAATTAAAATAGATGTCAAAAACTCCACTTCAACTCATCACATTTCCCAAACATAATTTACCTGACATAATTCATATTTCACTCATCACAGAATTATACAGCAAAAAGAAATAATACATTTTCTTAGGTGTAGATCTGAGGATGATGATCACTGTTTGAACTATTGTTATACTGAATAAAAATCATTTGAGCACAATGCTGGAATGTGATTTTACATTGAACAAGAAATGTTTTGTTTTGTTTTAAATTACAAGTTTTCTTTTTTGCTTGTAGAGCTAAGAAATAAGCACATTTTTAAAGACCGTAGTTTGTAGCCTCCATGTTTCACTTGTACTGTTGATCTGAAGTCTATTTTGGAATGTTATAACATTAAGATGATTTTACCAAGGCATGCAGATTGAGAACACACAGATCTGTAACAATCTTCTCATGAGGTATCTTTGGGTTACATTTGTCCAAGCTCCTTGTGTATGTTAGTACTGTGTACATTAGTTTTACTTGAAGGTATAATAAATTAATGTTTATGGACTGTCTTCACTCTGCCTTTCACTTCCTCACTACATTGTAGTTTCTTTTTCTTGTACATTTACACACACACACACATACACACATAGTGACACGACTCACACACACATGGAAAATGTAGTTATACTAATAATAGATAATAACATAACATTATACTAATAATAGATAACATAACATTCACAGAAACTTACTGTAACTCATGAGTGCAAATATTTTATGAGTATTTGCTATTCCTGCTGGAATGTGATTCTAAAGTAAAAGAAAAAATTCTTTTGTAAAAAAAGTGAAAGAAGATTGCATGAATACAGATATGATACTAACTGAGCCCTGCTGTCACAGAAACAGCAGTCATGGCGCACAAATCCGAGATACTTTAGTTGGCCACTTTCTGCCGGCTATTAATAGCACGCCCCCTTCCCTTCCACTCCCCACACCCTTTTCACCTGTCCATTTATCACAAAGACGCGCTACACTGATGGACTTTGGTCGACCCTGCCTGGCTAAAAATAGCACATGCAGGCGACGCCGGCTTGCAACTAAAGGGTGGCAGAATGGCTGGGAAAATGCAGCCGTGCAGTATGTATAGCATTTCTCTTGGAAAACTCTGTTGTGGCAACACTTGTTCTCCCCCACCCCCATTGTAACAAGGTTCTCATTTCCAATCTTACTTTAAAAATGACTAGGTATATGTTTATACTTATACCATAAAAAATTTTGTGTCTAGTCCATGATCTGATATTGTCAATTCATGAGCTCTCCTTTCTTCATTTTGTTGGTTACCAATCTTGTCTTTTTTTTCTTTTTTCTTTTTTCAAAGGGGAGTTTGTTTCATATCAACCAAAGAGATGTGTGTTGTGTGTCTGTAATGAAAATGTGTTAGCAAAATTTTTTCCAAGTGTTTTTGGGTGGATTTTTACCAAATTTAGCTCAAAGGTGTGTTGTTAAGAAATCTCAACTGTGTAAGTTTAGAAGTAGTTTTGTTTCAAATAACTTTTCTTCAATTTAGATGAAAGGTGTGTATTGTTGAGGAATCTCAAATGCAAAAGTTTAGAAGTAATTTTGTTTCGTATCATCCTGCATAGTCATAGTGACCTTGAAGTACAAAACCTGGATTTTTTTTTTTTTTTTTTTTGTATAAAACATGAGATTGTTAGAGTGGCCTGATTAACTTGTTTTATCTATATTCATGCATTATTCTTTCCCTAGAATAGAATTTTCTTTAGAATGTTACAAGGAACAATACATCATGTATATCAACATATCTGAAAGACTAGCACCCACATCACCATTCCAAGATCTTGTGGAAGGTGAAGAAGAATCTCTTTCCTAGCCTGGGGTTGAACACAAGACATTTTACCATTGCTCCAAAGTTTTCAGGTACAATAATTTGGGATGTAGAATACAGGTTTGAAACAGTGAGTGCAAACTTAAGGCACCATGCATCAAAAGTATTTCACAGATGTTTGTCGTTACCATGCCTTCATAACAACACAGTGTGGATAGGCTTGGTCTGTTGGTCGACACCTGTGACGATTATATCATTCATTCTCATCACCATACATACACACTGAACTGCTGAGCGCCAGCTGTTTACTTTACTGCTATAGTTGTCCCACACACTCTCCGTGTGCCCACTGTCTTTTGCTGCAGAAGCTTTCTGACAGTGTTTACAAAGGGAATCACCACACTGACCACAACACTGATGATTATCTAATGCCTGAGCAGGGTCACCAAGGTCTGGATCTCTTCCCATGTCTTGGAGAAATGATGAAGCACTGTGTGTTTCTGTACAGTTTTGTCTGTTACATATATAGCAGCTCTGGACTGGAACGGAATGTGATGTGCTCTGATAGTCTTCACCAGCACTCTGTGTTTCACATGGATGGAAGTACAGTTTTGTTGAGGAGGACTTCTGACAGGTTTTCAGTATCTGTGAGTCAACAGGCTCATGGCTAGGGTCTCTGGCATTGTTCTGACAAGACTCCAACATCAGTGACTCATGCAGCTTGAGATGTGAATCTCTTGCTGTATTCCTACAACCAGAGGAGCTAAAACCCTTACAACAGTGGGAGTTTGCGAATCTCCTAAACAGTGAACAGTGCCTGCAATGACCTGTAGCCAGACCAACACTGTAGTAGTGGGAATCAGAACCATCACAGACATTCTGCTGTTTGTGAGTGTTACACCCTGCTGGGTTAGGACCATCATAGACGTTCTGCTGACTGTGAGTGTTACACCTTGCTGGGTTAAGACCATCACAGACATTCTGCTGACTGTGAGTGTCGCATCCTGCTGTCTGCCTGTTGTGGTGTATATTGCGTGCAAAGGCGAGAAAGACGTCAGCCAGGGCAGCTCTCACCACTGGTCTGTACAGTGACACCTCTCCTGGCCATCTTGTGCCCACACTTGCTTTGCCTGCAATTATTAGTGTCTGTTATCATACCAACCAGAAAAGAGAAAAAGCACAACACCATGGTCAGGTCAAATCTTTAATGCAATCTGAAGACTACAAAGCCATCTGAGAGTTTTCCATGGTTTGGGGTTGTGGGGTTCCCTGTTTTTGTGTAAGACTGTATGGTTGCAGGTTTTTGCATGTCTCAGTTTTACTACCAATGTCTTCATAAATATGACATAAACTCTGTAAACCTGCTTTCTCAATGATTTTTCTCATAAATACAACCATAAATAAATAAATATCACATTTTGGGGCCACCACATTTGGACAATTCTGGTCCAGGTTTAAGCAGAAAAGACTGCTTATTGAAAGAAATGTCCAAACCATCCACAAACAGCTGAGAAGTCCTGGCTGACTCATGTTCTTCACAGAAGGAAACGCACACAGACACACACTCCTATACTCACACTCAACACATACCGTCACATAAATTTTGAAGACTTTTTTTTTTTTGTAACAAAGATTGAAAATAGAAACAGGACCTGTCCACTTTTTCTTCACACTGTCTCATCACTTACACAAAAACAAAAAAAAGCATCTCATTACTTCCATGCACTATATATGTGAGAAGGATTTTCATTTACTACTCCATGGTAAAATCAGATCACTTTTCATATGTTGAATTTGTGTTGAACTAGTAATTCCAGTTTTTGAGTGAGTATGCTTTTCTTCAATGATAAAAATATTTTGAAGCACTTGCTTTTCTGAGATATTAAGTAGGAAAATCCAAATCACTCCTGTGACTCATTTTATTAATACAGTGTTCAAGAACACATGACAATGGAGGCAAGATCAAGGGAAAAAAACACCCAAAGTCTGAAAATTCTGATACCTCCCCCATCTGGATGATTTAGATGTGTTCTCAGGTGGTGTGCACACAACTCTTCCGTAAGTCCCCCTCCCTGCAGCACCTTTCTGTCCTCCATAGCCTGTCTCAGTCGTGCTGCACAGTGCCAGAATTCCTCCTCCCTCACCTCTCTTCCTGCCAAACTGGGCTCGCTTATTACCATTGTCTGAAGACACCCAACAACAGGAAACAACAAAAACATAATAATCATTATCATGTCGTCATTGTCTGGGCACAGCAACAGCATCCACAATAAAATCATCATAATCATGATCATATCATCATTGTCTGAACAGAGCAATAACACACAATAAAACCATCATTATCTGAACACAACTCCACAATAAAATGATCATTATCGTATCACCAATGTTTGAACACAGCAACAACACAAAATTAAATCATCACAACTATTATCATACCACATACACAAAGAGGTCGTAACTGTGTTATATGATGAAAAAAAAAACCCCCTAATATTATCATATCAACAGTGTGTGAACACAACAACAAAACATGTTGAAATTATATCACCACTGTCAGAACACAGCCACAACGTACAAAAATCGTACTGGTATCACACATAATGTGATCACAATTATTATCATATTGCGCAATGAAATCATCATACCATTAACATATCACCACCATCTGAACACATCCACAATATGCACAACGAAATCAACAAAATTGTATCCATTAGTAGCAGCATAGATGGAGACAGTAACTAAGATCAGCTACTCAGCAACTTAAGCCTATGATGGGCTCAGCAAATTATGTCAGATTAATAGTAACACAGGTTGAAAATCATTACATAATAAATAAACATTATATTAATGTGGTGATAATTTGCTTCTTGTTGTAAACTCTTGCCCATAATGGGAGCATTTTATAAGGTCTCTTTATTCTTTTTTTATTCTTTGACATTTTTTTGTCATAAGGGAAGAGAAACAACTGTTGCTCAAATTTAAAGCCTGAGGCCTGTTTCTTACATGCAAGGTAGTGGTATTTTCACAAGGTACATCAGGTAGGAGCATTTCTTTGTTCCACTTAGCAGCAGGTGTGGCTAGGTATTTACTAGGTCAGGCTAGGTAGCATCGATAGGATCTTGCCGGCAAAGTAAAATGGCGGCCGTGCACGTCGCCTTTGTGTTTGATGACTGTGTCTTCTATTGTGTTATAAGTCCTGTACATTGGCTAAAAGTCTACTTCCTTGAGTCTGTTTCAGAGCATACACTTTTCTTGCCCTTGCCACTCACTATCTCGCCACTAGTGCACGAGCATGTTAGCGTGTAAGAAACGGGCCCTGGCACCAGCAAGCAAGGATGTTATTTCCCATAACAATAATGCAACATTTCTATGTGAATTCAAAGCTGCATTTCTATGTATTTCATTTTCCATGTGTGGGTGTACCATCAGCTTGTAAGGAAAATCAAGTACTGACTTCAGTAAACGCAGATTTATTGCTTGTGGATAAAACAGCAAGATGAGGATTATTCCTGGCATCAACAGACACCAAAACTGAATGGCCTGTTTCAAACATGCCAGAAATAAAACAGAAATATCATCATATCATTATAACAAAAAACATCATCATGTTATTAAGAATGAAAAGTTATTTTTAGTTGCATTCATTCAAAATGTGCCTACTTATAACAGAAATCAAATTCTCTGTATGGCTTCTTTTAAAATACTTTTCCTTCTTCATGCTTACAGGGTTTTAAAAATCCTTTTCAGTTTTTGTTGTTGCTGGGTTTTTGTTTGCTTGTCTGTTTGTTTGTTTGTTTGTTTGTCTGTCTGTTGTTTTGTTTTGTAGAATTTACCTGAACAAAAACTGGAGGAGTGATCACCAGGTGTTTATAAATAGAGTTGAAGATGTTACACCAGTCCTCCTGTAGTGGTTTCAAGGATATATCACAGCAAATATTGTTCTGCAAAGAGTGAATGCAACATCATAAGAGTTTGTGGATTCATTTGATGGTCTTACAAATGTTGGGTTGGTGAGATGGTTGTTTGGATGGATGGCTGCTTAGTCAGCTGGCCAGTTCCTTGACCAATCTGTCAGTTGTTTGATGAGTTGGATGATTCTTTGTATCATGCTGACTAAAAAGCAGTGTTCTCTTGCAATTGCATAAGATAAAGAAGACGACAGAAAATTCCACACAGACATCAGAAAGTTGTCTGGCTGCTAAAAATCAAAATGATTTTATTTTTTCTCAGGTCACTGTAGCATATATCTAACAATGATACATCATGACACCAAAAGATCACAATAGTCTATAAAGAAATTTCAAAAACAGAATAAAAACTGCACATTTATTCTTTTTGTTCTTCATGGAAAAATCTTTATCTGACTACTATAAACAAACAAATCTCACTTCCAGCAGTCATCTTCTTTCTTGTTATAAGCTCTCAAATGTATAAGAACAAGAGTGGGTGTATCGATAATTCAACTCCTAAACATTTACCAGGCAGTTTCTTTATCCTGTCATGGAGGACACAAGTAGGCTACTAGTGGCTGATCACTACAACGAGAACATGCACTGCCTGATGAAAGACCAACAAGAGCCCCAGAGGTCATAACAAGAAAGCAGACCTAGACACGTGATTGATACCCAACTTCACCACACCTGATGAAATGATGTGATTCTTATCTGAGTCAGTTGTTCATCGAGTTGTCTGCATGTCAACCCCTCATGAGGCCTTCCTCCGGATGAGTCCTCTACAAAAAAACTGACTCTGGTAACAATCAGGTTCTTCATTTCACACAGAAGGCAGTGACTGCTGCAGATGATAATTGTTAGTATTGCAAAAAGCTTTAAACAACCTTTGTGTTTTTTGGATAATACTTCAGTGCAAAAGGGATTAAAAAAACTGAATAAGCGTCAGCATTTTCCAACTCACAATGATCTAGGAAAGAAAACAGCATCAACATACCATCTTGTAATCTCAAGAAGGATTAAGAATATAAAACAGACACAAAATAATAAAGCAAACCGTTTACCTGATGAGCATCTAAAATGTAGGTAACAAGATCAACTCCACAGGCAGACTGCAGAACTTTCAGAGCATGGAATGACACATGATCGACCAGAGCAATCCCATCAGCCATGCATGCCATGTGGAGGTCAGCATTCACTGTTCCACGTACTAGCACCACATGTACCTCTAACTGCAGCAGGAAAATTTATCAAACATTTCAAAAATAGGAAAGCAGATTCTAAATCTATCACAACCCAAAACTGTTGTCACAGAAACCTAATGCTGGTCTAATTTAAAGCATCTGCTAGCGTTCAAGCAAACAGACCAGTAACACATGAGAATGGGAGAACATACATTTAATCAATGAAACAAGACAAGTGCAAATGGTTGGACAATTTCATACATAAAACAAAAATTCACAAAATTTGGGACAAAAAAAAAAAAAAAAGCAGTATGGCCTGATTTTTTGCTGAGTTGAATCGAAGCAAATGACCTAGCAGATCATCTATGACTGTGCTTAGTCTTAGCCCACACTGTTAGGAACTAGCACTCTGACACTATAGCACTCCATCCCTTTTCATTTTGTACTGAAGACAGAAAATGATTACCTTCTAAATTTAGGCTGATGCGATGTTTCAGCTACATATTTCAGAACAACTCCAAGTAAGACACAAGGAAAAATTCAGGATAAACTGAAGACATCAGCAAACATAGTGGCACTGCAGAAGCACAGCACATAGCAAACATTCTATGAGCAATGAACAGTTTAACTCATTCTATACTGGCCAGCTACTTCCATCATCACACTCTCTATACTGGCCGTTTTTAGATATTGCAAAAAAAAAATTCTAGAAAAAGAATGCAAGCACATACAGACCTGAAATTTTGTGGTATTATTGTAGAAATGGAATGGGCAAATGTGTATGTACAATGGACATATTTGCTGTCGAATAACCATCAATATCACAAGCTTCATATAAACTGTCACACACTCACACACTGAATCACACTCACATTCACGCAATGCTGTAAGGCTGTCAGTATAGTATTCATACACACAGTACTCAAAGAAATTCACAGCCAGTCTAAGTACTTTTGCACTTAAGAATGACTGTTGAAAAGAGTTGGTCTGCTTAGTTTTGCACATAACTTTTAAATGGGCACCAAGAATTTTTAAATGTAAGTAGGCCTACATAATAACATACTTCAATAATAAAGAGATGAGTGTGTGAGGTATACTACAGCATATTTTAGTAAAGAAAGAGTTAAGCAGGCAGGAATACAAGCAAAGTCCGATGACTGACTTACCTGTTTCAGCAAGTCAAACACCTGTGTGGACCAGCTCTGGGGGTGATGGTGTAATGACTGGACAGAGTCAGTGACTTGAACTGTTGATAGCGCTGCTTTATGGCCCTTGTGTTTAAATTCTGCTGTTAGGTCTCCATTGACCAGCTGCAAGGGCAGACAGATATACACACTTAACTCTTCTGCATTCAGTTTTCTCTGAATTGAGCTCCTAGTTTTCAACTGCTGCTGTTGTTGTTACTGTTGTTGTTGTTGTGATTGTCATTGTGACTTGTTGCTGTTTGTTTGTTTTGGGGAGGGGATCAAAATTGGTATGTGTTTGTTTCACTGGTTACAGCAGACCTATAAGAACCATTTGGGAAACTGAAGTTTGGCAAGTCTGCTCACAAGTGTGTGTGTACTGTAGTCTGCATCACATTGTTAGTGTGAAAAATTGTGTCACTGTCACCAAATCATTACCGAAAGTGTAACATTTTCATGTGACAATCAACCAACAATATACAAACATGTGTTATCACCTTATACATGTACATTACATACATAAAAACATACAACTACCTCATATGATCCTCTAGCTGTCTGATATTGATAATATAAGTTACAATGGGTGTTCCATTAATGTCACATAATAAGTGTCATTTGTCACACTATTAACCGAAACCAATTCACAATATTTCCATGTCTGTTGTTCTGACTTTCACAACATTACATGATATTAACTTATGCATTCTCTCTCTTAGTGTGGAATGTGTGTCCAACTAAGACAGTGTATCAGACACAAAGAATCTCAGGTGTCATTTTGTGTCTTTTCTTTCTTTTAAAACATTACATACATATTTATTTATTTATTTATGCATGGTCTCATTCCTGGGCTCTGTAGCCCTTCAAGCTCTGACCTCATAGCGACCACAGTTTCAGTCACTTTTGTTGTTTCCATACCCAGGATTAATTCAGTGTGGGGTCTGTAGTGACAGTGGTTTATGGGGATTATGATTGGAGGGACTGGTGGAGGTCTTCTTGCCAGGGTGAATCTTACCCCAGGGTGAAGCTTACCCCAGGGTGAAACTTACCCCAGGGTGAAACTTACCCCAGGGTGAAGCTTACCCCAGGATGTCTGGCTCTGGAACTGAGTGATTACTGACATTAATGGGGTATAAGCCACTCATGTCCTGCCTGGGTTGGATCAAAACAGCCACTGTTGAATTCCACCAACATGATCTAGCAGTAGTGCAGATTCCTCTGCTGGATGGTTCAATAGCGGCTTTACATTGCTAGTTCCAAAGAGTTTCCTGTTCTTGGCACCTGGATAGACATGGGTCTGGTGGTACACTGAGCAGTCACCATGAGTGGCATAGGATCAATATCATGGATGTGATGCAAAGGATGAGGCATCAAAAACAAAAACAAAACACAACAAAAATCAACAACAAACAATATTGGAGAGACTGTTCACACTAATTTGTCGATGAAAATTTATGCATGCATTCCTCAAGATTTCCTATGAACCATACCAGGACTGAAGTTGGATGGTCAATTCTAGAGACTGTTTCCATCACGTCCAAACTGGCACCAACAACAAGACCATCCAACAGCTGGTGGGCACCATGACGACCACTGACACAAACTGTGTGGATGAGGCTGATGTCAAACCTGCACAATTGAAAAAAAATTTGAAAAAAGATAAAGGATGTCCTACAACCTGAGGCTGTAAGTGAGTTAGGTGATAGATAT
This sequence comes from Monoplex corrugatus, assembly GCA_030674185.1. NCBI lineage: Eukaryota > Metazoa > Mollusca > Gastropoda > Littorinimorpha > Ranellidae > Monoplex > Monoplex corrugatus. Next base: position 15,167,050 of record CM060307.1, read on the forward strand.
CTCAACTTTTCTCAAGGCCAGCATTATGAGGGTGATGCTATATTATCTCCCCTAACCCTGAAGAAGATTCGGTACCTGCCCATTCAAAGCTGCATGGACAGAAGGCCACTTTCACAAATTTACCCCAGTTAGGTTCAAATTCATGCAGTATGAATACAAGGTAAGTGTTCTACTTCTATGCTTAAAATTAATATGCATTTATGATTAATGAGTCCAAATCAGTGACGGGGGAAGAAACAAAGAGAAAGATGGAGGCAGACAGAGGCTGAAAGGAAAACAGATATTCTGACAATGACACGTGGCTTGGAGTGGAAGTCACTTCCCATATACCCAGGGGTTGATAGGGAGAAGGGTAACAGAGAGAAAGAGACAGACAAAGAGAGAGTTACCAACAGTACACTGAGAATAGGGACAGGCTGACATACAGACAGACATGCAAACAGAAAGAAAAACTTCAACATTGTCAATAGTTCATTGCCTCATGCATAGGCAAGGGAAGAGGACAAGCATGAACAAATAAGGAGACTGTGGTTATTTAAAATAGTAAGAAAGAATGTTAAGAAAAGGATTATATATATGCAATAAACATGTATCACAAAGACATGAATACAGAATGAACAATTTTAATGAAAATTTTAATAAACATGACAGAATTTCCCTCCATTACACATGCAACACATCACACTACATCATACTCACTCATCTTCCTATCTTACCAATCATAAATTATACTGACCATTTAACTAAAAATAAATCATATGCACAGAGGAATCATAAGTCAGCAGCACAGTCATGGTAAGCAACAGCTGACATGGGAAAGCAATCTCATCTTATCTTGTGATTGCTGTTTAGAGCTCGAGAGCAAGGCAGAGGAGATCAGGCAGAGATCAAAACCTTCAGAATTCAAGGTAAACAATAAAATGTAAAGGTTGTCCCATGACCCGAGATTGTAGAGAAGGGAGATGGCAGAGAACTCAATTTTTCATGGACCCAGTATTACAAAGGCAGTGCCCATCTCCTCTTCATTTCTGCTTTATCTCTCCTACCTGAAGAAAGTCAGATATCATTCATAGTTGGGTAGACTGGAGGCTACCAGTAAAGTTTTATTATTTATGAACAGTGAAATAAAAAGATAAAAGTAGACATGAAACATTGTAGAAAGCAGCACATCTTTGATAATACCAAAGCTCAGTACCCTATAGATACAACTTCAATTGACAGAAATATGCAACAAACATATTTGCAGTGGACATGATCAGCAGACACACACAAAGGATATGATCAGAGCACACATACACACACACACACACACACACACACACACACACACACACACACACACACACACACACACACACACACACCATATATATGTGCTTTATGCACACACGCACATACAACTTACAAGTGTACACATGCATGCACAAACACACACACACACATTATCTTATATGGATAATGAAGGAGGAGAGGGAGTGAGAAAAAAGATCAGTATACCTGTGGTTCCTCATGCCCACTGGAAAGATAAATCTACATTGTGCAGCACTAACAAGAAAGAACAATGTGCTCATGTAAATTCTTTTACAGCAATCTGTACTGACCACTATGAACCCCATCCCCTACCCCCTAGCAAAATTTAAAACTGTTGCCCATGCTGATGAGAAAAGAAAAAGACATAAGTTTCTCAGATATAAAGAAAAGCATTTCACACTAAGATTTCCATAAAACAACAACTTATCAAACTTTGTTATGTGTTATGCAAATGAAAAAAAACCAATATAAATGACAAGTTATCAAACTGGTTGAATGTTAAGCAACAAACAAATAAACAAATTATGCATAATCTTATTTTCAAAAAGAAAATCTGCGGTCATACTGACTTTGAATGCCTGCCCCGAAACAGATGATAGCACATTGCTTTTTCTGCCCAGGACATCATTTCAAGGTTCCCATGGCTGAGACTCTCCGCTTCTTTGGGAAGAAAAACAATACGCCCATCAACTGACATCTGATCACCTTTGGCAGTTTTAGTTTTTTCAAGACAGCATTTTATTTCATTAGTTACAGACTTAAGTTTGGTCAACACACCAGTGGCTGAGGAAAGCTCATGAATGTGTGGATGGTGATCCAGATGTTTTTCTCTGTTCACCGAGAGAATCTTAGTAGCCACTGGCTCTGATACATGGCAATTTGTATCCTCATCAAGAGAACCACAGTCCCGGAGGTGTCTGCTACCAAGCATAACAGTTTTATACCTCTTGGTTGAAGATGAAGGTTTCTTGTGGTAATGAAGAAAGTCATTAAGCGCAGACACTGTCACTGAACTACCAGTATTTTTGGAATTCACAACCGTAAAAGATTTGAGAGGAGTGTTCAGACACGATGACTTCAACCCAGAGGATAAGTGTAGTCCAGAAGTAGTTCTGCTACTCGGTGAGTTTTCATGGATGGTCCCCTCCTTATTCAGCCCCAACTTGCAAGTTCTCTTATCAGTCCTTACTGGATTAACAGTTTCATCAATATCAAACTCATCAACATGTGAAGTCCCTGGTACTGTTTCTTTTGCACTGGTTTGGAAATGACTAAAATCATGCGGATATCTAATATTTTGTGGACAAAAATGATGACATTCCAATCCTGAACCTGAATGATCTTTATAACTATAGCCGTTGCTGGAAGCAGACAGTGGAAGTGTAAAAAGTCTGGATGGTCCCTGAGGTTGCACATGGTGGACGTCTGATGTTGAAGAAATGGTGACAGGAATCGTGACAGGTTGAAGATTCTCCATGCAGCAGTCAACAGCTTCGTTCAACAGTTCCTCGATGTACACTAATGGCACTCCCTGCAACACAGTACAATAAAACTACATTCCTTCAATACAGATTTCTATTTGTTTTGATGAATTAATGCCTTTATTCTTTGAGATGCTGAAATACTGTATTTATCTGGTGATGATTTGTTCCTATCTGTATGCTACTGACCAGGATGGTAGCTTTTTCTCAAGCTTCCTTCATGTTTTCTTTGAACCTTGAGCATTTTTAGTCATAACCTTATCTGTTGAGAATAATTTGTTACTTAAATTTTTGTCACTGACTGTTTTTCTTACAATGGAAATTTGCCACAAAACTGAACAGAAGCAAGTTGAATGACAAAGTACATTTATGCAGCTCTGAACATTCTCAAGCTTTTTCAAAGGTATAGCAAGGTGATCATATTGCAGAGTGTGAAACAGCTAGCTTCTAGTCTCTTTATGTATGTCACTTACAATACACATCAAACAGCCAATTTTATTATTATTATTTTCAGTGGCAAACTGTCAGAATTGTTTAAATTCATAGGACTGAAAGTTTAATTCTCTTTCTCTCTTTCTCTCACTCTCTGTTTCATTCATTATTGTCTCTCTCCTCATCCCATCTCTCTCTCTCTCTCTTACACATACAACATGCTGATCTGACAGAGTACTCTCCCATCTGTAAGTCCGTTTATTTATTTATTTCTTTTGTTCCATTTGTTTCTTTTCTTTTCTTTTTCAAAGGAGAATGAAATTTATCAGACCAGCCACACAGCCCTTTTGCTCCCTTCAGCCACCTTGAAGCTGGGGAAGCTGGTGGATAGGATAAGGGAGGGAAAGTGCTTAGATAATCAATCTCAAGTGCTTAGATAACCAATCTCAAAATACAACTCTGCTATTGTCAAGTTACCTGTTCCATGAGGATCTGAACCTGAGAACATAGTTGACCAATAAAGAACAGTAGGGACTTGACCCCACAGCCGTATACATCTTTGTGCCCCTGGCATATCTTCATCACGTACACACCAGCTGGGTGCTGCACAGCACACAAACAATCTGTGTGTTTGGGAATATAAATCAATACCTAACTGACATTCAATGAAATGATTCTTTCCAGTCTGTTAGTTTCAGAGACCAAGAAGGACACATTCTGACCTCTCCCAAGTCCTCATCAGTCCTTCAATATTCTCAGGTCTCAATCAGTACATACTAAGGGCATCACAGAAACTGACTAAACAAAATCTACCACACAACATGACCACTGCAGGAGCAGATATATGAGGAAAGACTGCCAGAGTGCTTAGCGCTGAAGTCTACTTGATTTACTTTCACTTTTTCTTCCGCTTATACCTTGAGGTCATTATGTGCACTTATCAAGGGCAAAGACAATCACGAATATTAATTAACAAAGGAAATATAGAAAATGTTAAGGATTTCAAATATCTTGTTTCTGTAAAAACTGATGATGAAACCTGCTCCAAAGACATCAAAATAAGAGCTTCAAAGACATCAAAATAAGAACTGGAATGGCAAAGCAAAAAACGGTCCAACTCAATAACATCTGGAAAGACAGAGGCAAATCAAATGGCCTGAAAGTTAGAATTTTAACATGTTTAATCTGGCCAGTCATGATTTATGGCTGCAAAGCCTGGACTCTGAAAAAAAACAACTAATTGCAGAAGAATTGAGGCAGCAGAGATGTGGTTTTATCAGAGACCACTATGTGTCAGATAGAAGACCTAATGAAAGTGTCCTGGAAGAACTTGGTACCACCAGAAAACTACTAGCAGACATCAACAAGAGAAGACTAAAAAACATTGGCCATGTGTCGAGCAGCAAGAACACAGACCTCATGGCAACCATCTTTCAAGGAAAAAACAGTGGAAAAAAGGAAGAAAGGCAAATCTCCCATCTCATACATCGAGAACATAACCAAAATCAGTGGCCTAAATATTCAAGAAATTGTCAACACTAAAGTCAAGACAGAGTGGCCTGAAGGGAGATGGTGGTGTCAAAATGTGCAGTGACCAACACAGAACCTGATGACGCCAACAGGTGAGACAGGCAAGTATTGTGAGGTATTGCGGGGAGATATAGGCATCTGTCTGCGGCAAGGTGGGGAGCTTTGGTAAGCAACACTGTACGTGCCTGATGTTTCTGCCACTGTATCATTGTTTGAAATAACTTCTAATAATAAAGACTTCATGATATTTCAACACAAAATGCCTCAGCTTCTGCTGCATGTTTACCCACCATCTGAATGAAACAATATGACATGCTGAGTGAAAAAGATCTGCATATATGTGTTGGCAAAAAATGTATTTTCTGATTCATTCTATTCTGTACTGAAATTATTACAGTTGAAAATATGTATGAACTCTTTACAATATGTAGGTCTATCATGAATATTTGTTATATGTTCAAATCCACACAAATGGGGTTTACGCCATTTTGACTTAATTTTTCATTCTTATTCACTCACAATCAGAACAAGCACTCAAGAAAACACACACACACACACACCACACACATAATACATCAAATCTAGGCTACCATTTCCATAACTTAATGTTTACTATCCATGTCGTTAGCAGCAGGTTTAATATGCCGCATTTTGCATATATATCAAAGAGGCACTGCTGAATTCCACCAAAGTGAGCCAGCAGCAGTGCAGTCCCATCTGGACTTCGAACTGAATGAGTTCAAGTTTGGTGGTGTGCTTGACTCAAAAAGCTAAAATGGGCATCATGGGATCAATGCCACTGACACCACAGAAAACAGGGCAAAAAAAAAAAAAGAGAAAGAACAGTTTATTATTATTATTACTATTACTATTATTATTAGCATCATTGTTATTAATATTCATATTATTATTATTATTATTATTATTATTACTATATAGAGTATTATTATTATTATCTATTATCAGTAGTAATAGTAGTAGTAGTAGTAGTATCATTATTATTAATATTACTTAGAGCCCAACCAACAGTTCAGAACCATTTCAGTGCTATAACCATCTCAAACAAATGTCAAACACACCCTTGAAAAGAATATTAACTACTAATATCACTGTATTCAAGCAAATAATCTAAGGATACGTCCCTGGTGCTGGCCATTCCGTCCAATTTAGACCAAGGGGAATGATAAAAAACAAACATAAATACAATCACATAATCATAAGTAAGTACACAAAAACATACATAAAAATTGGCCTATTGTACCTAAAATTGCCACAAGGCAGTTCACATTTCCATACAGCCAAAAATTCAGTTAACATGTACACTCAATTACTGGTCCTATTAGACAGAAAATATGTCAGGCTTTATGGAACACATACAGGTGAATGGAACAGCAAGGCATACAATGAAAAAGGAAGAGATGATAGAAAGCAAAGGAACAAGGCAGAAAGAGAATGACAGAAAAGAGGAAATTTCAAGCACAGACTTCCCAGAAGGTCGGAATACTATTTATTTCAAAAGAGCCCCCAGCATTCACATGTGTGGAAAAAAGAGAATGCAATCTTACCTGTATGTCAAGACACTTCAGAATGTCTACTGTGCTTTTCACATAAACCTCATCCCGTTCATCTCCAGCCACTATACATCGCATGCTGCACATCATACAATGTTTACACAATATGCTATCATCATCATCATCATCATATGCCCTGCCACATGGCGTTGGCAATAATGGTCCTCCATATGAATCTAACCCTGTCGCTGCAAGTATATCTCCAACCCTCTTTGTCTTCAGCCATCCTGCAAGCCCATCCAATATTTTCTCCCTGGGTCTACCTGGTGTTCTCTCTCCCTCCAGCTTCCCTTTCCTCATAAAATGTCCTATACATATTGCTCGTCTTTTCCTAATTTTCTTCATTAATGATCTTCTTGTGTCTGCCTCCTTCAAGACTGTCTTGTTTGTTTTCTTTGCTGTCCATGGAACTCTCAACATTCTTCTTAGAAACCACATTTCAGTTGCTTCAATTTTGTTCTGACTTTGCATGTTGACTATCAACGCCTCACAACCATACAAGAACTCTCTTCCTAATGTTAACTGATAGGCATTTGTTGGTAAGAATGCTTTTCATCTTCTTGAATGCTGTTTTGGCTTGGCCGATTCTGCTGGCTATTTCTGATGTGCATCTACCATCTGGTGAGAATGAGATGACCATTCCCAGATATTTAAACTTATCAACCTGTCTCAAAGTTGTACCATTTGCTGTTATTTTGCATGAGGGGATTTCTTGTTTTTCATTGATTACCATGACTTCAGTCTTTTAGCTATTTAGCTCCAGCCCTTTATTTTTGCTTTCTATTTCTATTATATTCACAAGCTTCTGTAGGTGTTTTTCATTTTCTGCAATTAGCATATTGTCATCTGTTTAACGAATGTACAATATGCTATACAGGAACCAGAAGAACAAGAAAACCAATGTACGCGCGTATCCAACAAAACAAAACAAAACAAGCGCAAATTTTTGGCCAACCAGCCTTTGTCAAGCGCTGCTATACAGCCTTAAAATACCACAAAGGCCTTTTCAGTACTGAAAATACAATACAGAAAAAAATGAAAATTATTAGAAACAAAAAAATAAATATTACAAACTGAGTTATTGATAGTGATGATGATAATAATACATATTAAAAGGCATTCCCAGTCTGACCCCAGCCCACAACAGAAAAATTGGCTTGACCGCTATTTCATCTTAATGTAATAATTATTGTGAGATATCAGATTAGTGCATGGCAGAAAATCCAAGTCATCCAGGTCTCCACTAGGGTCTCCCATTCTTTTTTTTAGTGGTCTGGCTGGCATTTGTAATAGAGAGCTGCAGACTCAAGATCTGATGTCTAAGTGTTCAATCTCTGCCCAAAACATAAAAATTGGCCTGTTTGCAGCCTATTTTAATGCTCAAATCATTCTGATACTAGTGACAGTGCCCACTTTAAAACTTTAAAGTTTCATAGGTCTGGTCACCCCCCTCCCCCCTTCTGCCCATTTCAAGACCTTTCCAGAGCACAGTGGTTTTGTTTTTTTATGGGCCAAAACAGTCTGCTTGATAATAGATGGCAGACTGGGTGAAGACAACTTCCAAATACTCCATAAAGTACTGTAGCCAAGTGAAGTCACTGAAATATGGTAAGACTGCAGGAGTCACAACATCCTTGCAGAATTCTTAAAAATAATGGTAGTGTCAGTAACTAATATCCTAACTTATCTGCAACAAAATCTGACACACTAGTGAGTGCCCCACTAATGGACCCAGTAAATAATGATTCCCAAGAAAGAAAATCTCCAACACCGCATTAGCCATGCCAGCAAAGTAACACTCCAGATCATTCTGAATACATTGCAGCTGCAAGCAGACACCATTATTGCTGAAGAACAGGGCAGATTCCACAAAGGCAGAAGTGCGACCTAATAGATCTATAACCTGTGCAACCTTTGCAAAAAATCACCTCCAATACCAGAGACAGTTCTAGCACATCTTTCACAGACTTCAAGAAGGCATTTGACAGTGTTTGAAATGTAAGAGCCAGCAAAAATTAAGCAATATCACCCAGCAACTATACTCCAAACTCCAAAGCAACCAGTGCAGTACTTACACAGGAAGCTATTGGACAGTGGTTCTATAATTCAGTTGGACTTTGTCAGGGCTGTCTTGTTTCTCACGTTTTTTATACCAAATTTTGGAATGCATCATGCCTGATGCGATTGTGTATTTATTTATTTATTTTTTTTGTTGTATATATATGTGTGTGTGTGTGTGTGTGTGTGTGTGTGTGTGTGTGTGTGTGTGTGTGTGTGTGTGTGTGTGTGTGTGTGTGTGTGTGTGTGTGTGTTCCATTCTCTACAACCCTGCTATAATGAGCCATGGCCTAATCAATTCACACATTTCGACTTCAAACTTTAATTGTGACTGTACACACACACACACACACACACACACACACACACAACACACACACACACACACACACACACACAAATATTATATATATAATAACAATGACAATATAGGAATTATAATATTTCCATTGTAAAGCATATACTGTCATGTCAAAACATACTTGTTGTACTTTACATAGTTACAGAACATTAAGTACTAGAATTTACGTAATGATACAGGTTAAACTTTCAACAAATTCAAAAAGAGACAAAAAGACCACAGAATGAAAGCAAGAGAAAGATGCATGCACACAATTCAAGGGGAGACTAATAATGATAATAAGATCTCCAACATTACCATCATTGAGTTTTTGACATTCAAATTTGTTAACGATGATGAAAGTAGCATGAGCATAATATAACAATCAGACAACTGAACAAAATACCTTCCATTAATGCCAAGATGTTGTCTGACCATTTCACCTGGAAAAAAAAAATTATCACATTTTATAACTAATTACAACAAATACACACCACACATACCATTCTTATCAGAATTATCTTACAGATTCCTGGAGCCACACTTCATGTTTCCTACCCATACCCACCTCTCTCTTTTGTGTATATATGTATGTGTGTGTGTGTGTGTGTGTGTGTGTGTGTGTGTGTGTGTGTGTGTGTGTGTGTGTGTGTGTGTGTACAGTATGTTGTATACTGAGTGTGTGTGTGTCCGTATGTGAGACAGAGAGAGAGAGAATATGTATGTGTGTGCATGCATGTGTATCATGTCCATATGTATCAACTATCATGAAAAAAGTGTCCAGCCTTGGATAAATGCCCCCTGCCTTTAAGGAAGGTTCTCAAACCACAGGTTAGGAGACAGCTACTCCAGAGAACAAAGCTGCATTTGCTGAGGCTGTTCTGCACTTGGTAGTCACTGCAGCTGTGGATTTACAAGTGTCAGTAGGTGAGAAACAGGGTAGAAGGCTGCACACCCACTCCACACTTTGGAAATTCTCTGTGCCAGTCAGACATACAGGCAAGCGGGAGGCATGCAATCACCAGCTTTATGACAGAACCCACAGAATCTGCAAACACTTCACTTAGCCAGGCCAGGCTATAAGGGTAACTACAGGCAATTTCATTTAATTTGGTCAGAGACAGTGGTCTGATCATCATCAGCTGAAAATCCTTTATTTAAGGCTACTCTTCTCAGTACGTAGGCTACATTTTGTATTGATACCCCCTTACTTTACTTATTTCAGTTATGTGGGATTTCATTATGCAATTTAATTCAAGATTTACTGCATGGAATACCCCTTTTGTATACAGTGACGTGCAACACTGATGAAAGAAGTAAGCATCACTACAAGCTGGTATACTTTCAATGTAGCATATCACATGCAGAGAACGGAACTTATGAACATTACACTGACACCACCAGAATCAGAATGAATGGAGCATAATGATGGGCAACACGCCAACAGTCAAGACACACATCAGTTTTGAATCATCACTTCATCAGTTGATCAGCTATCAGTCCATGCATGATGCAGATGGACCTGGCTCAATCAATTGCTTCCAGAGCCAATATCAATATAAATATTTGAATATATATATAATATACACTACATACTTAATAACTTATACTAACATAGCCATAGGATAGGGTTCATTCCCTGTAAATGCTGCAGTTCGCAGAAAAATAATAAGAACACGACCAAAATACACATATAACACACCACTTACAAAGTACAATAACTGCATCTTTGTTACAACGTGTGGACAGCTGATACGACATGTTTGACATGACTATGTAACATGTTACTGGATCAGTCACGACCTAGCATGACCATGGAATTTACAGTTATCTCGCTTGACAAGCAACAAGGGACATCACTCAACGAAACACAATAATCATGGCGAGGCCGACCGTAAGCTCGGTTGGCATTACAAAAAAAGGGCTTTTGACTTTTGTCGTAGGAATTTTCTTTGGTGTGACGGTGACTTACATGCTAACATATTCATCGTTTCTTTACACACGCCTCAATTCTGGTTTCCAAGGTGGTGTTCATACCATGGGTGGTGGATTTATTCCGGACAGTCCGCACAGCCACGGCGAAACAGACGGCTTTAGTGGACCACAACAGTCTGTCAACTGGGCAGATAAACATTCTCACAGTCACACTGGTATGTTGTAAATTGCATACTGAGTAGATATACTGGGTTCTCACAGTCACACTGGTATGTTGTGTATTACATACTGAGTAGATCTAGTGGGTTGTAGTGTTTACTTTGAAAGTATCTGTCCACATTCTTAGATTCTAAGATAAAGATTCTTTATTCTAATTTAATGGGTGCTACTGCCATATCACCGCATATGTTTATGTTAACACTAATAACAGCACTGCGCAAACTATATCAAGTCATGATAATAGTAGTTATATACTAATAGTAATACTACAACAGTTTCTGAGTTGGCAGCTTGGTGTGCAACTGACCTGTGATGACTGATTCACCGAATCAGTGGACATCTTGCAAGACCAGAAATAATCTCATTAATCTGGGTCAGTGGGTGAACTTCATTTTGTGCCCCAGAACCCATTTCCTCTTACAAGCTGGTTCTTTTGATCCTAGATTGTGCACTTAAGTTATGATATCTCGAGTTCAGTCCCAGCTCACAAGATTAAACGCTGGCCTGTTCGTTGCCCGTCTTGATGTTTCCATTGTTCTGGTGGTATCAGCTTAATGTTTTCATAAACTTGTCTAGATCTTCATCCCCTCCCCATTTCAAGATCTTGCCAGCACACAGGTTTTTTTGCAGGCTGAGGAAGTCTGTCGGATATTGAGATAATTGCTAGCAAATCTGGGTGGAACATGTATGGAAATGTCCATCTGCAATGAATCCCTTTTGAACAAACTCCTAACTTCAAACTTACAATGTTGAATATTATCAAATAATAAGTAGGCCTATTCATATCGTCCGAGTAGCTATAATGATAATTATGAGGATGGAAAATGGAATGTGGAGAGTAAATTCAATTAATTAGCAGAATGATGCCAACAAAAGCACAGCTCTAGAATCTGTTTCTTGGACTGATTGCAGTTGTTATGGTTTTCTCAAGAAAAGCAGAAAAATAGATAATAGTCATCATTACCTTTCCACACACCATCGAAGTTCTCATTTGTTCAGTTCTGTCTAGAGCTTACTGTTGCAACACATTTTTTGCTGACCTTCGAAAGCATCTTCTTCATATGCTCCATTTTTTATCTATTAATTCTGCTTTAAAGTGTTTAAATAGGCATTCTTCATACCTGTGGTTATTTGTCTTTGTCACAAGTTTGTGTTGAGGGTAAAAAAAATGTTGATACAGCTGAAAAATGCATTTAATACCTCACACATGATGGTCATGGATTCTGCTTCAAAACATTTTTGTTAAGTCTGGTGATACTGATAGTTATTAAAAATTTCATTATCATCTTTGAAACATAGGATTTTACAGTATTTCACTGCATGTGTCAAACATGCTATTTTTTGTGTAATTCAGTCAATATCATTCATGCTTAGAAGACGTACTGACATTGGCAACAGTGTTGAAATAAGTTTTGGCAACTAAAATTGGAACATACATCATGCTTAAAATATGGAAAAGAAAGTAAATTCTAGCAGTTAGCATCAAGTTGCAAATTTAAAAATGAGTATTACATTATCAGTGGTATGTGATAGTAATGCTCAGTGCATGGTTAAGTCATTAATGTTCCAAAATGTGACCAGAATGACCACATTGTTACAAATATTATATTGATGCTAATTCTTAGTGAATGGTGCAGAACTTATTAATATTATTGTCTCAAAATTTGATCAGATTGACCACATGATATGATATTATGGATATTATTGTTAATTCATGAGATACATTGACAATGACATTGTTTAAACTTTTAAGAGTTTATTTTAAGATATATGTGTCTTTACCATTGAATGATTGATTGTAATATATTCATGAAGAAGAATTGGACAAGTATGTACACATTGCCTTTCATAAAAATAGCAGCATATGAGATTCACCAATATGAATTGGAAGTAATATTATGACATTATAGAATAATCAGACAGTGTAGTTGTAACATGGGTCACTCGGTGAGTTTGGCAAACCATAGTTATTTCAGTTGTCATGATCGTCTTCTTCCTTCTCCTCCTTCTCATTTTAGAGTCTAGAGAATACTGTAAAGAAAGAAAACAGTAAGTGTCATGGAAAAACATCAGGATTCTGGCTACAGAAAATCAGGCCATTTGACCTGGTGAAGGTCTCAATATGGGGCTGAAAATTTACTGAAACTGAAAGATAAACTGTAGTGTAACATATTTGGGTGAACACATGTCTTTCATCAGCTGACACATTGACTTGTATCATCCTCCCGTTATGGTAATGTTTGGAGTTTGTCCAAAAGGGATTCATTGTACTCATATGATTTTGCGCTCATTTCATCCAGATCTTCCATCAATTACCTGGCAAACTTCTTGAGCCTGCGCAAAACTGTTATGACAAAGTCTCGAAGTGGGGATGGAGGGGGGGAATTGTGGGTGTACATGCAGAGTGTTTTCTTTTTTCCAAAAGTCATCATGTTCTGTGATTTGTTTTATATGAAGAGGATTCAGGCAGACTAGCAGGTCTGCATACATGTATGCTGACCTGGAAGATCAGAAAATTTCCACCTTTTGCCCATGAGGCACTGTTGTTAGGCAGGGTTAAACTCAGACCTTCAGATTGAAAGTACAAACTTGTAACCCCTTGATTATCATGTTCACTGGTTGGCTATCACACCCAAATAAATGGTTACTTTTAAAGCTAACTTTTGTATTTTATTCAAGACAATTTTACCATCAGCCACAAAAGAGACACAAGTCTGTGTAATAAGGATAGAGACAGGAACTGATATTGTGATAGAACTGGGGACTTGAGAATAGAATAATGATGCACACAAAATGTAATTCTAATTTCTATTTTGAAACTGTCATGACAGAGGAGTCGAATGTCCTGGCAGAGGAGCTGTCTGAAAAGGTGCGAGTTCTGTGCTGGGTAATGACCAGTCCCAGCAACTTGCAGTCCAAAGCACAGCATGTCTATGCCACTTGGGCCAAACGGTGCAACAAAGTACTGTTCATGACCTCCAGCTCCAACACAAATGTTGAGCTACCTATTGTGAACTTACCAGTGTCTGAAGGCAGAGACAATTTGTGGGCCAAGACGAAAGAAGCCTTCAAGTATGTGTACGAGCACCACTTTGAGAATTTTGACTGGTTTGCCAAAGTGGATGATGACACATATATGGTGGTGGAAAATTTGCGCTACTTCCTGAGTGACAAGAACCCAATGGAACCTGTGTATTTTGGGCGTCGATTCAAACCTTATGTCAAGCAGGGTTATATGAGTGGTGGTGCAGGTTACGTCTTAAGTAAAGAAGCTGTAAAACGCTTTGTGGAGACGTCTCTGAAAGACATGGGACATTGCCGTGGAGATGCTGGTGGAGCTGAAGATCTTGAGATGGGTAGATGCATGCAGAGTGTAGGGGTCAGAGCAGAAGATACTCGTGATGAGCTGGGCAGAGAAAGGTTCCATCCTTTTGTACCAGAGCATCATTTAATTCCTGGCATCCTGCACAAGGACATGTGGTACTGGAGCTACAGTTACTACCCAGCTAAAGAGGCAAGTGGATGGTTGGTAGCAGAGATGGATGTGATGTATGTGTATCATATTTAGTCACACTATTACAAATAGTATAATAATCATTTGTTTGATGTCTTCTTATCTAATGTGAATGACTAGACTGTATTCAGAAAAAAAAAAATCTGAAGAAAGTGACTTTATAGTTTGGAGTATTGGTTAGCTGATTGTTTAGTTGCTCGATTGGTTGGTTGGTTGGTTGGTTGGCTTTTGCATTCACCATTTGTTGTTTTGGATTTGGTTTGGTTTTCCATCTTACTCTCAAGCAGCCCAGAATAGTGAAGTAAAACTGGCTGTTAAGTTGTTAAAATAGCAAAGGTTGGTATGTGTTGCAATGCTGCTGCTCAGTGTTTCCCATTATGCACTGTTTGCAGTAAGTTTTACTCATTTTAGTCGGTATGTCCAAGAAATGCGGACATATTCCCACTGATAGGCATTTAATAGATGTTTTTCATTTTCTGGAATGTTGTTTTAGCTTGGCCAGTTCTGCTGAATATCATTGTGTATAGATCTGCAGTCTGGTGAGATGACTGTTCCCAGATATTTAAACTTATCAACTTGTCTCAGTGTTATGCCATTTTCTGTTTATTGTGCATAAGGGGATTTCTTGTTTTTCAGTGATTATACCATGACTTCAGTCTTGTTACTGTTTAGCTCCAGCCCATTATTTCTGCTTTCTATTTACATTATATTCACAAGGTTTTATAAGTCTTTTTTGATTTTCTGCAATTAGAAAACCAAGATTGTACACTAATTTCCACCAGTTTTTATCTCAGGGCATTCTTCTAGGCTTCTCATTGTGGTTTCACTGTAAAATGACGACAAATCTGGGACAGAACACAATACAGATACTTGTCTAACCCCTCTTTTGATATTTTGAAAAGAGCATACTTTGTGCTCTCATTGCTGCTGGTTTTTTTTTTTCCAATACATATTCTTTAGTTATTATTCTTAGATCTTTTCCATCAGTATTGAGCATTTCCATTTGGTTGATCAATTCTTCATGTCTTACCAATCAAAAGTCTGGTATAATCATCAAAACATAAAATTGATCCAACTTATTCAACTCAGTTGATCTTTCTATGAGAATTCTTAGGAAGTATTATATATATATGGCATTGACAGTTCCAACTTCCATTCCCTTCAACTTCAACAGATCCACATTGTTCTTCTGTTGTTTGTAGTTTGAATCTATTCCTTGTCCTCATCATGATTATTCTTAATAGAATCTTTGTCACATGACTCATCAATCAGCACATGACTCATCAAGCTGATTGTATGATGGAGTTTGCGTTTTGTAGCCCCTGCTTTCTTTGAAAGTGGAATGAAAATTGACTTTGAGTTTGACATATCTCTAGGAATTTCTCCAATGTCATAGATTTCATTTAGAGGGACTGTTACTTTTTCAGTACCAAATTCATGTAGAGTCTCAGTCATTTCCGTAGTAATATTGTGTGGTCCTGGGGCTTTTCTGTGTTTCATCTTTTTCATCGCTGCTCTGATTTCATCTTTCATTATTGGTGGTCCTTCAAAGTTCTTTATCATGATGTGTTCTTCCTTTCTGTCATTGTCGAAAAGGTGTCCATTGTATTCTCCTATCTGTCTAATATTTTTCTTTTTTCATAATAACTGTAGCCTACCATCTTTAGTTTTTAAGCAACCAGTTGATGTGCATGTCTTTTTCCTGTGAGCAATTTCTTCAGTGTTTTTGTACATAAACTTAGGGTCTGTATTGTGTCAGTCTTCTGTTTCTTTGCACTTTATTTAGTCAAGCTTCCTTAACTTTGTTGCACTTATTCCTGATTTCGTTATCTGTCTTTTTGTATTCTTCCTCTTTTCCCTTTGTCTTTCTATGTACATCCATCAAACTTAAAACTTCTTTTATCATCCAGTTCTTCTTTACTTTCTATTCTAGGGATTTCTTTACAAGCTTCATTTATTTTTTTATGTGTCCATCATTCCACACTGTCCCCAACATTTCCCAGAGCACTGAATTTGTTTTTAACAGATATATGCTAAATTTTACATGAGTTGATTCATCTGAGTTTAAGAGTCCAAGATTTAGCAAGATTAGTTTGGTATTTTGGTTTGTTTCTTCTCTTTAGTTTCAGCCTAAGTACAAGATTATGGTCATAATTGCAGTCTATGCCCAGCAATGTTTTTGGTATCACTATCAGTAAAGAATTTCTAAATGTCTTGTTTATCAGGATGTAATCAGTTTGATTTCTTGTGCTGTGTCCTGGATTCATCCATGTCCGTTTTCCTCTCTAGGTTGTTCAAACGAAGTGTTTCCTTAACTATTGTAAATTCATTGACTTGTGCCCACTCAGTAAGTTTCTCTCGCCTCTCATTTCTTGTTCCCAGGCCATGAGGTCCAACCATGCCATCTGCTCCACTTAAGCACTGAAATCTCCTATAACAGTTGTTATGTCCTGTGATTTAAATTGAGCCATGCTGCCTCTAATTCTACATTAAAATTTAAAGTTATCAAATTCTTCCTCAATATTTGCATATTTGGTGCAGATGCTTGGATAATGTTGATATGAAATGGCTTGCCTTCCAATGTAAGTTGTAAAACGAGGTCTGATATTGCTTAGTAACCTTTGATAGACTTTGACTTTTCATTTTCCATTATGATGCCTACCCCTCTTTCATACATGTGTGTCTCTTCCAGATTATGTAATTTTACACTTGCCCAATGTCATCATGCCTGCTCACTTCCTTCTCACCTGCCTTTCCATTTTTGTCTTGACATTTTCTGTTTTTCCCTTCTGGAGCATTGTTCGCATATTCCATGTTGCAATTTTTATGTTTCTTAATTTAAATTAATAGAAGTAGCTTGATTACGGTCTGGTGTCGTATGTTTACCATGACTTCCCCTACTTAATGAAGGTGCTCCAGTGGCCATATTTACATCATTCACATTATTTTTCATGTTTTGGGACATGATTTTTCTAGGGAAGATATGATGGTAGTTTCATTTTGCCTTCCATCAGATTTTCTGTCAGGGTTTACCTCCTTAGCCTTGGGTCTCTCCTGAGACAACCTCATGGCAGTGGTGATTTTCTGTCAGAGATTACTCTCTTTGCCTTTATCTCTCCCGAGACACCACAAGGCAGTGGTGCTATTTTCCTTTAGCTGGGGGTTTGGTTTGTTGGCACCAGGGTTTATCCACATATGCCAGTGGGTCTGCAAGCCCCACGTCTTGGGGCCAGACTTTCTTCAAGTATCTTGAGGGTTTATCCTGATTATCCTGAGTGACCCTTAGGGACACTTAAATTTTTCAAAGGGACCCTCACAAATCTCCAAAGGGGGTCCTTGGAACCCTCAGAAATGAAACCTATCTATAGGAAACGCAGATTGATTCATTTTTTGCTACTGTGAGTTGCAGCAGTAGTCGTTTGTTTTCTTATGAGAAAGCTGGTTTTCTCTTCCTTAACCCTGTAGAATTGTGCTGTTTGTGATAATTGTTAAAAATCAGAATCCTTTCAGTATTATATGAATATGATTGTAAAATATATGTTTTGAAATGTTTTTTAAAAATATCTGGTGTATCTAATGTACTGTTTGTTTGTGTGCCAGGGCCCAGACTGTTGCAGTGACTACGCCATCACTTTTCACTATGTTAATCCCAATATGATGTACGTGCTGGAGTACCTCATCTACCATCTCAAGCCCTATGGTGTTGGCATCATCCAGCAGTGTAAGGTACAACCCATGGCGATCAGCCGTACTAATGGTGTCTCCAGCATACCTCACACTTCTAAGCTTCCCAAAAGTGGTCCTGTTAGCAGTACTTTTGCTGTGAAAAGTGCCACCACTAACTCCAAAGAGAAAGAGAAGGCTATGCGTTTAATGTCCGAACCTGATCTCCAGAATGTACCAATAGACACTGGGAAAAAGTTGAAAAACACAGAGACTGAACACCAAAATATGGTTGATGTTAATAGTAACACTGATAACAGCAAGATAATCAGTGTAAGAAACAAAATGAAATCATTGAAAAAAGAAACACAAAGTTCGGAAAATAAACGAGTATTTCACTGGGCGAAAACATTATCATGATGACAGTTATTGATAAAAACCATTTGTAAAACTGAAAGAACAAAGGGGTTATGCAAGTAACAGCATTAAGTGTCACCTGAAAGTGGTCATGGTTTGTTTAAAAATGTATAACAGTTGGGGTGAGGGGGAAGGGATTGACGTTGATGTCTTTTTTTGTTTGTTTGTTTCTTTGTTTTGGTGTTCGAGCATGGTATAGCCATGCACCAGATGTTAAGTCCGAAACAACTGTGGAAGAGCAGCACAAGGACGACAAAGAGGACTGGAGGAAAACCACAAACTTCATCCAGGCCATGGCCCATGCTCATTTCTGCTTTTTTCTGTATACATATGACCTGTAATTGTCTTGTTCAGTTGTTGGCCTGATTTTAACTACTGTTTCAAGTTCTTTATTAGTATATGGTGTGGTTTGACACAACAAATATGTTTTACTATGAAAACTTGGAGCTTGTGTTGTGGAAAAAAATTGAGACGGCAAGTTAATTAAATGATTTTTGTGTGATTGTAAATTTTCTATCAGTAGTCTTATCAGATCATACATGTATATACTGATGTAATTTTACTGAGTTCTTCTGTCTAAAATAGTAAAAGGGAAAATATCAAATGAGTGGGAAAGGACTGCAAAATTGTTTTGCTCATACATTGGAGAAATACTCAATTTTGTTCAGTTTGATTCTTGATCATGGTGAGAAATGTGATTATATATAGTTTAATAGCACATAACCATATCTTACAAGTGTATAAGCTCAACTAATACAAGACACCATACTAGCAGCAAAGTACTTGACCCGGTGTTCAAGAAATTGATGAAAAGACATTCACCCCCAGGTGCCACTGTCAAGCCCATCCCTATCCTGATATCAGGTTCTGACCTAGGTGACGCTTGTCCTGTGTCTCGATATGCCAAAGCAGTAAGACCATACTGTCTGGGCTCCATTTAGTCTTCCTTGTGTGCCTGGTGTTTTCTCCCAGTTCTCACTTTCAATCCTGTCGGTGTTTTTCCGTTTTTGATCAGTGTGTTTACCACTCATTCTTCACCTGCACAGTACCTAGATTATCCTATGCATTTGCTTCTGCCCTTGCATTGATGACTGGCTCATCCTGGCTTCCAGTCGTCAGTTATGTGCTTCCAACTTTTCCACCTTGCAACCAGCTGTGTTCGGAATCAACACTACCAAGTCCGATCTGATCTCAGTGCAACAGTTCCTATTCTAAGGAATGATTTTCAACACTACTTATTGGTCGGTACACCCATCCAATACCAGGGTCAAACACCTTCAAGCTTCCATATATGTGACCTCCTCTCAAGGACATATGCCTCAGCCCTGTCCCTCTCAGCTGTCCTTGGCCAGATGGAATTGATGGCTCCCATCGTACCTCTAGGCCACCTCCACAAACAACCCCTCCAGCATCAACTTTGACAACACTGGTCTCAAACCTCCCAATCTTAGACACCCAGATCGACTTTCATCCTTTGTTCCAAAGAGCAGTTTTATAAGTGCCTAGACTGTGCCTGGATCTCTCAGGGGGTCGCCATAATTCCCACACCAACAGTAGAGGAACTCTTCACAGACGCCTCTCCAGAAGGCCAGAGAGCCCACGTAGCACATTTCGGCTTTTTGGGCTCTTGGTCCCAAATTCAGAAGCCTCTTCACATCAACTGTCTAGAGATGGAGGTAGTGGTCCCGGCACTCCACCAATTCCATCCCTACTTCAAGGGAAAACATACTCTGCTGTGCACAGACAATACCACAGTGGCCTGTTATATTAACAAATAGAGCGGCTGTCAGTCACTCTCTCTTTCACAGAAGGCAGAAGCCCCCTTCCTCTGGTGCCAATCTCACCACATCTCCCTAGTGATGAAACACATCCTGGACAAATTAAACATCTTATTGGACGCTACCAGCTGATCCAACATGGTTCTTTAGACAGAACAGACTCTCACACTGAAAGTTCTGCATCCCATCTGACAGGAGTGGTTCAAACTTATGATGGACCTGTTTGCAACCAATTTGAACTTCCGTCACCCCTCTACATGTCCTCAGTCCTGAATCGGAAGCATGGGCAATGGATGCCCTCTCACTCAACTGGGGGGATCTTCTAGTCTATTCCTTCCCTCCTCGTCCATTTGTAGGAAAAGTCGTACAAAAAGCAAGCAAAGATCACGCGACCATCATTGTCATTGCCTCAAACTGGCCACCCAAACTTGGTATCCAAATCTACTCATTCTGACCCATCTCAATCCCAACAAACACACTTGGGCCTCAGGACCTCCTGCAACCTCGGTCAGGCATCCTACACCCCAGCCCACAACTTCTCAATCTTCATGCCTGGATGTTGTATTGCAGTCACTGTCAGCACTAGGTCTTGCCCAGAACATTGTTGACCTTGTGCTCCTTTCCTACAGGGCTGGCAACCACTGGAAAAAGGACATCCAGTGGTGCTCATGGAAGGGGATTACTGTAACTATTCCCTCCATTGCCATTGTCGCAGACTGTTTCACGTACCTCTCCTCCACCCTACACCTTTCCACTCCCTCAGTTAAAGTCCGTTGTTCCACCATCTCCATCATCTTACGTGAAATTGGTGGCCCCGCCCTGGAGGACGTTTCCCTTCTGAGAGATCTCTCCAGAACATTTCCTTTCGGTGGGCCTCTCCCTTGGCAGAACACCTGCCTGAGACCTCTTCCTCATCCTGAAGTTTCTCAGAGGCCCATCTTTTCACACACACACACACCCTCCTCAAGAGGCCTTCTCAAAGACTTTTTCAGAAAAATCGGTCTTCGTCATGTTTACCTCTGGCAGGTGCTGCAGTGAAATGTGTAGCCTCAGTGGACTCCCTAAGGACATAAATTCCAAAGAACACGATGGATCCTTCGCCTTCCACTTCTTACCAGAATTCCTAGCCAAAAATCTTCAACCTGGGATACCCTTTCCTGTGATTAACATCAAGCTCCTCTCCCCCTTCCTCAGTGATCTGGACAATGTGAATCACAACCTTTTGCCCTGTCAGAAGGCTTCATCACTACCTTTGACATTCCACTCCTCTGTGGTGGCCTCAGCAGTGCTGCTGCCTATTTATCTCTTTCAGTTCTGATTATTCTGTTGTTATCAAACATTCCTCTTTATCCTGGTGGATCTCAGACATCATCAGTGAAACTTAAGGACCTCAGGGACAGCAGCTTGACTCTACCAGACCCATCACCCATGAACTACATGCTGGGCCTATTTACAGCTTTTCACCACAACTTCTCTTTGCCCGAAATCTTAGAAGCTGCCTACTGGCACTCCCCTAGAATGTTTATCTCCTTCTACCTCAGGAACATCTCATGAACACATGAAGATGGATCCCATGGCTTCACCTCCACTGTGTACACCCAGCATGCCATCTCTGCTTCCAAACAATAATGGTATCGTCAACAACCTTCCAGGTAATGCCACTCTGCACTTGTAAGATATGGTTAAGTTAAATGGGGGTTTTCTACCAGATCACTTTTTGATAAACAGACTTAGATATCTTACATCCACCTACCCTGCTCTCCTCTACCTGGTAGTTGGCAACAGATATTCCTATTCTAACCAACTTTGCCAGAGAGGACAAACATCACTCGGGCCAGAATCAGGTGTCAGGAAAGGTATGGGCTTGACAGCGGCATCAGGATAGGTATGGGCTTGACAGCGGTATCTGGCGGTGAACTTCTTTTCACAGATTTCTTGACCACTTGGTTAAGTATTTTGCACTTAGGATGGTGTCTCGCATTAGCTGAACTTATGCACTTGTAAGACATGGTAGGTATGTTTGTTAAAAGGGGATTTGGAATAAAATCCCGCATTAAACGAATACACATGTATGCACACGAATGCATGCATGCGTTCACACTCACACGCACATACACACACCTGCACATCACCTGCACATACACACACACACACACACACACACACACACATACACATACACATACCACACACACACACACACACACACACACACACACACACACACACCACACACACACACACACCATGCACGCACGCACGCACCCACTCATGCACACACACTCTCTCTCTTTACAAAACAAATTTATATGGTACAGAAGCTGTTTTTGTATTATTAATAGTTTATACATAGAAATGATATTCTTTGAACACATTTTAAAATTAAAAAATATTTATCAATTAGTAAGGTTACACAGTGCACATCTCAGCTGTTGTTGGTGTTTAGTTTAGTTAAGTTTAGTTTAGTTTTGTTTTGTGATTAAAGGGATGGTGAGAGGCAAAATGTTGCTGTAATTTTATTTCAGCTCATGTTCTAATTTAAGTGGAACACTATTACTTTCAAGTTAAGTTTTTGGTGTTTGTTCTTATTGTTATATTTTGAATGACAAAACCAGTTTGAAAATTATACTCATTCATCAAGACTGCAGATACTGTGAGTACATAGCCCTTCAGTCTCGTCTACGATATGGAACAATTGTGGCTTTAATTGTTACAGGTGGTCGTATTATTTTGACCAATAGAAGTAATAAAGGTGCTACAGTCAAGATCAAATTTTGAGTAGGTCACATTGTGGAGAATAGTTAATTTGGACACTGATTATTACTGTATACAAGATTGACTTGTTCTTCATTGTATTTGGAGCTGTTCATCACAGTTTTGTCTTATGTATTATCATCTAGCATAAAACAGTTGCATATTAGTATATAATGTCATCTTATCTGTTATCATATACCATATTTATATGTCACAATAGTCTGTGCAGTTAAACTGTACCAGCTATCATTGTTTGATGTTTGAGGGAGTGAAGAAGGGAAAAGTGGAGAGGTTTAAGTCAATCAAGTCACAGTCTTCAGGGTCATTTTGTCCCCTCAATTCGGAGGATTTTTAGCACATTTTAAAAAAATATAGAAAAACAACTAAATAAAGTAGACAAAGTAAAGTGATACAGAAAGACCAGGATTAGATCTTTACAAATAATCTACTTTATTTATGGTATTCTGTGTAGTTGTAAATGATGAGGTATCCAAATAGGTATCCGAAGGGGGATAATTTTTTTTTTTTTTGATGGATATAAACACACACTGTGAAACGGTTTTAGATGAAGTCTAGAACATAATTTCCATGCCATGGATGTTTCAAATCACAAGATTACTGATAGTTGTCACTTTTTGCGTACAGTTGCTCCAGAGCATAAAATATTTACAGAATTGTGAGGTTCGACTTGCTTTCCTTGACGCCATTTGCGAAATTCGCATGTTGCGGGTAGCGCTGAAAAAAGGCTACTGTTGTCTTTGTTTCACATTGCCACAAACCTTCTAAGGTAAATAACTGCTGTAAACATACCCTAGTTACGGTTCCCAGTGATTTTTCCCTATAACTGACGCTTCTGACGTAAAAAAAAAATATATGAATGTCCGCCGTCGATATATCGACGTCGCGTATCCAAGCAGTAAACAAAAGTGACTGAGATTTTCTTCCAGCACGAAGCAATTGAGAAAGGAAGAGCATCTTGATCAAAGTAGTTGGGGAGAGTGAACTTTTCCTTGCTTTTCTGGATGTACAAAATTCATAAACATGCTTTTACATTGAAAAGACAGGGTCACAGTATAGCGTGAGGAGGTTTGGGGGTCTAAATGGTGGTGGAATGAATGTTATATTTCTTTTCATAATCAAAAAACTGCTGTAGGTTGTCTGAGCTGCCAAACGTAAAGTAGGCTAGGCAGAATGTGGAATCTAAAGATATAGCACATCAAACTAACACGATCAGTCCTGTATAACCTGCAGCCATTCCTAGTGCTAAACAAGTTGGGGGAGGGGGGGAGGGAGTAATTGCAAGGCTTGTTTAAATTTAAGGGTGTTTCATAAACACCATTTCATTTTTCTTGCTGTTTGTATTAATTATTCATTGTTAATTCAAATGGCTAGTTCTTTGAATCACTCAAGTATTTATTAGTGTACTGGCTTGAACTTGAAGTAAGGACACTGTCTTTCTGCTATAATGGCCCCCTCCCCTCCTCTCCCCTGGAAAAAGTGCATTAACTCTTTAATCACCAGATATTTATTGAAATTCTGGCTTGAAATGTAGAATACTTTCTTTCTGCTATAATGGCCAAAATAAAAGAGGGATGCATAAAAACAGGTGTAATATGCTTGAATTGTGCTCCAAATTCCAATACAATTGGAGTCAGGAAAAGTTTTGTCCGTTTTATAATTATTTATGCTAAACTTAAGTCAGAGAAACTGTTTGATCAACCGGTATCTGATGCTTGAAATCTTCTTGGGAATAGGTATGCAGAACAGGTCATATTGATCTGTTTTGCTGAAATTACAAGGAGTACAGACACTGCTGTGCACAGTTGTAGTTTTCCATTTGGTAATATAGGTTGGTACCTGATTCCACCATATACCTAGTGAAAGATACCCTCCAGATTCTGTTCATTCATCGAAAGGGCAATTTTTCTCAAGTTCTGGTCCTCCTAAAGCTGACATGGAGAAGTTGAAATGTCGTCCTTTGTATTTCATTTCATTCTGTGATTATTTTGCTTCACTATTTTGTCAATGCTTTGTATCTATTACAGAATGAGGGTTGTTGGCTTTAAAGTTATGTCATTTTAGTCAGTATTGATTATTTTAATGAGTGAAAGGAAGAAAGTGTGTGTGTGTGTGTGTGTGTGTGTGTGTGTGTGTGTGTGTGTGTGTGTGGTGTGTGTGTGTGTGTGTGTGTTGTAAAAGATCAATTTTGTCAAATTATGCCATTACCATGAGCCCATGGACTTAAGTATTGCACATTGGATCACATTGTAAGGTTTTTAACAAATCATACTGATTCATTCATCATGATATGACAATGCAAACACATGCTGCTACTTCTGCTTCTAGTCAGTTTTAAAACAGAGACGATCAGACTTTAATAATTTTTTTTTTTAATTTTTAATTTTTTTTATCTCTTTCATTCCCTCACCGTATCCACCAGTCACCCATTTATGGCGAGGAAGTGAGAGACTTATGCTTGTGATATAACTTTGCCACTTGACCTAGGGAAAAAAATTATTGCTTTTTTCCTACTGCAACAAGTGTTGTGATGTGACTTGACTGAATTTCATTTGTATTCATTTTCAGTGTGTTCTTTCAAACTGCCTTTTTAGTTGTTTTCATTGTTGACATTTTGTTTAAGTCTTAATTCTTTGATTTTTGTGTTATAATTGTATATATGGAAAGAGAAGGACACAGGAATGCAGGAAAAAGAAGAGGAAGTTACAGGGCATGCGCTATGCGCTATAGATTTGTGATTTTCGCATTAACCAAAAATGTATATAGGTACGGGGGCAGGATGCTGACACTGCCGGCTACATGCATCAGTTAGACATGGTAATGTATGTTTATTAAACACAATTTTAAGTAAAATAAAGTCTTTTCAGCACAATTTGAGAGAAGGAATAATTGTCATAGCTTGTGTTTGATTTTGTGTACTTTGGATGTAGAAAAAAAAATCATTATAGTTGTTACTCTGTATTATTTGTTGGGGGAGAAAAACTTGACTTGCCTGTTATTTCAATTGACACTTTTCTGTCAGGATGGGTTTTTTAAAATAAAATATATGTGCTTGCAATTGCCATCTCTGTGAATAGAGTAGAGACAAGATGAACATTTTTGCTGTGCTGACAGCAAAGCTATTATTTTTATGAGTCAGAAATAACCAGTAGCCATGAAGTATGAGTGTCAGAAGCCATAGTTACTGAGTTTTTTTTTTAATGTAGAGGAAAAAGTTTCTTATTTATATCAGTTGGATGGAAGCTTTTTGTATGTTTGTGTGTGTGTCTGTGAAAAACTATATCAATTGTTTATGGATTTTAAAAAAAAATGGATTGCATATCTGGCCAGATATGAAATTTCAAGTCCTTAAGTTTAAAAGTGAATGATCCACTCTTTGGTCAGTGTGACCCAAAGTGTGAACACTTTAAGGAGGCAGTTTTAGGCTGTTTATCAAGAGATGTCTCCAAAACGTTGAGAAATTTTCTGGTTATTTGTTATAATATAAAACAGGGGGCAGGTGGGCTGCTGACATTTGTTCATGATTGTTTGCAAAACGGCAACACATGTTTATAAAGCACTTGATGTGGGATGCTTTGTATGTTATTATGTCTTTTTGGTGACATTACTTAGTATAATACAAGCGTATGTGATGGCCCTTTACAGTCAGACATAGATATATAAATCGGCACACATTTCCAGCAGGAGGCCTTTGACAACACTCCTTGATTTCATGATTTCATTGATGTCAACATCATGATTGATTGAGGCCTGTTTTAGAAATAGACAGTATTTGTGGTTTGTGCAGTCCCAGTCCTCCTGCAAAGCTTGATGCAGCCATGGGCCACCACAGAAAGACACACTTAAACAAAGTTTGCTGAGTCTTTCTCCATGTCTATGCCAATTCACTGGTCATCCCAAAATTCATCTGATACATGGCAGCTTGTTGAGAAGCTGATTTTAGTCACATTGTATCAAAGCAGATAGATATAGCATACACAATTGATGTTGAAGACATAAAATGTTAATGATCTTAAACTGATGGCAGTGAGTCCCAGTTCAGGAAGCTTTGTGTTTGTTATAGATAAATTGATTGGATTTTGTTACTTTGTGTGTGTGTGTGTGTGTGTGTGTGTGTGTGTGTGTGTGTGTGTGTGTGTGTGTGTGTGTGTCTTTTCTTTTTAAGTTATGAAATTTTCCCCTTTAATTCTTACTGTTAAATTTAAAAGATCATGCAGGCATCATTGAAACTACCACTTCTTTGTCACACACAGATGGTTGTGATTCTGTCTGTCTCTGTGTATACATGTGATTTTTGTATAAGTTGAAACATTTTTGTGGTTTCATAATTTTAAACAATTACTTTTTAGAAGTACATCATCAAAATATTTTATGCAGGCTGTTTTTAAATAAGGTGTGTGTGTATATATGTCCCATAAGTTTGCCTTTTTCAGATTTTATGAAATTGATTATTCAGTGGTAAGTAGGAGGATAATCATATGAACAGCCAGTGGTGTGCAAATCAGTCAGGTTATAGTGAGGTTTCATTTTTCAGCTTAATACACGCTCCATCTTCACTCCATGCCGCTATGAAGAATATGTGAAATAGTTACCAACAGTGTGGCTGTAGTCATGTTATAATCAGTATATTGTAAGCTTTCATTATTGCATGGCCTTTTTAGAAATGCTGTAATGATTGCAGTCAGCAAAAATGTATTAAAAAGAAACAAAAAATGGATTCCATTTTGAATAGAAATAGTTAAATAATATTAATTTACTTTTTTTTATCATTTTGAATAGAAATAGTTAATATAATATTAATTTTACTCTTTTTTTTATCAGATATGGGAATATTCTTTCTCTTCTGATGGTATGCTGAAGCTATCTTTCAATCTTCTGTTCAAGATTTTGAAAAGAGACTGAAAGCTGACAGCTAAAAGAAGACAACTCATAGGCCTACAGTGAAAGAGTATTGAAATTTATAAATGATAAGAGTCTGGAAACCACACTCATGCCCTGAAATTGATTCCAATTTTGGTGAATAACTGAGCAGTTCCTTTGTGGTTGTGTTGTGAGCATTGTATAACAGTGTTGTTTATTTAAGTTTATTTTTACTGACCATAATGATTATGCCATTGGCATGTAGAACAGTGCCAAAGATTATCCATTTGTCAATTTTGGACCAGCCTAAATGGTACCCTAAGTGTGATTCAGGGACTTCATTTGTTCTACTGTTCGTTCCAGGCGTTCATGGGTCTTCCTCTTTCGCGTCTTCCTTCTTGTGTCCAGTGAAGGGCCATCCAGGTGATACTATCCTAATTTCGTCAGATAATATGTCCTATCCTCTCTGTCAGCTTTCATGATGTGGTGCCCATTTTGTCTCGGTTGCATTGGGTGAGTAGTTGTTGGTTAGAGATGGTGTTAAGCTGGAAGATAAGTATGATTCTTCAGAAATTGTTTATGTGGAAGATTGGCTTCGTGAGGTCACTGTTTGTTATCCTCCTGCATTCTAAGCCATAAAGTAGGGTGAAAAGACACAGCTCTGGTAGGCCTTCAGTCTCAAGTTAATGTGGATGCGGTGCTGGGAGACTGCCACACCTTCAGCATTCTAAACATGTTTCTTACCTTGCTGAGATGACTCTTCACTGCTTGCTCTTCCATCATGTCAGACAGTGCTGCTGATGCATGTGAGCCTTTCAGTTGTTGGTAGGTATGTTCCATCTGTTTGAATTACTGAGGGATGTGGGATGTTCA
The DNA here is from genome assembly GCA_030674185.1 of Monoplex corrugatus. Lineage (NCBI taxonomy): Eukaryota > Metazoa > Mollusca > Gastropoda > Littorinimorpha > Ranellidae > Monoplex > Monoplex corrugatus. The sequence continues at coordinate 15,195,804 of CM060307.1, forward strand.
GTGTCTTCATTTCTTTTCTTCCTTTTTTCTTTTTTTTTTCTTCTTTTTTTTCTAGGTGATCATGATGCTTAGGTACTGTGCAAAGATGTTGAGACGGGATGTTTTCTCTTGTATGTGCTGGTGAGTGTGGGAGACTTGTACTAGGTCATCTGAAAGGTCAGGATCTTCCAGTTTTGAAAGAGATTCCATCTGAAGCCCACTCATGGTTAGTCCTCATTTTGTTGTCTTATCACCCGGTCTATGATCACGTTAAAGAGCAGTGCTGACATTACGCATCCTTGCCATCTGTCTTTACTTTGAAACCGTGTTTGCTGTTTCCTACTTTACAGGTGAAGTTGGCATAAAAGGTCTTGATTAGAAGGATGATCTGCTGTGGAATCCTGTAAGCTTGGCAACTTAACCATGTATGCTGTCAAAAGATTTCTTTAAAGTCTACAAAGTGGATGTAAAGCTGTCTGTGCCATTCGGTTCAATTTTACGGTATTTCACAGATGAATATTTGGTCAGCATATCTACTTCCTTTTCAAAAACCTACCTAGTCTTTCCTCAGTTATAATCTGCTGCATCAGAGATTCCTTGAAAGATGACTTTTGCAAGAATTTTGTTTGGAATTAACAGAAGAGTGATTCCACATCAGTTATTGCAATGACTTGGGGAGCTTTTTTCAGAATCTTCTTGATGTGGCTTTTGTCCTGTCGTTTAATATTTTCCTTCTCTCCCATGTAGCTGTAAAAAGTGGCTGAAACATTTTGGGTCTGTCTTGAACAACTCTGAAGTTCTTCTGCCCAGGTGCTTTTCTGTGCTTGAGCAGTCTAATGGCTGAAATTATTAATTTTCGTCTTTCTTTGCCTCTGGTTGAACAATATCAGTATCAGAATAGGTCTTTGCTTTATGTATATCATCATCAGTTGGTGGTGGTTGCCTGTTTTAAGTTTAGCAAAAGTGCTCAGCACATCTTGCTTACCTCTCTGATTTAGAAGCAAAAAGTCATCCCTGCTTGCCTGTTATTGATGCATCGGTGCTTCTGTGATATTTGCTGCAGACATTGTGATCATGTACACTTTAATCAGCTGCTGCTGGCTTCCAAGGTTTTCCATGCATGTCACTTGTTTGCTTTTGTCATTATCGTCATTGTTCAATACTGCAGTCTCTGTCTCTTTTTCAGTCTGTCTGATATAGTCTCCCCAAGTTTATTCTTCATAGCTTTCCTGTTTTCAATGATTGCTAAATGCTTGCTGTAATCCATTCATTTTTCTTCTTTTGTTTTCTTGCCAGGCAGGCTTCACTGGCTTAGAAGTGTGCTGTTTTGACTTGCTCCCATTTGATGTAGAGTTATCTGGGTTGGGCTTTGTGATCTTCAGTATCTGTCAGAGTTTGGAACCTGTTCTTGATGCTAGATCTTACTCACAAGATGAGTAGCATCTGTTTATTCTTAATTGTCAGTATCTTGATGAATCAAAGTTACTTATCGAGAATCTGGACCCATTTCCTTACAAGCTCTCAACCCAACTTGGGGTCTTCCATGGACCAAAAGGCTTACTGTGCAGCTGGCTCTGCTTCCCATTTGTTTTCTTTGACTTTCACACACTAGGACAGTGACTGATGATAATTAAATTGCAGGTGAAGACTGGTTTAAATGGCAGTAAACTCTCTGACTCCCTTAGTCAGCAGGAGGCTGATGGATAGGCTGATGGAACCAAATAATTAAATGCACTACATTTAGATAGATATATATATATGTATATATATATATATGTATGTATATATATATATGTGTAATATATATATATATATATATATATATATATATATATATATATATATATATATATATATATATATATATATATATATATATATATATATATGTATGTATGTGTATATATATATATGTGGTGATCATGGACTACCATCTGTCTCTATCTCTTGTTGCCTCAAGCATCTCTTCCACCCTCTTTGTCCTCAGCCACTCTGCAAGTCCGTCTAGTATCTTCTCCCTGGGTCTACCTAGTGCTCTCTTCCCCTCCAGTTTTCCCATTGTGACCAGGTGCTCCAATTCCCACCTCCTCATTAAATGGCCTATAAATGTTGCCTGTCTTTTCCTAATCTTCCTTACGAATGATCTTGTGTCTGCCTCCATCAAGACTGTGGAAGTCTCAACATTCTTCTTAGAAACCACATCTCGGCTGCCTCAATCTTGTTCTGGCTTTGCTTGTTGACTGTCCACGCCTCACAACTGTATAACAGTATTGGTTCTATATAACATTCAAGAACTCTCGTCCTGATGTTAATTGATAGGCATTTGTTGATAAGAATGCTTTTCATCTTCTTGAATGCTGTTTTGGTGTATGTACATATGAGTTTATTTGATTATCTGAGTCTTACTTAAGTGACTTGGTGCTGAAAGTATTATACACACAGTATTGGTGATGAAGAGACATGTACATGTTTCCTGTTATAGTAATTGTATATGTATTTGTGTGTTGATGGTATTGGTGGACTTTTTTTTTTTTTTTTTTTGACTGAACACTTACTGTGTGACTGTTGTTTTATACTTATTGTTATTGTCTATTATATATTGCATTGTTTTTAATACTGTACTTGCACTGTATTATCACTGGTCAGTGCATGATCATGTCAGTCTCTCCTTTCTGCTTGCTACATAGTAATTAGTGTAACTGGTGTGTTTCTTCCTATATTATTGTCTTATATAATTTGCACTTGACAATGATTGGATGAGGCTTGCTGCAAGGGTCTAGGTTTTGAATATAATTATGATAAATAGCCAACAGCAAACAAAATTAACATATGTATGTGGCTTTGTTTGTTATCCAGACCATTCTGTTTGCGATTTAGATTACTTTAAATTGGTTGATTTCTTAGTTTTTGTTCAATCATATTTGTTACAAAGCTAAATGTATTTAAACAGCTTTAGACTATATTTGAGTATAACATATTAAAACTACAGTCATCTACAATTTGAAGAAAAAATATTCCAGAATCATTAAGCAACATGGTTTCAGTCATATACATTTATTCCAGTGTTACTGTGTACCTCTTGGATGTTGTAATATACTTATATATTTACCTCTGTGTAAGATGATGTTACAACCACCAGAGTATTATGAAGTATATATTTCAGTGACCAGGATTCCGATGATGCAGTGTTTTATTCGCTTCATCCTCCCTTGACATCCCTTTCCTTGCATAGTTGGACTCAGTGTGTGTGTGTGTGTGTGTGTGTGTGTGTGTGTGTGTGTGTGTGTGTGTGTTTTAAGTGAAATATCAGGTCTTTTATGCCTAATGATCATTTGGCTTGCTAATTCATTTTCTTGACATGCCAGATCATACTGTGTATCATTTCTATGTCATTTCCTGTTTTTGCTTCCCCCATCCCTCTGTCTCCATCTGTCTGTCTCGCTTTTTGTTTTTTAAAGAGGATGCTTTTTCTCATATCATTGCAGATGAATGTGTGTGTCTGCCTGTAGTCTGTCTAAATGTGAAGAAAACATGTTGGCTTAGATTAATTGTCAGCTTATGGACATCCTTTGCCAAAAAAGATTCAAAGCTTTCTTTCAGCAAGTGTTTTGGACCAACGTGGTCCAAAGCGTAAAGATATTTGCTTGAAGATATTCAGCTGTTTAATTTAAAGCTTTCTTTCAGCAAGTGTTTTGGACCAACGTGGTCCAAAGCATAAAGATATTTGCTTGAAGATATTCAGCTGTTTAGGACAGATTTTAAAACTAATAGCAGTTTGAGGTGCAGCAGAAATGTATTTGTGTAAAAGTTTCAAACAGACCAGTCAAGGTCACAACAACACAGACCATGTTTACGAGTGTTGGCAAGGATTCGGTTGTTGATAATTGGTAGATTTTGATAAAATTTAGATGTTGTGCTCATTTATCTGTTGCCTGTAGGTGGATTTTGACCAAATTTAGACCCTATCACCACAATATACATGTACTTGCGTAATATTCAAATAAACACAGTCCAATCCAGTCCAACCTGTTGACCGCTGAAGTTAAAGAAATAATGAAGAACACGTATCTGGATTGTTGCCAAATCTACCGTTCAAACTGAGTATACTTCTTGGACCGGGAAAATGAAATGGCCATGATCTGTTTAGTGAATTATATAATGATGAAAAAGGTAAATATTGGAAGCTTTTGATTTGTGCAATTTACTGTGTCACAGTAATATGATGAGTTCATATATATATTCATGCGGTGAACTGGTTATGCCATGGACCACTGAATGGGAGATTGTGGAGTCAAACCCCCATCAGTCAAAAACAGTTATTGTGGAATTTTTCACTCTGACGGACTCTGCCAGAGTTAAGTGTGCCATGGGCTCATTGTGAAGATTGGGACTACACAGTCAAGTTTCATCCAACTTACTGATATGTTATTGAGTGTTGGTCATATTTGCTGATCAGCACTGTAGGTGTTTGTATGCCTTGGGCCTGGTTCATGCTAGGATATATTATGATGGTATAGAGTACAGTCCTGACAAGTGTTCTCAATCCGAGATGAAACTCCATAGCATCCTGTTCATCATCCCCATTATCATGAAATCATCAATCATCATGAAAATTGCCCAAGGTTCTGTAGCCCTTCATGTCCTGATCTTGTGGCAACCTCAGTTTCAGTTTCTTCTACCACTTCCATACATGAGGTTAGTTCTGACTGGGGTCTTGGATGTCACTGGTTCATGAGGGCTGTCAGCAAAGGGCCATGGTGGTAGTCTTCTTACCGGGGATCTCGCACTCAGTATGGGCCTGAGACTGAAACGGTAACTGTCAAGTGGGGTGCTCTGTAGGCAGGGTTCTTAGTAAGCTGGATCAGGACAGGTGCTGTTGAAGTTAACAGATGTGACCCAGCAGCAGTGTGTGGTCATGTGACTGCTTGATGTCTTTGGCACCAGGACTGATTGAACTTTGGGCTGGTGGTAACGTCGAGGAACTGGAATGAGTGGCATATGATCAATGGCACTGAGGCACAGGACTGTAAAAATAGATTTTGTTAAGTTCTGATGTATTTAGAATATGTGTGTGTGTGCAAGTATGTTTGTGTATCTGAGATTGGTCGACTTGCCATGAAATCGTGCATTTGTTTTTGAAAAAATGTTGCACACTGCCCTATTGATTTGGGCTGATGGCCTAATTAATACACCATTCAGTGTTCTTTTAATCCATCATGGCTGGTCCACTCTATTCCTTTCCTGTTTCACACATTTACTCTTTTTTGTGCCCGGTTCAGGTGAGATCTTATCAAACCTACCTATTCATTATATTTTTGTTTACTGATTTGCTTCGTTTTTGTAAGCACAGGAAACCGGTCACAATATATGAGAAACTGTTGATCTTCCAAGCATTATTTACCTCAGACATATGTTTCTTTAAACTGTTCATATTGCTATGGATTTAGCATTCTAGCCAGAAATGTATTTCCTGGCTTTAGTCCAAGTTGTGTGGAACCCAAAGAAAAATTTCCCATGTGGTGTGTTTTTGGATTTATTTATGTATTTCTAAATGTCTTGAGGTTTTCTTTAAAAATATTGTTATTGTATTGTACTGTATTTTTTATTCTCTTCTGTGTTTCATATGCATTCTGGCAGAAACCTTTAGTTTATTTTCTTGATAATGGAAGGATTGTACATGTGGCGTATGTAAGAAAATGTGTTCAGCTTGTTTCAGTTGCATAGAATATATAGTGGAATATTTTAACACTTTCCTGAAGGACAGTTTGTGTCATTTGAAGTAAACGTGTAATGCTGGTCATGGATGGGCATCTGTGATCATTGTTACTGACCTACCCTTGACTTCTGTCACCTTTTGGCGGATAGTTCCATTTGAGAGCTATGTCTCTTGGAACAGTCTCCACAGTTCATATTATTTGTGATAAAATTTTGAACTGAAAAAAGAAAGACCAAAACAACAGTTTGCGGTGGGAGTTGGGGATGGGGTGTATGTGGATATTTTCCTTATAGCAGGCTAAGGCCTATGACGGTCGTATTCAGGTGTGTTTTTTTAAATCCCCTTTGTGATAAATTGAATGGAATAGTCGACGCCAGGGGCATCTCTTAGATTATGTGTGCGAATGCATTGATATGTGTACTTAATTTTCTTTTCTTTATTTTTTTTTAACAAGTTGAAGTATTGTGTGTGTTTCGAAATGGTTGTAGCCCTGATATGGCTCTAAGCAGTTGGCTGGGTGTAAACAAAAATAACAACAATAAATAACAGTAATGACAGTTACTATAAGAATCTGTAATGCTAGAGCAATTATAGTGTCATAATGATTGCTTTCCTATAGATTTACATGCATACGCTTGAATCATTTTTGTGTGTTTATTTGTTTTACGAGATGAGTTAACCCCCTTCCCCTTGAGGTAACCTCCTCCCCTCTTGTCCCCCAATCTAGTATGTAAATATCCTGGTGAAATTACACCTGATGGGAATTATTCTGTTTTATATAACAGATTGTTGAGTTCAGGTGAAGTTACCTTTCTTTGTACAATCATAGGCCTACAAGCAAGGAACAAACTATTTCGAAATTTGCAAAGTTTAGGTGCTGTTATTTATCAGGAAATTTACAGTGTCCGATGACATGCCTGACTGCAGTGAGCAGATTTGCTAGATGATTGCTCAGGGCTAAAGTGGGGCACTGACATACTAGTGTGCTTGACTATTAACCCTTTTGTCTACATAGGTTAACCACAGGCGTTCATGAAAGTAGTCTGATTCCTGTCAACGCACTGTTGGATAGCTGCAGGTGATTTATATGAGGGCTAACCAAAAAAATCTTGTCATTGACTTCCACACAGTTTCAGCCTCCTCAGCCGAGAGTTGAATGTTTTTTGATTGTCTGATTTAGATGTAGTGACAAGCTTTGGTGTCACTGCTTGTTTTTTCAATGTCCAGGATTCTTGAAAACTTCCTGCCAGGCAGGTTTTGTTTCAGAAGGGGAAACAATCAGAAGTCACATGGTGGTTAGACAGGACTGTACGGTGAATTTGAATGGATTGGTCATGGAGATAGGCCACAGTGACCTTTGCATTATAGGTATTTATATTGTCATGTAGAGGGAGCATTTTGCTGGTACCACATTCGGACACTTCACATAGAAAGAGTGCACAACTTAGGGCAAACCACTTTGTACGTAATATGTAGCAGTAAGAGTGGACTTTTCAGGCAAAGTGTTAACCGTTTCAAAGCCTTGGGTGTCGAAGCAGATGGGTACAAATCTCGTCTAGCTTTGACTACCAGCTTGGAGTACAAGTGGTCTTTCATCATTAGCGCCCACTCACATCTGATTGGTCCATAGATGGTGATCTGTGTTCCATCACAGATCATCACGTCACATAGCTGTTTGGGGCTGTCTGGCTCGAACATTTCAACAAATGCTTAGAACTCTGAATCGTTTTTTGTTTGTTTTGTTTTGTTTTTTGTTTGTTTGTTTTTTTACCTGCTCCGCTGTCAAAAGATGAGGTATCCATCTGGCGGCCAGTTTCGTCTCTCAAGATCATACCGCAGGATCTGTTAAACTGTGCTATATGAAACACCATAAGTTTCACTCCTTTCACAAACTGAGATATATGGATCCTCTGTAAAACTCTCTTTATAAGCTGAACGTTGGTCGTTCTTGGCTTCGTTTGGACGTCCACATAGCACTTGTCTTTCAGATCAGTTTTTCCTCGTTTGAAACTCTTTCAGTCCAGCGACAGACTGTCCTATATGACACATGCACTTTTCTATCTACACAACTGTCAAATCGGCGTCAATTTTGAAGACAGCATCTGGGCTGCTCTGTGCTAAGATCCATTTTTTAACGCACAGTTACTGTATCACATTTTCTCAGTGATGTCATACAATAAACTAGATGCGGCGTCATTGTGATTCTGTGCATAGTAATAGCTCAAAGGCTATTTTTATGTCAGTAAAAGTTGAAAGTATTTACTGTAAACAGATCAGAAATGGCAGTCTAAATGACAAGACGTTTGGATCAGCCCGCGTAGTTTACCTGGATAACAAAGGACTCAAAGAAGGATTTGAAGAAGTTTGAAGCAAGCTTTGTATGACCAGTATCAGTACGTAATATGGGCTTAGTGTCGTAATTTTTCAACTAAGAATGTGTTGAGTATTCTTTCATCATAGTTCTCTTCATTATTATCAAGATCGACGATGAAGTTGCCCTGTTTCACTGAAGTTGTAGCAGTTTAAATGTATCTACACTGAGGCTATCTAGTGTTCTGCGTGTATGCGGCATACAGCAGTCCCTGTTGTCTGCGGCCAGTGCAGGGTGATGAAGTCTGACTGAAGGACTTCTTTAGTGTGCACAGTGCCATGCCATTGTATGGGGTTGAAGTGGGTAGTCCCTCTGTTTACATGTCTGTGTTTGATAGCATATCGAGTATCCCCCATCTGAAATTGACCATTGATGTGTGATGATGGGGAAGATGGTGTGGTGTCTTACATTTATTTATCAGACCTGGATTATTTTGAAAAGATGTCATACGTTTAAGCTTCCCAAGAAAGGAACCCAGATAAGTAGCATGCTAGAAAACAGTACTTTTAAGCTTGCTAAGAATGGGGATTTTGATGGAAATAGTATGCTGGTGTATGAAATTAAATTACTTTTGGTTATTTGGCTTTGGTCACGGAAAATGTGTTTTTGTGTACATTTACAACTGATAATCAAAACAACTGCAGCTTTGAATGTTATATTGAAATGTATAACAATGTACTTGTGTTAGGAGAAATCGCTGATTTTGTACTTATTTCATGTATCTTTGTGATCATATTGTACTTTTTCGTGTGTGTTGTACTAATCAAGAGAAATAGTCAGTGCTGTTTTCGTGTGAAAGTAAGAAGGGCAGTTCGTCAAGTTCTGCCAGGCACAAATTTTCATTTTATGTCCAATAAAAGTCGTTATCTCTTTGTTTCATATGCATATTCATATTGCAGTGTGTTGTCATTGTGGAGAATGCATCACGGTTTACTAACTTTGTGATTTTATTGAGCCTCTGTTTTAACAAAGGGGAGAAAGACAGCTTTTTACATATTTACAAACAGAGAAAAACAGTAACCAATCACAGCCTTATTCAGGCAGAAATCAGTATAAGGCCGAAAGTTTTAACAAAATGTGGTGACAAGATATTTGAATGTTGGAGATAAGCATTTCATATTTTGTGAGGGGAGGGGGAGGGGCATGTTCATAGCTGCTGTGATTCACTGTGTAAAATATAATCTTTCAAATTTACGTATTACTGTTTTCACATCGGGCCAGCTCTGCAGTGCAAGTTTGATGAAGACGCTGAGTACCCACCCATAACACAGAAATCGAAGCAGACAACCTTTTTTGTCAGCATGCAACTTACTTGGATCAGTGTCCACTTTCTTGAACACACACATACACACACACACACACACACACACACACACTCTCTCTCTCTCTCTCTCTCTCTCTCTCTCTCTCTCTGTCTCTCTCTCTCTCTCTCTCCCTCCCTCTTTCTCCTTCCTTCTCTCTCTCTCACACATATATGTGTATATGTATATACACACTTTATCACTCACTCTCTTTTCTATATGCATAGATGCACATGCTGAATAACCTAAAAACTGTACCCTGACCAGAAAGCGTCAAAGTTTAGTAAAGCCATTTAGAACAGTACAGTATGTTTGACTGCTATTTGGAATCTTTTCACCACAGCTTTACGTGGGAACAAAACATTGACTTTTGTAGTGGACGAAACGTAAACTTAAATGAAAATGACACGATGAAATGATACATTTTCAAGAAAATTTATTTTGAAATTCATACTGTGTACAGAAACATGCTGAATACCAACACAAAGAAGACCTTGTCAGTATATGGGGTTTTCTGCAGGCTTAAGGAGTCTGCCAGAGAATTGCAGGCGGATATGGGTGGAACGCATACGGAATTGTCTGACTATAATAATTCCTCTTGAATAAACTTGAAACTTACGAGTCTACAGGCTTCTTCACTTAGAGCTGCTTTACGACAAGACTTCAGGGGATTCATCCGCACTCTAAAAGAGCGTGGACAAAGAGAGCAAAGACATCAGACTTTTTATCGAACAACTACAGCATTCATTCCAAGGGCAAGAATCAAAAGAACGAAACTGATAGAAATGAACTTTTACGTACATCTAACTTAGTCAGAAATCTAAGCCGATGTACATTTATGCTTATATACATACATCCTCCACCCCTGATGAAAAAAACAAAAACAAAACAAAAAAAATACGACAGTAAAACTTAAGACCGCACCCCCCCCCCCCCCCCCCCCAAAAAAAAAAGAAAGAAAGAAATGTCTACTCAGTTCAAGTTCATATTGCTTGTAGTCCAACCGATTACCAGAACAAGATCAGGGCTAAAATGTCTGCCACCGAATCCCAGACACGCACATACGTATGCACACATACACACGCACACATGCACATACGCGCGCATATATATGTGCACTCTCGCACACATATATGTGGGCATGGACACCATACGCGCAAGCTTAGCAATCCGTCTGCCATATCACTTATGTGGGTGCGGACGTTAAACTCCAAATAGCTTGATAGACTTCTTCGTTTGTAATCTGCGCATACATACACACACATACATACACATACAATACAATATTTTATTTATATAGCGCAAAATCTTGATAAAATCAAATCTAAGCGCTGAAACAGACACACACGCACGCACACACACGCACGCACACGCACGCACACGCACACACACACACACACACACACACACACACACACGCACACGGCTATAAATGGGTAGAAAGAATAAAAGCAATGGAAAATTATAGAGAGCATGTTATATACAATTATATATTACAATGTGATTCCCCTCCGAGTGGAGACAGGCTGCAGAGGGGATTGAGTAAGGTCAGGATTTTATGCAGAGGAGAAAAGGTGAGTTTTGAGAGCGGACTTGAAGGAGACAAAAGTAGGTTGCTGACGGACTGAGAGAGGAAGTTTGTTCCAGGAGAGTGGACCAGAAACAGAGACCATAGGTATTGAGCTTAGTGCGTGAAAAGCGAAAAGTCAGAGGATCGGAGGCAGAGCGGAGAGTACGTGAGGGAACATAGATCTCAAGTAGGCTTGACAGGTAATTGGGGGCTGCGTTATTGAGGCTTTTGTAGCACATGGTGTCTAGTTTGTACTGTATGCGCTTTGATACAGGGAGCCAGTGAAGTTGTGCCAGGAGAGGAGATATGTGGTCAGCTTTTTTTTCTTTTTGAGTACAAGGCGTACAGCATTGTTTTGAATGCGCTGTAGGATGTGAATGGTGGAGGCAGGAAGACCAGATAGGAGTGAATTGCAATAGTCAATGCGAGACATTATGAAGGAGAGAACGAGTTTTGCAGTTGTTTCGACAGAGAGATACTTCCTGATCAGGCTTATACGATGGAGATGATAGTAGCAAGATCTGGCAGTTTGAGAAACAAAGTTGTTCATGGAGAGGGTAGAGTCAATGCAGACACCAAGGTTTTTAGCTGAATCAGAAATTGGGACTAATGTGTTACATAATGGGAGAGAAAGAGGAGGCAGCTGAGAAAGTTTCTGACGGGTGCCAGTGTGTGTGAGTAGATGTCGTGCCAGCAGGCAGCAAAAGTGTGTGTGGTGTTTTACAGTGATTTTATCGTGGTTCTATTTGGTTTTATGCATTGAATTTTGTATCAGTTTGTTGCTTTGAAATCCTGACACGGTGATGTAAATATTTTTTTTAAATTTTGAATATTTTACCAGATAATCTGATTTTAAAGTTTTTATACCTACTTTTCATCATTTTAATTCAGCCGCTCAAGTCGGACATTTTATCTGTGAACTGTGTTTACATCTTGGCCGACTGTGTTCGCCCAACGCTGCAGCTTCCAAACCTTTGTGTTCTGCGTTCTCTGGATTTAAGTGTTGTGAACTGACCAACCCACACACCAACCTGCAAGTATCTTCCTCTCCTGCCTGGCTCGCAATTATGGACCCGTATTTTATAAAACAAATTGGACTGACACTTTTTAAACACAGCAAATGCTACCTCGGTGGAGGCGTCTACCAGCGAATACGAACACTGGGGCTGTGTCCTAAGCCCCGCACTGCGCGATCTTGTCGTGGTGGACGTCTCCACCGTCTTTGGCACAACCTGCCTCCTGCCCGACGCCACTTTTCGTCTCCTGCTTCTTCTTCTCCTCCACTGTCCCTGCCCTCGACCTCGCTGCTGCAAGCTTCGTCTCCTCCTCTGCAGTCTTCGCCTTCGCCTTCTGTCCTGATGGTGCCGCCTTCGCCTTCTGTCCCGCCGGTGCCGCTTTCGCCTTCTGTCCCGTCGGTGCCGCCTTCGTCGCCACTTCGGCCGCCACCATATGACTGTGATAGGCTGAAACTATGCCTTTTTAATGCTCAGTCAACATGCACTGATGTCAAAGCCGAAGTCATTGCTGATTTTATCGCAGATGAGCATGTTGACATTGCTTTTATCACAGAGACATGGCTTAACCCCCTTGGTCACGAACCTATACATGCTAGCCTCACTCCGAGTGGTTACAGGCTTGCTCCTTTCCATCGCTCATCCCGAGATGGCGGTATCGCCATCCTCTACAACGACTCACTCCATTCCCGCCTATCTTTCTCGCAGTCTCTGCCTTTCTCCCATCCTTCTTTCGAGCACGTTGAAGTATCCTTCCAATCCACCCCTCACCCCATCACCTTCTCCTGTGTCTATCGACCCCCACCTAGCTCTGACAACAAACTCACCACATCCACGTTTCTCTCTGACTTTGACCAATTGCTTGACCACTACTGCCTCTTACCTGGAAATCTCAACATTCTAGGTGACATCAATGTCCACTATGACAACACTCACCGTTATGACACAAGACATATCATCAACTCTCTATCCAATCACAATATGACTCAACACATTTCTGAACCAACCCATCAAAAAGGTCACATTCTTGACTGGATCATTTCTCGTGATCACCACAATTCCACTACTGACAACTGCTTAGTTCTTTCTACCCGTCTAACTTCAGCCCTTCCATCTGACCACTCTGCAATTCTCTGTTCTCTCGACATTTCTCCTCCTTCCCGTACCATGCGCACAGTGACTCGACGCAATCTCAAATCTATCGACCTCTCCACATTTTCATCTGATGCCTCCCGTCTCCTTTCTGAAAAGTCACATAACCTTGCCGATGAATTCTATACTACTCTCCATCATCTTCTGGACACTCATGCTCCAGCCACAACCCGTCTTTTACCTGACCGCCCCCCTACCCCCTGGCTCACTCATGAGATCGCCTGTGCAAAACGTGCCCGCCGCAGAGCAGAGCGCCACTGGCGCAAATCCAAACTCACTGTACACAGGCAACTTTTCCAAGCCTCTAAAACAAAAGTATCCACCCTCATTGCATCAGCAAAAACAAGCTATTTCCAAACCAAAATCCTGAATGCCTCTTCTTCAAAAGAACTCTTTACAACCATGAATCATCTCCTTGGCACACGAAAAGATTTACCTCTCCCAACAAAACATACAAATGAAGAACTCCCATCTGTATTCTCCAAGTATTTCACCACCAAAATACAAACTCTTCGTGACAGGCTTGACAGGACACCCTGTCAACCATGCCCACCTGACCCTTCCTTCTCTGGCACACCTCTTACTACTTTTACCCCAGTCTCACAAGAAGAAATTCTCAACACAATCAGATCCATGTCGTTCAAAACCTGCGAACTGGATCCTCTTCCAGGTTCTCTCTACTCTGACTGTCTCCCTACTCTCCTCCCATTCATCACTGACATCATCAAACGTCTCTTCAAACTGGAACTGTCCCAGATTCTTTCAAGTCTGCTATTGTTCACCCTCTCCTCAAGAAACACAATTTAGACCCAAATGAACTGAAAAATTACCGGCCTATCTCTAATCTCTCTTTTTTGTCAAAACTCCTTGAAAAAGTCGTCCTCAACCAGCTGAACTCTCACCTGTCTGCCAACAATCTCCTCAATCCTTTCCAGTCAGCCTACCGCCAGTGCCATAGCACTGAAACTGCCCTACTACACATTCTCAACAATCTCCTCCTTGCAACTGATACTGGCAAAGTCTCTCTCTTCACACTCCTTGATCTGTCTGCAGCCTTCGATACCATTGACCATGGTATTCTCCTTTCTAGACTTCATCATACTTTTGGCATCTCTGACATTGCTCTCTCCTTTTTCACTTCGTATTTATCAAAGAGAAAACAAACTGTTCTCATCAATGGCACTTACTCTCAACCTGCATACCTGACCTGCGGTGTTCCACAAGGATCTGTCCTTGGCCCTTTTCTTTTCACTCTTTACACCTCCCCCCTGTCCACCATCATCAACTCCCACTCTATAAAACACCACTTCTATGCTGATGACACCCAACTTCAAGACAGTGACTCACCTGATAATATACAGCGCCTGTTGACTCACACCACTGAGTGTTACTCGGACATTAAGAACTGGATGACGTTCAACAAACTTCAGCTTAATGACGACAAGACAGAAGCTATCCTCATTGGCACCCGTCAGAAACTTTCTCAGCTGCCTCCTCTTTCTCTCCCATTATGTAACACATCAGTCCCAATTTCTGATTCAGCTAAAAACCTTTGTGTCTGCATTGACTCTACCCTCTCCATGAACAACTTTGTTTCTCAAACTGCCAGATCTTGCTACTATCATCTCCATCGTATAAGGCTGATCAGGAAGTATCTCTCTGTCGAAACAACTGCAAAACTCGTTCTCTCCTTCATAATGTCTCGCATTGACTATTGCAATTCACTCCTGTCTGGTCTTCCTGCCTCCACCATTCACATCCTACAGCGCATTCAAAACAATGCTGTACGCCTTGTACTCAAAAAGAAAAAAGCTGACCACATATCTCCTCTCCTGGCACAACTTCACTGACTCCCTGTATCAAAGCGCATACAGTACAAACTAGACACCATGTGCTACAAAAGCCTCAATAACGCAGCCCCCGATTACCTGTCAAGCCTACTTGAGATCTATGTTCCCTCACGTACCCTCCGCTCTGCCTCCGATCCTCTGACTTTTCGCTTTCCACGCACTAAGCTCAATACCTATGGTCCACGAGCCTTCTCTGTTTCTGGTCCACTCTCCTGGAACAAACTTCCTCTCTCAGTCCGTCAGCAACCTACTTTTGTCTCCTTCAAGTCCGCTCTCAAAACTCACCTTTTCTCCTCCGCATAAAATCCTAACCTCACTCAACCCCCCCCCCCCCCCCCCCCTGCAGCCTGTCTCCGCTCGGAGGTGAATCACATGGTTATAATATATAATTGTATATGCTATGCTCTCTATAATTTTCCATTGCTTTTATTCTTGCTTTTATTGCTTTTATTCTTTCTCCCCATTTATAGCCATGCGTGTGTGTGTGTGTGTGTGTGTGTGTGTGTGTGTGTGTGTGTGTGTGTGTGTGTGTGTGTGTGTGTGTGTGTGCGTGTGTGTGCGTGCGTGCGTGCGTGCGTGCTTGCGTGTGTGTCTGCTTCAGCGCTTAGATTTGATTTTATCAAGATTTTGCGCTATATAAATATTGTAATTATTATTATTATTATTTATAATGAGGATAGCTTCTGTCTTGTCGTCATTAAGCTGAAGTTTATTATATGTCATCCAGTTCTTAATGTCCGAGTAACACTCAGTGGTGCGAGTCAACAGGCGCTGTATATTGTCAGGTGAGTCACTGTCTTGAAGTTGGGTGTCATCAGCATAGAAGTGGTGTTTTATAGAGTGGGAGTTGATGATGGTGGACAGGGGGGAGGTGTAAAGAGTGAAAAGAAAAGGGCCAAGGACAGATCCTTGTGGAACACCACAGGTCAGGTATGCAGGTTGAGAGTAAGTGCCATTAATGAGAACAGTTTGTTTTCTGTTTGATAGATATGAAGTGAACCAGGAGAGAGCAATGTCAGAAATGCCAAAAGTATGATGAAGTCTAGAAAGGAGAATACCATGATCAATGGTATCAAAGGCTGCAGACAGATCAAGGAGTGTGAGGAGAGAGACTTTGCCAGTATCAGTTGCAAGGAGGAGATTGTTGAGAATGTGTAGCAGGGCAGTTTTAGTGCTATGGCACTGGCGGTAGGCTGACTGGAAAGGATTGAGGAGATTGTTGGCAGACAGGTGAGAGTTCAGCTGGTTGAGGACAACTTTTTCGATGAGTTTTGACAAGAAAGAGAGATTAGAGATAGGCCGGTAATTTTTCAGTTCATTTGGGTCTAAATTGTGTTTCTTGAGGAGAGGGTGAACAATAGCAGACTTGAAAGAATCTGGGACTTCCAGTTTGAAGAGAAGTGTTGATGATGTCAGTGATGAATGGGAGGAGAGTAGGGAGACAGTCAGAGTAGAGAGAACCTGGAAGAGGATCCAGTTCGCAGGTTTTGAACGACATGGATCTGATTGTGTTGAGAATTTCTTCTTGTGAGACTGGGGTAAAAGTAGTAAGAGGTGTGCCAGAGAAGGAAGGGTCAGGTGGGCATGGTTGACAGGGTGTCCTGTCAAACCTGTCACGAAGAGTTTGTATTTTGGTGGTGAAATACTTGGAGAATACAGATGGGAGTTCTTCATTTGTGTGTTTTGTTGGGAGAGGTAAATCTTTTCGTGTGCCAAGGAGATGATTCATGGTTGTAAAGAGTTCTTTTGAAGAAGAGGCATTCAGGATTTTGGTTTGGAAATAGCTTGTTTTTGCAGATGCAATGAGGGTGGATACTTTTGTTTTAGTGGCTTGGAAAAGTTGCCTATGTACAGTGAGTTTGGATTTGCGCCAGCGGCGCTCTGCTCTGCGGCGGGCACGTTTTGCACAGGCAATCTCATGAGTGAGCCAAGGGGTAGGGGGGCGGTCAGGTAAAAGACGGGTTGTGGCTGGAGCATGAGTGTCCAGAAGATGATGGAGAGTAGTATAGAATTCATCGGCAAGGTTATGTGACTTTTCAGAAAGGAGACGGGAGGCATCAGATGAAAATGTGGAGAGGTCGATAGATTTGAGATTGCGTCGAGTCACTGTGCGCATGGTACGGGAAGGAGGAGAAATGTCAAGAGAACAGAGAATTGCAGAGTGGTCAGATGGAAGGGCTGAAGTTAGACGGGTAGAAAGAACTAAGCAGTTGTCAGTAGCTGAATTGTGGTGATCACGAGAAATAATCCAGTCAAGAATGTGATCTTTTTGATGGGTTGGTTCAGAAATATGTTGTGTCATATTGTGATTGGACAGAGAGTTGATGATATGTCTTGTGTCATAACGGTGAGTGTTGTCATAGTGGACATTTATGTCACCTAGAATGATGAGATTTCCAGGTAAGAGGCAGTAGTAGTCAAGTAGTTGGTCAAATTCAGAGAGAAACATGGATGTGGTGAGCTTGTTGGCAGAGCTAGGTGGAGGTCGATAGACACAGGAGAAGGTGATGGGGTGAGGGGTGGACTGGAAGGATACTTCAACGTGCTCGAAAGAAGGATGGGAGAAAGGCAGAGACTGCGAGAAAGATAGGCGGGAATGGAGTGAGTCGTTGTAGAGGATGGCGATACCACCACCTCGGGATGAGGGATGGAAAGAAGCAAGCCTGTAACCACTCGGAGTGAGACTCGCATGTATAGTTTCATGACCAAGGGGGTTAAACCATGTTTCTGTGATAAAAGCAATGTCAACATGCTCATCTGCGATAAAGTCAGCAATGACATCGGCTTTGCCATCTGTGCATGTTGACTGAGCGTTAAAAAGGCATAGTTTTAGTTTATCAGAGTCACATGGCGGTGGCCGAGATGGAGATGAAGGCAGCACCGACGGGACAGAGGATGAAGGCGACACCAGCGGGGCAGAAGACGAAGGCAGCAACGACGGGACAGAAGACGAAGGCGGCACCCGCAGGACAGAAGACGAAGGCGGCACCAGCGGGACGGAAGACAAAGGCGGCACCAGCGGGACAGAAGACGAGGGCAGCGCCGGCGGGACAGAAGATGAAGGCGGCACCGGCGGGACAGAAGAAGGAGGCGGCACCGGCGGGACAGAAGGTGAAAGCGGCACCGGCGGGACAGAAGGTGAAGGCGGCACCATCAGGACAGAAGGTGCAGGCGGCGCCACGAGGACAGAAGGCGAAGGCGAAGACGGCAAAGGAGGAGACGAAGCCCGCAGCAGCAAGGTCGAGGGCAGGGGCAGCGGAGGAGATGAAGAAGCAGAAGACGAAAAGTGGTATCGGACTGGTACAGCAGGAGGCAGATTGTGCCAAAGACGGTGGAGACGTCCACCACGACAGGATCGCGCAGTGCGGGGCTTACAACACAGCCCCAGTGTTCGTATGCGCTGGTAGACGTCTCCACCGAGGTAGCACTTGCCGTGTTTAAAAAGTGTCAGTCCAATTTGTTTCAGAAAGGACGGGTCCATAATTGCGAGCCAGCCAGGAGAGGACGATGCTTGCAGGTTGGTGTGTGGTTTGGTCAGTTCACAACACTTAAAACCAGAGAACACAAAGATTTGGGAGCTGTAGCATACACACACATATACATACAAACACATACTTACATACATACACACACATACGTGCATACTTACATATATGCATTATGCATGCATAGGCTTACATACATACATACATACATGCATGCATGCATCCGTACACACACATACATACATACATAAATACGTACGTACATACATACATATATACATGCATACATACATATATACATACATACATACATACATACAAATACATACATACATACAATACATAATAATTATCATCAATTTATTCAGGAAGCTTGACAGACTTCTTTCGTTCGCTATCTGCGTGCTCAAGCCACATCTGGTGATAAATGATGCCAGGTTTTTTGGGTTTTTTTTACCAGTTCTTGGTAGCTGCCATGGAGCTTGGCGGTCAGAGGAGGTGCAGTCGGCTGTGCCTTTTGTCAGTCTACTTGACAGAGGTGACATTGCTGCGATATGTGTTCAGCTGTCTGGTCCTCCAAACAGAAGGGGCAAGTCGGTGAAGGTGTCAGTTTAAACTTGCAAATCACGTGGGCGTTGTGCTGGTTGTTGCTGGTGGAAAGCCTCATCAGGATCACATGCTGCTCTCTAGAAAGAAGGTGACAGATGTCCCTTTCTATTTTTCTACTTTTGTGTAGTATCCCTGGTGTGTTTCAGGGCCTTGAAGTTGTCTTCTGCTGTTTGTTGCAAGATATTCTTCGATATTCCTCTCTTACATCTTCCTTATGGTGCCCAGTGAAGGGCAGTCCAGGTGATTATATGCTCTCTCTTCAGATAATGTGCCCAATCCATGGCCAATAAACATGAAAACATGTATGGCATGCGCGCCCACCGAGGAAAAGGTATAAAGACTGTGTTGCTATGAAATTGCACGCGCAAAGATTATAAACAGGTCAATGTTGAATCATTAACAGGTCAATACTGAACCATTAACAGGTCAGTGCTGAATTATTTAAAGATTGAAGTTGAAGCATTCACAGACACCAGACAAAGTTTTAAACGTTTATTAACGTAACTCAAACATTGTCGGATCAACTTCGCTAACCCAGTCCTTGAACGACGTGGTCATAGCAACGCTTCCGGTTCCCCAACTACAAGTGACTAAAAACCCAAATCGCATGCGACGTTATGTCATTAGATAAGCGCTACAGGGCTCCCCCCAGAACGGCGCAATGTGTTGCATGCAAAACTACAAAAGTAAAACAAATAGTATAATCAACAGACTCGTTAACAACTGTCCAATATCATTTGGAAAGTATGAGCTTGATGGAGTCTTTGAGGTATCAATCAATAATAAGAGGGTAAAGAAAATGTCTGTTCGACGACCTCTTCTATATTGTAATTTCAGATTCGACGGACTCGGTAAAATGTTCGATACTTCTTGGGCTTCTGCACTAGTCTCCCAGTGCGAGTTGTAACTTGTGGTGCTGGAGCATCTGATGAAGGATACTGGGCAGGTGCTCGAGCGTTGCCTTGGGTATCATCAGATCTGGTAGTGTGATCTGGTCCGGCTGCATCACCCGTTTTGGCAGTGCGATCCTCTTGAGGAACATGAGGGTCCAGTGGTTCAGACACACAGGGATCCCGACCGGGTCTGGGAAAAATTTGTGGGACATAAGCAGGTTTGAGTCGATCCAGTGACACGCGAACAGCCTTCCCATTTTTGCAAATGTCAAAGTGTTTTTCAGCACGGGTCAACACAGGAAAAGGTCCATCGTAAGGCCTCACCAAGGGGCCCTTGTGGGCGTCGTGACGAAGGTACACCTGATCCGCAGACTGCAGGTTCTTGGGAACGTATGGCGCTGGTGATCCATGATGGGAAGGGGTGAAAGGGGAAAGCTTTCTAAGTTTTTCCTGTAGTTCTTGGACGAAGACGCTGGAAGGGAACACCTTGTCTGCACATGGGGGTGGAAGGAAATCGCCAGGCACTCGGAGGTTTGTGCCATAGGTGAGGAGGACAGGAGTAGTGTTAAGGTCTTCTTTCCACGTTGTCCGGATGCCAAGCATCACGACTGGTAGTTCATCCATCCAGCGTGGTCCGTCAAGGCGAGCTTTGAGAGCAGCTTTGAGGCTGCGATGAAACCTTTCCACCATGCCGTTGGCCTGGGGATGGTACGCTGTAGTAGTTTGAGGTTTAACTCCGAGCACCATGTTCAGCTCCCGCCACAGCGCGCTGGTGAACTGACGGCCTTGGTCTGAAGTAATTGTGTCTGGGACCCCAAATCGCGCGATCCAAGTACGCAATAAGGCCTTGGCACATGTAACAGCTTCTGCGTTGGGGAGAGGAATAGCTTTTGGCCATCTTGTAAATCTGTCTACAATGGTAAGCAGATAAGTGCAGTCTTCTGATGAAGGGAGGGGTCCCACAAGGTCTATGTGTATGTTACCAAAGCGTCTATCAGGGGGGTCAAAAGGGGAGAGTGGAGCTTTGGTGTGGCGTCCAATTTTGCTAGCCTGACATTCATGACAAGCCCTGACCATGTTCTTCACATCTTTTTTAAGTCCAGGCCAGATGTAGCGTGCTGAGATAGCGCGAGTGGTGGGTTTGGGTCCAGGGTGACATAGGTTGTGCAACACATCAAATACAGTTTTTGTCCATGCTGGAGGTACCACTGGCCGAGGGCGGCCAGTAGAAATGTCACACAGAATTTGGGTGCCATCTAGAGTGACGTCCTTTAGTTGTAGGGATCCTGGTTTGGAGCGTAGGTCCGCAACGTTGGGATCGGTTTGCTGTGCCGTTGCCATTTGAGCAAGATCTACAGTAGGGACTGGTGATGTACTAGCAATCAGTGGCTCCTGGTCAGGTACAGGTGCCCTGGAGAGTGTGTCAGGTACGATATTGTCTGATCCACTGATATGTCTGATGTCTGTTGTGAACTCGGCTATGTAGCAAAGCTGACGTTCCTGGCGAGGGGATCTGTCAGTGTTGCTTGTCAGTGCATGAGTTAGTGGTTTGTGGTCTGTGAACACCGTAAATGTTCTTCCTTCCAGGAAGTAGCGGAAATGCTGGATTGAGCTGTAGATGGCCAACAGTTCACGATCAAACGTTGAGTAACGTTGTTGGGTTGGTGTGAGTTTCCTGGAGAAGAATGCAATGGGTTTCCAGGCACCATTCTGCTGTTGTGACAGTTCGGCTCCCATGGCAGTGTCTGATGCATCCACAGAAAGCTTTGTTTGAGATTGCGGGTTGGGGTGATGAAGCATGACAGCAGAAGCTAGTGCTGATTTGGCCTTCTGGAATGCAGCGTGACATTCAGGTGTCCATATTAATTTCTTGAGTTTGCCTTTGACAGCCTCAGTCAGAGGTGTAAGACGCTTCGCGATGCCTGGGAGAAATCTGTGGTAGAAGTTAATCATTCCCAGGAAACGTTCAAGAGCTTTTTTATCAGAAGGAGTGGGAAGATCTATTATTGCACGCACTTTCTCTGGCAGGGGTTCAATTCCGGCTGCTGAGACTAAATGTCCAAGGAAATGTAGGGAAGATTGACCGAAAACGCATTTCTTGATATTGATCACTAAACCGTTGGAGGTCAGCAGGCTGAAAATGGTACGCAGATCGGCCTCATGTTGTTCAGGTGAAGCGCTTGCAACAAGAATGTCATCGAGATATACAAAGCCGCAGTCCAGGTCCTTCAAAACGCCGTCCATGAGGCGTTGAAATGCCTGAGCTGCATTTTTCAGACCAAACGGCATTTTCAGGAACTCATACAGGCCAAATGGGGTGATGACTGCTGTTTTTGGAATATCCTCAGGTGCAACTGGGATTTGGTTGTAGCCGCGAACAAGATCAACTTTGGAAAAAATCGTTTTTCCAGCAAGGTTGGCATTCAGGTCCTGAATGTGAGGGAGGGGGTAGCAGTCATCTCTGGTTATATCATTTAGTCGACGATAATCTCCACAGGGACGCCAGCTGCCATTGCTTTTCTTCACCATGTGCAGTGGTGATGACCAAGGGGAAGATGAACGGCGTACGATATCTAGGTGCTCCATTTCGTCAAACTCTGCCTTAGCAGCTGTCAATTTCTCATGGTCGAGGCGACGTGCACGTGCATGTACAGGGGGACCCGTAGTAGGAATGTGGTGAAATACACCATGCTTGTTTTCTGTGAAAGAAGGTACTAGAAGTTCAGGAAACTCCTCTACAATTGCTTCGTAGCGGGAATGAATCTTGTGTATGCCTCTTTCTGCTTGCGATCGTGTCGGTTGTCCGGGAATTACCAAACTTCCATCCAGGGACACCAGACGTCTGTTAGCGAGGTCAATTGCTAGTCTTTGGGTAGCAAAAAAATCTGCGCCTAGGATTGGCTGAGTCACATCTGCAATCCAAAACTTTTGAACAAATGATGCATCATGGCCTAGCTGCAATGGGATATTCCTTGTTCCATAAGTAGGAATAGCTGAGCCATTGGCAGCAACCAGACTGGGTCCTCGAGCTTTTTTGCGTTCTGCGACACTTGCAGGAAAAACGGATTCTTCAGCCCCCGTGTCAACTAGAAAATTGCGTCCTGACAAAACATCAGCTACCGTGATTGTGCTAATGTTGACTGAGGTAGCTGCATGAACGTCATGAGATTCAGTGGAGTTAATGTTGGTGGCCTGGTTATGATCTCGTTTCCACTTAGGTTGTTGTGGAGCCATTGCACACGGTCGTCCATTGACTTTGTTTTCGCAGCGTCTCGCTTCAGTTCCGAATCGTGCGCACAAAGTGAAAGGGTTTGAAGCAGTGTTAGAAACATTTTTTGATGGTCGGTTTGATGCAGCTGCCACAAATGCAGGGGTTGGGAGATCCACTTCTAAGATGTGGTCAGCCTTTTCGGCCAGAACCTCAAGCTCTTCGTTTGGAGACTGGGCAAGAATCTTTCGGACTTCTGGTGGCATTTGATTTAAAAAAAGAGCTCTGAAGAGGGTTTCTGGGTTGGAATTCATCGTTTGCATGTACTGCAATAATTCTGATGGTCGTTTGTCTCCCAGACCTCGCATTTGCAGAAGGGCGGTATCTTTCTGTAGTTGTGTGTACTCAAAAGCTTTGAGTAGAGCTGCCTTGAGTGTTTCATACTTTTGGGTGTTTGGGGGGCGTTCAACTACTGCTTGTACACGTCTGGATGTATCCGAGTCGAGAAGTTGTACTACATGATGAAATTTTGTCAAGTCATTCGTAATGGGAGGTGTGTGGGTAGCGAAAACAGCCTCCAAACGAAGAAACCATGCTGATGCGTTGGTTGTCCAAAAGGGGGGTGCTTTGAAGGCGACAGCTGCCACTGATTGTTGAGGATGGAATTTTGCTGTCTGAGATATAGTTTGTTGCCGTATGGCGTCTGCAAGTTCTGTTATTGCTTCTGTTGTTATTGACATGATTCTATGAGTCTGTGAGCGTAGAAGTGGATATAGCTGGTAATAGCTGGTCACTACTAGGTTCTACTCACTCACGTCGGGGTCACCAATGAAGCATTCACAGACACCAGACAAAGTTTTAAACGTTTATTAACGTAACTCAAACATTGTCGGATCAACTTCGCTAACCCAGTCCTTGAACGACGTGGTCATAGCAACGCTTCCGGTTCCCCAACTACAAGTGACTAAAAACCCAAATCGCATGCGACGTTATGTCATTAGATAAGCGCTACAAAGTCAATAAAATCTATTAACCTATGCGCACAGACCATAGGTTACATAATAGTATGAATTTTTGACTTGCTATTCACTATTGTCCGTTTCTCAGACGTGAAATTGTAACATTAAACACAAATTTTGAACTGAAGAAAAAGTGATGGCAAGAGAGGAGGGCAGACGTGATTCTTTTTACCTTTTCTAAAACCAGACGAGCTGCACAGCAAAAATGATTCTGATGACACCGACTAACTGTAGAGCTTATAGTTTTAAAACTACGGGTAGTAGATCTAGCCTGTCTATGTGCTGTGTGCAGATAGACAAGTGACGGAGAATTGCTTTCCTTGGCTACGGTACGTGACGGCCGTAACTATGGACGCCACAATGCGAGCTCAAGCATCGTGACGATCGTTGGCATGAAAAATATGCTTGAAGGCTCAAACCAAAGAAGAAACAAAGATTCTGCTGAAAAATTGTGGATATGGTGGAGTTTGTGAAATTGATTTCTTCCAAACAGAAGTTTTTGGGTTTTTTTAATATGAATTGGCCATCTTTAATTTTCAAAAATAAATATATAAACAAATGTCACACACTTTCTCGACATGTAAAAACATACGTAGATCTGTAAACATGCAATATGTTGGCTGTAATGCGTGCAAACCTTCACATTTATTGGGACTGCATAATCATCAACGAACAAAGCCAATCAAAGCTTTGTGACGCCATCGGCATCAAGAAAATATGACGTACAGTGACGCAAAAAAGAAAAAGAAAAAAATTAATAGAAATTTCGTCATCAGAACAGTAGGCTACAACACGCGTAAGTCTGGACAGGGTGGCATTTTGCTCATTTACAACCTTGTGAAAGGGCAATATTTTATTCTCGTTGTCACGCATATTCCATCAGGTTTCTCAAAGTAAGTATGTTGTGTGATTTTTGTATGCACAAGTTTATAAACTTATTGGACATCAAACAACACAAAGAACACAATTCTTCAACATGTGATTCTAGAACAAATATTTTTAATAAAATTACATCTAGATCTAGACCTAGCGTTGTACAGATCTAAATCAGCAGATTGGTTGTTATAGACCTAATGATGTTTTTGAAAATGATAATCTGATACTACTACTATTACTACTAATAATTATAATGACGATGATGATGGTCATTAATGATGAGGATCATCATCATCATCATCATTCTCCTGCCCGTGATGGGCGTAGAGGAGAGATGAGAGACACTCTTGAAGCCAGCCGTCGCCAACCGGTCCTGTCCTCCGCCTGTCGCACCAGCGTGGGGCCATCCAACCTGATCCATTCTTTGATGTTGTCCATCCAGCATTTGGCTTGTCGTCCCCTTCGTCTGCCGCCTCCCAGTGTACCCTGGAGGACCGTTTTGGGCAGTGAGTTGTGGCGTGTGACATGCCCGAACCACGACAGCTTCCTGTTCTTGACTGTTGCCAGGAGGGGTTCTTGTGGGCCTGCGAGTGTTGTTATTTGGCTCCACACAAAGTCGTTTGTCTTCCGATCTTGCCAAGAGATCCCGAGCAAGCGCCTGAAGCATTTAGTTTCAAACGTCTGGATTCTCTTGGTGGTCTCTGCTGTCATGGTCCAGCTCTCGCATCCATACAGCAGGATGGGGAGCACCAGGGACTTGTACAGCTTCATCTTCGATGGAAAGCCGATCTCTCTGCTCTTCCAGATCTTGTTTAGCTTTACCATTGCTGCTGTTGCGATCGCTAGTCTGGTCTTGATTTCTGTTGTAGAGCGACCGTCTTTGGTGAGAGTGGCGCCAAGGTATTTGAAAGCGTCCACTTCTTCAGGCTGTTGCCCGTTCATGTAGATTTCAGCATGGGTGTTGGTTGTGCTGTTGACCAGGACTTTGCTTTTTTCTGTGCTCACTTCCATTCCGTGTGCACCTGCACTTTCTTCCAGTCTCATGGTCAGGTCTTGTAGTTCTTCGTTGCTGCCTCCCATCAGGTCGATGTCATCTGCGAACCTCAGGTTGTTGATGGTTCTTCCTCCGATGGAGACAGTGGAGTGGAAGTCATGGAGGGCTTCACGCATGATGTTCTCCAGGAAGAGATTGAACAGCACGGGAGAGAGTAGGCAGCCTTGACGGACTCCAACTGTGGTCTTGAAGTAGTCCCCTATCTGGTTGTTGAGGAGAACTGCGCTGCTGGCAGTGTTATACAGCGCCTGGATGGTTTGGACGAGACCTTCCTCTATGCCAAACTTTCTTAGCACCTGCCACAAACCCTTATGCCACATCCTGTCGAATGCTTTTTTAAAGTCTATGAAGTTGTGGAACAGGTCTCTCTGATGCTGCAGATGTTTCTCCATCATTATCCGGCAGGTGAAGATCTGTTCTACTGTGCTTCTGCCCGCCCTAAATCCAGCTTGTTCTTCCGCAAGGTGTTCTTCCGCTTCTTTCTTCAGTCGATTCAATATGACTCTGAGCATGATCTTGCTGGTGTGGCTAATGAGACTTATTGTTCTGTAGTTCTGGCATTGGCGCATATTTCCCTTTTTGGGCAGGGGGATGATGAGTGATTGAGTCCATTCTGTGGGCCACTGTTTTGTCTCCCAGATCTTCTGACAAATCGATGTTACACGAGTGACCAAATCATTCCCTCCATGTTTGAGCAGCTCTGCTGGGATATTGTCTGCTCCAGGTGATTTCCCTGCTGGTAGGCTGCGGATGGCTTCTTCCACTTCTTCTCTCATCACTGGTAGCGGTGAGGATTCCCTCAATGGTGTTGAGTCCCCCTGAAACAAACTGTCATCTGGCTGTATTGGGTAGTTGTATAGTTCTTGGCAGTACTGCGTCCATCTGTTCAGAACAGCGGAGCTTTCTGTCAGCAGCTCGCCTGAGGTATCCTCGATGACTGACGATCTGTTTTGCTGCGTCTTGGTAAGGTTTTTCAGTGTGGTGAAGGCATGTTTGCTGTTTCCTTTTTTCATGCCTTTCTCGATGTTCTCACACTGGTTGTTGATCCATTGTTCTTTGGCTTCAATCATTTTCTTCTTTACAAGGTTGTTGGTTTTACGATACTGTGCGGCTTCTTCAGGGCTGGAGTTTTTCGTCTTCTTCAGTGATCTTCTGTTGTCGCAGAGGTCAAGGATGTCATTTGAGATCCATGCTTGGTGTTTCTTCCTCTGTCGCCCCAGTACCTCCTCTGCTGTTTCGCGGACTGCCTCACCAAGGTTGTTTGTGAGGTCGTTGATGTCGCTGTCCAGGAAGTTGAGTGCCGCGAACCGCCCCCCGAGCTGTGCCTGGAATGCCTCTTCTATCTCTGACATTGATCTCTGGATGTCATCAAATAAACTGAAACTTAACTGTGACAAGACGGAGGCTATACGTTTCTCACATCATGATATCAACACACTTTCTTCTTCTCTCCCTATAGGTTCTAGTTCCATTGAATTTTCTGACTGTGTCCGGGATTTAGGAGTTCTTTTAGATCATGATCTTTCTATGCAAAAACATGTCACTAAGATATGCCAGCTTTCTTATATGGAACTAAGACGTATTGCTTCTATCCGCCCCTTTCTTACTGAGGAAGCCACTAAAACTCTTATTTCCTCTTATATTCTTTCACGCTTGGACTACTGTAATTCTATTCTAATCGGCTGCCCTTCAGTTGTCATTCAACCTCTCCAACGTGTTCAGAATTCAGCAGCTAGGCTTGTTTGTAAAGCCCCTAGATCCCAGTCATGTTCTCCTCTTCTGAAAAAGTTGCATTGGCTTCCAGTTGAACAAAGAATCAAATACAAATGTTGCTGTCTCTGTTACAAAATTCTTACTTGCTCCGCTCCCTCTTATCTGTCTGAACTTCTTCAAGTGTATGTACCATCCAGAACTCTCCGATCCTCTACCGACACAAGAACTTTCTGTGTTCCCCGTTTCAACCGGAAACTGCATGGTCAGAGAGCTTTCTCCCACTCTGCTGCCATGACCTGGAACTCCCTTCCCTATCATATTCGCCATAAGCAATGTCTTCCTTCTTTCAAGTCTAGTCTGAAGACCTATCTTTTCACTCAATACTTTCATTGATTTTCTCTTTCTCTTCTCTCTCAGCCCTGATCATCGTTCCTACATATATGTGTGTGTGTGTTTGTGTGTGTGTGTGTGTGTGTGTGTGTGTGTGTGTGTGTGTGTGTGTGTGTGTGTGTGTGTGTGTGTGTGTGTGTGAAGCATGTTTATGCGAGCAAGAGAGAGGGAGAGAGAGGGAGAGAGGAAAAGAGAGAGAGAGAGAGGCTGTGCGGGAGAGAGAGAGAGTGAGCAAGGAATATTGTGAGCACGGTAGAGAGCGAGAGTATGGTTGGGGTGGGGCAAGAGAGTGAGAGTATGAGTAAGAGTATGTGTAAGCGTGATAGAATTTGATAGTAGAGAAACTGAGTGGTTGAGAGAGGGAGTGTGTTTGGGTCTGTGTGTGTGTGTGTGTGTGTGTGTGTGTGTGTGTGTGTGTGTGTGTGTGTGTGTGTGTGTGTGTGTGTGTGTGAAGAGAAAGAGAGAGAAAATATTTTTGTATGATTGTCACTATTTTTAGTAATATTTGAATTTACTATGTTAATATGTCTTGTTGAACGTAAATTTTATGTTTTATGTTATATAGTGTTAGCAGCGGTATGTTTAAATTTTATGTTGGTGTATCTATTTGTATTTAGTTATATACTGATTTTATGTGAAGCGCTTTGTGCTCTGGAAAGCGCTATATAAATTGCCTTTATTATTATTATTATTATTATTATATTATTATTATTTTATTTATCTCTGGATCTTTTAGCTTTTCCAGGTCAAACTTGATGCGTGGCTGCGCAGCTTGGTACTTCTTTTTCAATTTGATCTTCATTGTGAGCAGCACGAGGTCGTGGTCGCTGCCTATATCAGCTCCAGGATATGTCCTCGTCTTTGCTTTATTAATGCTTGATTTGAAGCGCCGCGGTGTGAGGACAAAGTCGATCTGGTTGTGAGTCTTTCCGTTCGGCGCATGCCAGGTTGTTCTTCTTGACAGTTTGTGGGGGTAGAGGGTGTTGGCAATGGTGAGCCGTTGGGTGCAGGCAAACTCCAGAAGGCGAAGTCCCCTGTCATTAGTTTCCCCTGTGCCAAATTGACCCACTGTTCCAGCCCAGTTTTTGTAGGCATCTGGGCCGACTTTGGCGTTGAAGTCCCCCTGAACTATGATGATGTCTTTCCTGGGGGCTTTTCCGATGGTGTCTTCTATTTTCTCATAGAATTCTTCAACCACCTGGTCTTCGTGGCTGGTAGTTGGAGCATACACTTGTATGATGGTGATGTTCTTTGGTTTGGCTGACACCCGAATGCTGATGATTCTGCTGTTGACAGGCGTGCAGCTCATGATGCATCCAATGACTTCTTTTCGTACGATGAAAGCTACGCCATTTTCATGTAGTGACTCTTCGCCACTGTACCACATCTTGTGTCCTTCCTCTGTGATTGCTTCTCCGAAGCCTGTCCATCTTACTTCCGATATACCCACAATGTCCCATTGGTAGCGTCTCAGCTCGTGTTCTAGTTCTTTTACTTTGCCGCACTGATGGAGTGTACGGACATTCCAGGTTCCAATGGTAGCTTTTTCCGTTGGCAGTTTGAATGATGTCTTTGCCCCAGTAGCTGACTTTTCACTTCCACCCTGGTGCTTGTCAGTGGTAAGCGCGGTCGTTTGTAACCCGGGCCCCGACCGATCCGGTATGTTGTTGGCTATAGTGTCTCTCATATCTTTTCTGTGGGCTTAGGTTAATCCTTGGTGGCGCCAATCCCCTCTCCAAGTCTCCTGCTGTGACAGGTAGTACTGGGCTACAGCTTGCCAGTAGCAGACCTATTTGTCTGACCTGACCTGATGAGGATAATAACAACTATATTTCTAAAATTAGATATGATCGGAAATGTAATATGAAAGCTAAGCTACAGATCTGAAACAACTATGTCTAGATCCACTGGAATAGTGACAGTGAAGAAAGACTCAGATAAAGACCCATATCACTTGACTATTAAAAGTACTCGGACTTCCTTCGACATCCGTCTTGATGCCTATTCACAAATGTGATTTTACACACACACACACACAACACACACACCACACACACACACACACACACACCACACACACACACACACACACACACACACACACACACACACACACACACACACACACACACACACACACACACACACACACACACACACACCACACACACACACACACACACACACCACACACACACACACACACACACACACACACACACACACACACACACACACAACACACACACACACACACACACAACACCACACACAACAACAAACAACACACACACACACACACACCCACACACCACAACACACACAACACACACACAACAACACAAACAAAACACACCACACCACACACAAAACACACACAACACACACACCACACACACACCAACCCACACACACACACACACACACACACACACCACCCACAAACCCCACACACACCACACCACCACCACACACACACCACACACACACACCCACACACACACACACACCACCACACCACACCACAAACACCACACACACACACACAACACCCACACACACCACCACACACACACACACACACACCACACACCACACACCCACACACACACACACACACACACACACCACACACACACACACACACACACCCACACACACCACACACACACACACACAACACCAACACCACCACACCCACACACCACACACACACACACACCACACACACACACACACACCCACACCACACACACACACACACACACCACACCCACCACACACCACACACACACACACAACACACACACCACACACACACACACCACACACACCACCACACACCACACACACCACCACACACACCACAACACACCCACACACACACACAACACAACACACACACACACACAAAGAGAACTCGAGATCAAACCTCATCTTGCCATTCTGTTTGTAAACAAGGTAATGATGACTTGGTCCAAATGGGCCATGCAAATGGACAGCCCTGCTTTGTTTGATGAAATGACTATCGATTGGCGTCAGGAGCTTCGAGGTGATTATCCCGAGAGTGGCGAGGCATTGGTGGTCTGGGTCCCATTGACACCCTTGTAGTGTTTCTTGTTAATAGTGTAACAAAATTGAACAGCAGGCTGGGAACAGCAAGCAGACCTACTAAACACTGAGGACTCTTACCAAGGCCAAGACAAAGACAAAGACAAGAGCACAAGTCCTTAGTTCAAGAGAACAGTTATAGCAACCTCCTCACAGAAACCACTTCTTTATTGAATTTATGGACTGAGTATTGAAAAAAAAGCATACTAACTACAAACTCCATTAGACATCAATACCCTACTTCAAAGATGAGACCAGGGAGCACATACTGAACATGATCAGGACATTGGTTGTCCACAGGAACTGCTTCTGGCAACAGTGAAACGATGCAAAACTTGCTTGTTTGGTCACGTCACCCGCCCTGACATACCGTCCAAGACTATCTTTCAGGGTACACTGAAAGGAAGCTGTCGCCGAGGTAATCGGAAGAAGAATATGTACGGCAGGTATCACAGACTGACAAAGGTTGTTATACCAGAGCTGCTTTCTGCTGTACTCCAGAGGCACAGATGGGGGATCTAGTCTGCTGCTGCATCATCAGCCCCCTTGCCTCTTATCCCCCCCCCTCCCCGAAACAACCACACTTGTTACATAGGTTTAGTACTGTAATTTTGAATCCACCGTTTGTGCATAATGTGTTTTTATTTGTTTTTCGGTTAGTTGGTCGTTGTTGTTTTCATTCAGCATTTTGCGTTACATAAAGTATTGTTGAGTCCACATCTGTGCATTTTCAGAGTATTCTAACATCAGCATTTTTCAAATAGGAGAGAAGCAGAATCTGTGCTGGCAGAGACTGTGAGAACAGTTTGTGAGTAACACTTGAGTCCAGCAAAAACATAATTATGTGACACATGTGCATAATAAATAACCACAGAGTACGAAAGTCTGCTTTTTTGTCCGGTAATAACAGCT
Organism: Monoplex corrugatus; assembly: GCA_030674185.1. NCBI lineage: Eukaryota > Metazoa > Mollusca > Gastropoda > Littorinimorpha > Ranellidae > Monoplex > Monoplex corrugatus. Next base: position 15,228,026 of record CM060307.1, read on the forward strand.
AAGAAAAGGGAAGGATGTCGGCAAGCAAAACCAACGCAGATCCCGTCCAAGACGCCGCTAAGGCCCATGCCAGTCAGCTGGCCCGAAACGCCCTGTCTTACCTGGAAAAACTGGACCGTTACGATTGTCAGGAGCTGTTGGCCTATGTCTCCACACATTGGCTGTTGAGCAACGAAGATTTCCGCTTGCCCACTGATCCACCTGCAGGACTCATAAGGTATTATACCTGTATAGATAAGCAGTTACAGAGTCCCTTTTAAGATAGTTTCCTTACGAAAAATAAAGTGGTAGAATGTATAATAGGCCTGCCTGAGGCATAGCAATTACAAGAAAAAATGTGGCTACTAAGTCGTTATGTTCATTTTAGAACTGCTAAAGCATTTCCACATAATTTGCCAGCATCTGTATCCCTTTTACTGATAACGAGTCACATCACATCACCACCGAGTGCTGTGCCGTGAAAGTTTGGAAGATGTGGTCAAATTTGACAGGGAAAATATGCAGCCAGATGAATATGAGCTCTTGCATCGGAACTTCATTATACTTCAGGCAGTGTGTATTTCGTTTATTTGTCTTAAGAAAACCATGTCTCTTGCAGTAATAAAGTGTCCATTTCTGGTGTGGCCATTGATAACATGGTCCCTCTTTCTTGGTCTTGTTTTAGGTAATGCAGCATAAGCTTATTCTTTTATGAGACCTGAACTGATGTAGAGGCTAAACGCCTTGGCCTTCAAGTTTGAAAGCACAGATTAGAGCTAGGATTGTGGCACTTAATGTTTGCGTCGTCTTGTTCACCCAACTGTAAACGGGTGTCTGACCTTGTTTACAGTAGGGAAGGTGAACCAGTGAGAGAGATGAGTATGACTCACCCTCAAAACTGCTGACACAACAGTAATGAGCTCGATCTGTTCTTCTTACTTCCCAATGACATTGGTTTATGGGACAGCCTTCGTCTTAATTGTTTGTCTTCCAGTGCAGTCATTGGAAAAGAGGGTTGTTGATTTTTTTTTTCGAAGAAAAAGGGAATTTGTTAAAATAGTCAACCGTCTTTTTCTTATTTATTTAATTTATTTATTTATTCATTTAATCATTAATTTATTTATTTATTCATCTATTTATCTATTATTTATTCATTTAGATTAAAGAGTAATTCTGAGTGCACACATTTCATTATAGGAAACAGAGAAAGAAAGAAAGATATGAATAAAAACAAAGCAAAAATCTTGATCAGTTAAAAACTGCTTTCTGTTTTCTCACACAATGGTTATTTGTGAATAAATCTGTCTCTAACATGTAAAGTTTGGTTGCTGTTTTTGTTCTGTTAAACTACGGATTAAAATTTAATCAGTATTCATTCACAAAGAACTCCCTACCCCCGCCGAAAAAAATTGAAATGAAATTAAGAAGAAGAACAACAACAAAACCAGAAAAAAGACGAACTTCTTTTGTACAATTCACAGGCCAATGTAGGTCACTTCAGCATAAGTATCATTCCCAGTTTCCATGTATATGTATTACTATAGATGTTTCAACATTCCCAGTCCTAGTTCACTATAGTAATGTTAACGTTCACAGTTTCCATGTACTTGTATATGTGTTGCTTGTCATATTGGCAGATGTGATGCGTCTAGTGTGTCGGCTTCAGCCTGCACCGCTGGCTAGCACTGCTGTGCGAAAAGAAGAGCAGAAGGCGTAAGTCTCTTCCTGTCAGTATATAGCCTCTCCATCAGCAAGCCCTACGCTGTGCCTCCTCGTGGCGACAGGCGATAATTGAGCACCTCACGGACTCAGGCTGAATCTCGTAGGACTCGGAGGAGGTCTGGCCCCCAGACGTGAGGCATGCAGGCCCACCGGCGTGTGGATATACCCTGGTGCCCACGAACCAGACCCCCAAGCTATGGGTGAATAGCTCCACTGCCCTGTGGACATCTCGGGAGAGAGTAAGGCTAGCGGAGAGACCGTACACAAACCGATGGAAGGCAACGGGAAACCACCATTGTAATTTTTCCCAGGTTATCATGGACAGAAACAAAAAAATCAAAGACAACGACGTAAATAAGTGCTCCTATGGAGCAGCTTCGTCCGGTAGGGACCGTCATGCGGCACAGGTGCCACCAGACCGTCAGCAAGTTACTGCGAACCCTAATGTCAGATTTAAAAACATCAAAGTTGCAACATGGAATATAAGAACACTGTTGCAGAAGGGTAAATTAGAAAATATCAAAACAGAGATGGAAAGACTTAACATAGGTATTTTAGGACTAGGGGAAGTGAGATGGAAGGGGGCAGGCATGATAACATCAGGAGAATACACAATGATACACTCTGGTGGTAACTCACATGAAAGTGGAGTAGACATCATGATGGACAAAGACAAATCAAAAGCAGTTAAGGGATACTGGGCTGTGTCCGACAGAGTTTTGCTGGTCAAGTTGGGAGGCAAACCATTTGATATCAACATCGTTCAGGTGTATGCACCAACATCCGCAAGTACTCAGGAAGACATCGACAACTTCTACGAAGTATTAGAGATGGCCAAAGTCCAATGTAAATCACAAGAAGTTACTGTAATAATGGGAGATTTTAATGCTAAAATGGGACAGGATAGGGTGGAGGATATAGTTGGACCTCATGGCCTTGGTACGCAAAATGAAAGGGGTGAGAAACTTGTAGAATGGGCACAGATGAATGAGTTTATAGTAGGAAACACCAGGTTTGAGCAACCTAATAGAAGAAAATGGACTTGGATGAGTCCAGGAGATAATACCAAAAATCAGATTGACTACATCCTGATCAACAAAAGATTTAGAAATTCTTTACTGTCAGCAAAAACACTACCATGCGCAGACTGCAACAGTGACCACAATCCTGTAGCGGGAAGATTTAGACTGAAATTGAGGAAAAGGAAACAGACCAAAAACAACATCAAATTAACTCACTCCCCGCGAACCACTGCGATCGCAGTGGTCTCGTAACACACCACTTCCACACGAACCACTGCGATCGCAGTTTCCGACTTTCGGATTTTTTTAGAACAATGACGTCAACTTTTGTACAAAAATAGAGTGATGGCTCTCAAGCTTAACCAATCGTCTGCCAGATCCCAAACCAGTATCAGTTTGTCTGCTATAGAATGACAAAGCGAAGTTTGATTTCGTACCCACTTGGTCGGTGTCGTTTTTCATAACAACAATGGCGTCTGCAAGTTCAACGCGTGAGGAGAGACAGCAGAGACATCGACGTTTCACGACTCGAGAAGTAATTGAAATGTTACAAACTCCTGGATCAGACGTAGAAGAGGATGAGGAAGACAGTGAGAGTGATTTTATCGCTGAACAGTCTGAGACTGGTGAGTCTGACAGTAGTTTTGAGGCCGGTGCAGAAGAAGAGGAGGAGGGGGGTGGTGAGGCTAGTAGTAGCTCAAGTGACGAAGCTATACGGGTTGGCGGCAGACAAGTGACTGGAGAGGAGGTTCTAGAATTGTTGAGGAAGGAATGGCACCAAGATTTTTTCATGTTTCCGTGTATTCCTGACTACTCTGGCCAGAACACAGAGGGACTTCGTTTGGAAAACATGGCAGGCCACGCCCCTCTCGATTTCTTTGATCAGATTTTTGACAACGAGTTTTTAGGTCATATCGTTACAGAGACCAATCGCTATGCCCAAGAAAATCTTGCTACCAGAGGTGTGTTATCTCCTAGAAGTATTTTTCACCAGTGGAAAAACATTACACAGAGAGATTTGATTGGGTTTTTTTCCATCTTGGTGCACATGGGACTGCTACATAAGCCTGAAGTGTCAGACTATTGGTCTATGAACCCAATTCTGCAAACTTCATTTGCAAAAGCTATAATGAGCCGGGACAAGTTCCAGCTCATCTTGGCCATGTTGCATGTTAGCAACAATGCAGACTTCATTCCTAGGGGCAGACCAGGCCACAACCCACTGCAGAAGATCCAGCCTGTCTACAGCCATCTCCGCCGCAAGTTCAGGGAACTTTATGTGCCTGGAGAAAATGTGTGCATAGATGAGGCTATGTGTCCTTGGAGGGGCAAGGTAGGCTTTCGTGTCTACATGAAGAACAAGCCTGTTCGCTGGGGCATGAAGTTGTATGAGCTGTGCGAGTCGAGTTCAGCTTATGTATACGACTTCGAGATCTTTGCAGCAGACCCTCAAATCAGTAACAAACCGGTGGATGTGGTCATGAGGCTGGCAGAACCGTTGCTGAATGAAGGGCGCAGTATGTATGTTGACAATTACTACTGCTGCCCTGAGCTGGCTGACAAACTGGTGGAAAAGGACACACACTGCGTGGGTACAGTACGTTCCAACCGCATCGGCCTGCCGAAACATGAAATTCAAGCACCTGTCGAGCGCGGCACAGTTCGAGCATTCCGACAAGGTATGTGTATACAATTTTATTGTGCTCTTTTTATTGATTAGTCTGTTTTATTTTTATTATATATCATGTTTTTTATTGATGAGTTTAGTTTATTTCTATTACATATTATGTTTATTACATTATATTATATTTCATTATATTTTATTACATTTTCTTTTCAGAACTGCAACTGAAGATGCCGACAACTAAATTCTCATTTTTGTTGTTTGTTGTTGTTGTTGGTTTTTTGTTGTTGTATAACTGAATACATATACAATACAATTTATAATAATAAATAAACAGGTGTCTATCCCTCACATTGGTATGTTTCTGTGTGTAATCAGTGTGTGAACATTTGAAATATTCTGACACTGAGCATTATAGTAGTAGTAGACTCAGCTGAATTGATGTTGAATTGAAGTTTATGTATTGTCTGTTTTAGCATTTTCAATCTGTCAGTGTGCTTCACAGACCATGATACTGCTAATATTTTCTTTGCATTTTCAGAATTTTCAAGATTATTTAGCTGAAAGCTGCTGTGATGAGGACCAATGTGTGTGGTGTCATTTCATGTATCAATAAATATCATAAATCAAAACTCTATGATCAGATAAGACATTTTTATCTCTGACAGCTTACATGTTGCTTTCTGTTGTAGGTGGAGTCAGTGTCCTCAAGTGGATGGACAAGAAACCAGTCCACCTGATCACCACAAAGATGGACCCGACAGAAATGAAAGAGGTGGTGTCACGCAGCGGGAGAAAAAACAAGCCTGTGGCAGTCCAGGACTACATCCAGAACATGGCAGGTGTGGATAAGAGTGACCAGCTGATGGCATACATGCCTCTAAACAGGAAGACCATGAAGTGGTGGAAGAAACTTTTCTTCCATTTGTTTACGCTGTCCCTGATTCAGGCATACATTTTACACAACAAATTTCACCGCATTGAGGGGCAGCGTAAGTTTTCACTCAAGAAGTTTGTGGTGGCTGTGGGCAATGCTCTTGCAGAGAGATACCACAGCACTCCTGCAGCTGCTCCTGTCCCTGTTCCTGCTGCTGTGCCAGTTGCTGGTCCTTCTACTGCACCTGTTGCTGGTCCTTCTGCTGCACCTGTTGCTGGTCCTTCTGCTGCACCTGTTGCTGGTCCTTCTGCTGCACCTGTTGCTGGTCCTCCTGCTGCGCCTGCTGTTCTACCCCGACATGCTCCTGCTCCTCCCATGCCTACACCGGAGACCCGCCTGGCTGGTGGACATTACCCCAGTCGGATTGGCCAGTACCAAACTGGCAGAACCAAATTCAGGGATTGTTTTGTGTGCACTGCGCGGGCTGCACGCCAACCTGATGTTGCGAAGCGACGCCAGACACCAAACTGCTGTGAAAAGTGTGGGAAAGCACTCTGTGTGGACAAGCCAGCCTGGGGAAGGATATTTCCTGTTTTCAGGTGTACCACACAATAAAAAACTATACAGACTATTGACAAACTGAATAACTCTTGTGTTAGTAAGTGTTAGGTTTCTCTGGATATTTTTTTCTGTGTGGGGTCAACTTACGTAAGTACATATGTGTATTCCTTGGCCTGTTTACTTGTCAGTGGTGTGAAAACTGTGTAAGTACATGTTTTTTCATGGTTTGTGTTGTATTTGTGTGAACAAAAACATTCTCTGGACCAGCCTAGTCATCATTATGTGGAGTGACATTCCTGCGGTCTGCATGATTTTTATACCAGAAAAAGGGTCATTTATACCCCCCATCTAAATCAGACATTTTTCACAAGAAACACTTGAAACTTTGCACTATAGTGCACCAACATGTTAACAATAAACCCTTAAATTTTTATATATTTGTGTGGAGTACTTTTTTTTTAATGAATTTTTTACTAACCAATACAAATGGCCAGTATACAGAAGAAAGCATAGGAAAAATCGCCCCGTGGGGAGTGAGTTAAACCTTGGACTCTTAAAGACAGATGAAGTGATACGTTAAAAAATTGATATACATGTTCAAAACAAATTCAGTGCTCTGGAAGACGCTGGTGACAGTGAGGAACATTGGACAAAGTTGAGGAATTCGATAAATGAAGCTTGTGAGGAAATCGCTAAGGCAGATAGAAAAGCAAAAAAGAACTGGATGACTAATGAAATTTTGGGCTTGATGGAGGAAAGGAGGAAAGCAAAGAGAAATGAGGAGATCTACAGGAAGATAAACAAGGAGATCAGGAATAGGTACAATGAAGCTAAGGAAGCTTGGCTGAAAATAAAGTCCAAAGAAATGGAAGACAGACACAAAACGGATCCTCAGGGTATGTACAGACGAATTGAAGAAATTGTCTACAGAAAAAATACATGCATATCAACTGGTTGCTTGAAATCGAAAGATGGCACGCTTATCATGGAAAAAGACAAAATATTAGACAGATGGGGAGAGTACATTAAAGACCTTTTTGAGGATGACAGAAACGAAGAACACATTATAAAAAAGAACTTTGAAGGACCACCCATAATGAAAGATAAAGTTAGAGCGGCACTGAAAAAGATGAAACCGGGAAAAGCCCCAGGACCAGACAACGTTACTACAGAGATGATTGAAGCCCTGGAGGAATTTGGCATAGAAAAAATAACAGTCCTCCTAAATGAAATTTACGACACTGGAAAAATCCCCAAAGATATGTCAAAATCAATTTTCATTGCACTTCCAGAGAAGACAGGGGCTATAGAATGCGAATTCCATCGCACAATCAGTTTGATGAGTCATGTAACAAAAATCCTGTTAAGAATAATCATGATGAGGACAAGGAATAGAATCAAAAGAGAAATACCAGAAGAACAGTGTGGATTTATGGAAGGGAAAGGAACTATTAATGCCATATACATCCTAAGAACTATCATAGAGAGGTCAAATGAGATGAATAAGGATTTGTATTTATGCTTTGTTGACTACACCAAGGCTTTCGATCGGGTAAGACATGATGAATTGATCAACCAACTGGAGAGACTCAATGTTGATGGAAAAGATCTACAAATAATCAGAAATATGTACTGAGAACAAACAGCTGCAATGAGAATAGAAAACAATGTAAGCTCTTTTCAAATTATCAAAAGAGGAGTCAGACAGGGTTGTGTTTTGTCACCAGATCTGTTTTCACTTTACAGCGAAAACATCATGAGAAACCTAGAAGAAGACCCTGGATTAAAGGTTGGAGGGAAAATGATAAACAACATTCGATACGCAGATGACACCGTGCTAATTGCAGAAAGTGAAAGAGACCTACAAAACCTTGTGAATATACTAGAAATAGAAAGCAAAGGTAAGGGGTTGGAACTAAACAGCAGGAAGACTGAAGTCATGGTGATCAGTAAAAAACATGAAATCCCCTCATGCAAATTAACAACAAATGGCACAACCTTGACACAGGTTGATAAATTCAAATACCTGGGAACGATCATTTCATCAGACGGCAGATGCACATCAGAAATAGCCAGCAGAATCGGCCAAGCCAAAACAGCATTCAAGAAGATGACAAGCATTCTTACCAACAAATGCCTGTCAATTAACATCAGGAAGAGATTTCTTGAATGTTATATAGAACCAATACTGTTGTACGGATGTGAGGCGTGGACAGTCAACAAACAAAGCCAGAACAAGATTGAGGCAGCCGAGATGTGGTTTCTCAGAAGAATGTTGAGGGTTCCATGGACAGCAAAGAAAACAAACGAGACAGTCTTGATGGAGGCAGACACAAATAGATCACTCATAAGGAAGATTAGGAAAAGACAAGCAACATTTATAGGCCATTTTATGAGGAAGGGGGATTTGGAGCACCTGGTCACAACGGGAAAGCTGGAGGGAAAGAGAGCACCGGATAGACCCAGGGAGAGAATGCTGGACGGACTTGCAGAGTGGCTGGGGACGAGGAGGGTGGGGGAGATGTTAGGGGCAATGAGAGATAGAGACAGATGGAAATCCATGATCGCCAACGCCATGTGGCAGGGCACCTTATGATGATGATGATGTATATGTGTTGCTATAGCTGTTTCAACATTCCCAGTCCCAATTCACTGTAGCAATGTTAACATTCACAGTTTCCATGTGTGTCACTACAGAATGTTAATATTCGAATGTCCATATCTGTGTTATGAGAAAAATGTCAAAACTCTCATAACCTTTGTTTGTATGTCACAACCAGCAATGTCAACATCATCCCCACTTCCAACATGTGCATCGTGCTTTTCCCCGAGCATCCGGACTTGCCGCCCATTGACTACCGGGAGCTGCACAACCTGGTGCGTGAGCTGACCTATGGCATCTACATCATGCATCAGACGCCCTCCATCAGCCTTGAGGCCAACTTTGACGAGAGCACCAGCTGCCAGATCCCTCCGGCATATATGGACACTCGCATCGGACAGATGCTTGTTTCTGTGGACTACTTGATGAAGTGTCTGTGGCACGGGGCCTACATCCCCAAGGACAAGCGCATCAAGTTTTCTGAACGCTGGCGATCCAGTGTGGATGTCAACCAGAGCGGGAAACCCGAGACCAAGAAGCCTCTACTGCCAGAGTTTACCACTGCTGGTGGGTCACGTTCTTTGTTGTGTATGTGTTTGTGTGTATGCGTGTCTATGAATGGTTTGTAAGGGTTTTTTAAACAAGCTGACAGTAGTATGATTGATGATTATGCTCTTCTGCATAATTTTTTTCGGTAAAATACTTCTAAGAAATTTTCAGTTCCTGGTAATTCTTAAAACAAATTTCACATGGTCTTATCTCACGCGAAGAAGAGAGACGGTGACAAAGAAATTAGTAGACCTATAGGTCGAACAAAGTTATTATTTGACATAAGGACTATGGAGTTGCAACACTGTGTAGATCTGACCTAGTGATATGGAGAGTCTGCCGTTGCACATGTAGTAGGGTCTCCCTTTCTGCCTCTGATGCCCCATGCTGATGTCTGACCTACTGGACTGAGCATCTGCCCCTAAAAGCGAGAGACCTGAGAATGCAGAGGTTCGATACCTGATTGGTCATAAATTCTTCCTACTTCACTGGACTTTCACTGGGGGCCCGGCTGCTAGTCTGTCAGATGAGATAACAAACTCAGGCCCATGTGCAGCGTGAACTAAGTGCGCATGAAAGATTCCATGGCAGCAAGAACTGTCCCTGGCAAAATCTTGTAGAAAAATCCACATTCATGAATAAACAAAAATACACGCATACAGGCAGGCAAAAAGTTGGAGCCATGCTATGGCGAATAGTTTTCCTTGGGGAGAGCAACATGCATTTCACACAAAAAACTCCATTGTGACATAAAAATCCATTCCAATCTAATCGATGGTCACAATCACCTAATCAGTGTAACAGATAAGGCGCCCCCAGGCTATAGTTTGCCCTTGTCTGTTATTCCTCACACCACTTCCATATGACATCGTCAAAGAATCGGAGTTTGAGGATGGTTGCAGCATCATGAAAACAACTACTATCAGCACCACTACCGTTGCCATCACCACCATCATCACCACTATCACTATCACAACTGCCACACTACCATCTACCATCATCTTGACAGTCACTGTAACTTTTCATTGTTTGCGCGACCAGGTCTGTGTGACATCACCACAAAACCGGAATTCAAGAATGCTTACAACAGTCTGCCCGTGGAACATGCCGGAGACCCCAGTGTGGTGGAGGATAAACGCTTCTTCATGTCTCATGTGGAAGACATGAGCATGGAGATCCACTTCTTTCAGAAAAGCGTGAATCACCACCAGAACATCTTCCTGGTGGACGCTGACTTTGTTGTCTCCAGCTGCGTACGTCAACTAGAAGATGGCCCAGATCGCTGTGGGTATGAACGACTTCAGGTAAGACGTGATTGTGTGTGGAACGGACGGGTTGCTGGTATGTGGGAGGGGAGGGGGCGATGGGAAACGACCAAGAAGGAGAGAGTAAGGGTCTTTGTGATGGATACAGATTTCCTCTTCTCCGTCTGTGTACATCTGTTTTGGGGAGAGCTAAGACCGGCTTGGGATCTGAATGGCTTCAGGTAAGACAGTGTGTGTGTGTGTGTGTGTGTGTGTGTGTGTGTGTGTGTATGTGTGTGTGTGTGTGTATGTGTGTGTGTGTGTGTGTGTGTGTGTGTGTGTGTGTGTGTGTGTGTGTGTGTGTGTGTGTGTGTGCGTTGGGAAGGGTTGGGGTACATGCATATGAGGATCTTCGTGATGGACGCCGATTCCTGGTCTCCAGCTGCACATATCTGCTGGAGGACGACCTGGACTACTTGGGAAATTAACATCTTCAAGTAAAACGATGGGGTGTGTGTGGGGGGGGGGGGGGGGTGCAAGCGGGCGGGAACGGGCGTGTGTGTGAGGATCACCAAGGAAAACGTGTTGGTGGGGGAAGATGAAACGCTTTATGGTGGAGTCAGACTTCTTTATTTCCTGCTACATATGATAACTGTCCAGGCGAAAAGCCAGAGGAAGGTAGAGCAGCGGGAGAAAGAAGATGGACACAATTTTCATAATGCTGGCTTAGGATTATGGGACAATTTTATATTCGCCTTATACATTAGATGAAAATAGAAACAATGACACACACACACACACACACACACACACACACACACACACACACACACACACACACACACACACACACACACACACACACACACACACACACACACACACACACACACACACACACACACACACACACCACACAACACACACACACACACACGCACGCACACACACACACACATACACACACATACACACACAACCACACACGCACACACCGCACGCATGCACGCACGCACCCACAGCCAGCCAGCCATAGACTCTTAGAAGACCCACATAATAAAATGCGTAGCCATGTTACGTTTATTTATTTCTATGTCTACACATGGTGATGATAGTTCCTTATATTCACAAGCCGTTTGCCATTTGCTTAACGCTTGTACACTCGCTAACTTGTTTTATTTGATCAATTGACCTATAGCCTGATGGATGGGGGTGTCGAGAGCGCGGGTAAGGAGAGAGGAATCAACGTCATATGTGTTTGGATTGGATAGGATTGGATTAATTTTTTGATGTATCTGATAGATCTATTTCTTTGTGAACTCGGATTGCACTTTTGGGGGGAAGCACACAGCCACATTGTGGTGTAACTTCTTTTCTTCTTTCTTGTCCCTGTGAAGATGTACATGTTTATTTTTCTTTTAAAGTGTTTTTTTTCGAAACGCTTTTTCTACAGAATTTTGCAAAGACAACGCTTTTGTCGGCATCGGATTTTCACGAGCGCTAAATGCATGCTACACACGGGACCTTGGATTATGGCCTTATCTGAAAGACTAATACCCAGACCTGCTATCGAGGTCCTGTAACAGGGGAAGAAAAATCTGACCAGTAGAGTATCGATACTGTGTATATGTATTGTCAGACCTCTGGGGCAGATGCTGTATCTACCAGGCCATGCACTTCTGTTTGCAGAAACGGCTGCAGTATCACGAGGCAATGATCAAGGAGAATCTAGTGAAGAAGGCAGACATCGTGTATCAGTTGGAACTGCTCAAGTTCGTCAGCTACATGACCCCCTTTCTCATGGGCATGAAGAAACGTATGAAGATCCCAGACACATCACGTCTCCTGCCGCCTCTCGCAGGTAACACTATATTGATAGTTATAGTGACTAGATTGACAACTCGGCGAACTTCCGCCCACGTAGCCTCATGAATGATTTCAGCTTGTTTTGTCGGATTAACGACCTAATTTTTCGAAAAAGCATTGAGACAAGCTCAAGATTGTTGCTCCTAATTGTATAGTGCTGACCAGGGTGGGGGAGTTTTTAGAAGTCTCTTTCGTTTCCTGCCTCAGTCTTGGGCAGGTTTGATGGTAAGTTCTACTCAGAATAACTTGCAAGTTGATTGGTTGTCATCTCCTATTTCCCTTCTGACAAAAAATTTGATTGGTTGTCATCCCCTAGTTTCCTTATAACAGAACATTACCACAAAATTGAACTGAAGCTCGTTGAATGACCCAGCACTAGTGTTCAGGACTGCATGTTCATGAGCTCCACGGCAAAGAGAGACAGTCCAAGCACAGAATGAGACAGAGGTAGCTTCCTGTTTATCTGTTCACATCTGTTTTATCACTCATGACACTAGTTTTTGTCTGTGGGTTTACCTTTTTTCGTTCTCTTTCAAGTAGAAATACAATGATAACTTTTAAAAATCGATGAATAAGCACAAACAGACTTTGAAAAATCATGCATTTGTGTGTATGTATGTGTTCATATTTGTGTGTGTGACTGCGTGTGTGTTCGTTTGTTTGTGTGTGCATGTGTGTGTGTGTGTGCATGTGTGTGTATGTATGAGTGGTGTGTGTGTGTGTGTGTGTGTGTGTGTGTGTGTGTGTGTGTGTTTCTGTTGTTTCGTTTGTCGGATCTCACAGGAGATGAGTGCAGAACGGAGCGGGAACTACCTCCTCTTATAGTGGGACCCGACTTCAAATGTAAAAACTTCACCTTCGGACAAGAGTACTTCCATCTGCATGGAGGTTTGAAAATCGTTGGTCTGTCTGTATCATGTGGAGTGTGTGGCTCAGTTGACTAGAGCACTTTCTTGGAAAACGGGAAGTTCGGATTTGATCCCAGACCCGACAGTGATTGCCTCCCCTCCCCCCACCCATCCACTGGATCTTCAGTGGTGGTCTTGGTGGTAGCTTCTCTGATGAGACGGCAAACTGGGGCTTGTGTACAGCGTGCGCTTAGCGCATGTAAAAGATCCAGCAGCAACAAAACTGAGGTTGTTCCTGCAAACTTTTGGAAGATCCACTTTTGTCGCAAATAAATATATAAGTTAAGGTATACAGTATAAAAAGGTGACGTGATGTGCTTTCCTTGTGGAAGCCAGTCAGCATTTCAGATGGAAAAAATTCCGTTATGAGAAAGAAATGAATCCAGTTCAATCGCACCCACTTGGGTCATGTGTGTGTGTGTGTGTGTGTGTGTGTGTGTGTGTGTGTGTGTGTGTGTGTGTGTGTGTGTGTGTGTGTGTCTGTTTGCTCATCCATCTTTGTGCTGTCTGTCGTTCTAGTACAGCATCTGTCACTCTCTGTTTGTCTTTCTTTATGTTTCTCTTTCTATCATGCAGAACATAAGCAATCGGTACAGTATGTGAACATATCCTATCTCCCCTCTCCTGTTTTTGTGTGAGGCAGTGGCCTTCACAATGAAAAGTCAATTGTTTGTTTTGTCACACTCAATCTGATTGTCTTTGCCATTCTATCTGTCTGTGTCTTTCTTTTTATCTGTCTGCTACTTGGTTGGTCACTTGTCCAATCTGATTGTCTTTGCCATTCTATATGTCTGTGTCTTTTTTTTTTATCTGTCTGTTACTTGATTGGTCACTTGTCCAATCTGATTGTCTTTGCCATTCTATATGTCTGTGTGTGTCTTTGCCATTCTGTCTGTCTGTGTCTTTCTTTTTATCTGTCTGCTACTTGGTTGGTCACTTGTCCAATCTGATTGTCTTTGCCATTCTGTCTCTGTCTATGAGCTGGTTTAAGTCAGCTTAACGCAATGAATGTGTGAAGGTTCAAAGTCAGCTTTGAATGATTCCAGAATAATAGTGTAAAATTATTGTGCACAGAAGGTACAGGAACCTACAAGAGAGAGCGAGAGAGAGAGAGAGAGAAAGAGAGAGAGAGAAAGAGAGAGATTTTACAGGGACATAGCTATACAAGAGAGAGAGAGAGATTATTTGTGACAGTTCGTGTCTGTAGTAGTTTGTATAATAGCAAAGACTTACATGTATCATCGGTTTCATTTGAACTAGCAACTTGAAAAATTGATGTGAATATAAGTACAGCATCGTTTTACCTTGACATCTGTTTTAAATTGCTTTAAGGTTTTATTTGTTCATTTAATTATTTGTTTATTTATTTATTTATTTATTTATTTATTTACTTTCAGTTATAATTAAAGGTCTTTGATCAGTAGTGTAGTTTCGGTTTCTGATCGTTTTATCAGTAAGTTTTGAAGAAGACCATGATGAACAAAAACTAATAATAGGAAAACAAAAAATAGCAACAATATAACAAAACAGCAACAACAATAACAAAAGGCAGCTATGGCAACAACGGGAACAATATCAGTGATGAAAATAACAAGACAAAATATTAAAGTGCTAGACATACCCTGTTACTAGCTTTTAACTTTTCGACTATTCGTCAGTTGATTGGAATATCCGTCCTCCACCACCAGGAATCCGAATTGACTTAACGACAGATCCAATGAATGCAGCCCATGAGGATGTGGATAAGAAGTACGATCAGATGTGTGAGGAGTGCGTCAAGCACTTGTCCATGCTGCTGGAAAACGAAATTCAAAGCCAGGACCTTTGCAAGATGCTATCCTACAAAATCAATGGGCAAAGGTGAGATACCTTCCTGTCCTTTATCTTCATTAAGCTCACAGTACTGGAATGGAATTTCTTTGTTTCTTGTTCTTTCTGGCCAGGGCATATTTAGCTCCTCAGTAATGGCACTTCTTGGGTTGGTTGCAGCTAAAAGGGCCACGAAATTTGTGATGAGATCAACATTACTTTCAATGATCGTAATGGATTTATAGGGGGGCTTTCAGTGATTGTGATGGATTTATAGGGGGAGGGGCTGGGGGCTGGCTGCAGGTCATGAACGTCTCAGCCCAGCCATTTTCTGATTTCTTAAAGATGATGCCAGGGTGGAAAGTGTTGGTAAATAGTTCACTCACAATTTCATCATCATCATCAGGTACCCTGCCGCATGGCATTGGCGACCATGGACTTCCAACCATCTCTATCTCTCGTTGCCCCCAGCATCTCCCCCACCCTCTTCATCCTCAGCCACCTTGCAAGTCCGTCCAGCATTCTCTCCCTGGGTCTACCCGGTGCTCTCTTTCCCTCCAGCTTTCCCGTTGTGACCAGGTGCTCCAAATCCCCCTTCCTCATAAAATGGCCTATAAATGTTGCTTGTCTTTTCCTAATCTTCCTTATCAGTGATCGACTTGTGTCTGCCTCCATCAAGACTGTCTCGTTTGTTTTCTTTACTGTCCATGGTACTCTCAACATTCTTCTGAGAAACCACATCTCGGCTGCCTCAATCTTGCTCTGGCTTTGCTTGCTGACTGTCCACGCCTCGCATCCGTACAACAGTATTGGTTCTATATAACATTCAAGGACTCTCTTTCTGATGGTAATTAATAGGCATTTGTTGGTAAGAATGCTTGTCATCTTCTTGAATGCTGTTTTGGCTTGGCCGATTCTGCCAGCTATTTCCGATGTGCATCTGCCGTCTGATGAAATGACCGTTCCCAGGTATTTGAACTTATTAACCTGTGTCAATTTGTTCGAGGGAATGACTGAAGTAGATCAGGATGGCTTACGTGTACTCTTGGTCGAATCTGTTTTCATTTCAAGTTCTAAGATCAGAATGGTGGTAGGAGTGGGTAGGCTGATGTGTGCCAGTCTGTTGCTGATCTCATGATACAGCGTGGCAAATCTGCTGTGGTGCCTGTGCTGTTCCAGCTGCCTCACTTGAGATTGTTCGGCAAGGAGGTGATGGTATCCTGATGTTGCATTGATGTATGTGATGCAGACACACCTTGCTGCTCGAGGTTGGACATTTCCTAACGCCGTGATCTTACCCGTTCTCGAGTTCCCAGTTAAGCGAGGCTTGTTCGAGTGCAGGGTGGATCATTGCAGTGCAGTCCTGCTTGGTGATACAGTTTCTGACGGTCGTCCGAGGGGAATGATACAGACTTGTTACTTTTGCTTGCTGTCTGTATAGCCTGGCCTCCATTTTCTACAAGACTGTATGTGTGATTTGTATGTTGTGTTTATATTGAGAGAGTGGGTGTGGTCACCTGAGTCACATGGGCTCACACTGCCACTCGTTTACCCCATTACCAGCTCTTAACGCTGAGTACAAGTAAACTTTTAATTGTTTGTTGGCCCGATCAGCTTTATGCCCTTGGATTCCAGTCCACCTAGCTGTTAATCGATTCCCGCCTTTCTTCAGGGTTGGGAAAGATAGAGAAGTGAGGGAGAAGAGATGGGCACTGCCCTTACAATGCTGGCCAAGAGAAAGGTTGATGGCTCACCATCTCATTCCCTTATGAATTCAGGATTATGGGACAGTCGTTACCTTTATATTGTTTGATCGTATTTTGTGATTTTCTTGTGTGATTTTCCTTTCACTGTTCTGTCTTTTTGTACAGGCAAAAGCAAAAAGGTAAAGACTGCCCCCATGACCTTGAGGTCATAGAGAAGTGAGGTAGCAGAGACCTCAACTTTTCTCAGGGCCAGCATTATGAGGGCTTATCTCTTTTCACACATTGCTTTACCTCCCATAGCCCTGAACAGGGTTAGGTACCCATTTACAGCTCGGTGGACTGGAGACCACGAGCACAGAGTTTTTCCCAAATCAGTATAGAAGGATATATCTCTATATGCCAACCAGGCCGCTTTGTACACATGATTCTAGGTAAAACTAACAGAGCCGTGAGGTAAATGTAGTCACATAACCCTGAAGTCGTAGGGGAATGAGGTCGTAGAGGCCTCAACTTTTCTCCGGACCAGCATTATGGAGGTTATGCCATGTTGCTCACCTCACTGTTTTATCTTTTTAAGCTGCAACAGAAAAGCGTTTGCACTGCCGTAAATTTGCTAAAATAAAAAAATAAAAAGAATAAATAAATAAATTCAAAGCGTAGAATGTTCCCATGAAATTGACGTTTTCTTCTCTTTCTCGTCATTTTTTGGCGGGCTGGCTGGTTCAGTTGATAGATCCCTGGATTGAAGATCGTGTTTCTCCAGTTCAGTTCCAGCCTGCAACATGAAAACTGGTTTGTTCGCTGCCCATCTTAATGTTTCTGGTGCTGTCAGCCTCGTGCTTCATATGTCTTTTTCTCCCCCTACCCCAATTCACGTCCTTGCCTGGGCATAGCGTTTTGCTGAGACTAAAAAAATCTGCCAGGTATTTACCGGCAAATTTATGTGAAGCGCACATTGTCTGAATGCGATGAATTCCTGGTGAACAAACTTCAGTCTACAAACCACAATCGCCTCTTTTCTGTTCTTCGTCCTTCTTCGTCACTTCTTCCTCTCCTCCTTTGCCTTCCATTCTTCCTCTTCTTCTCCTCCTTGTCCCTGTCCTCTTTCATTTTCTTCCCCTTCCTCATCATCCACTTCTTCCTTTTCTTCCTTCTTGTACTCCCGTTCTTCCATTTCGCCTCCTCCTCTGCATTTTTCTTCTTTTTTCAAACAAATTATATAAAATGTTTTGATTTTCAATCACTACTTATTCTGATGTGGATCTTCTCTTCATACTCAACAAATACATGTAGTGTTTAAGCTTTAACAGTTGTATACACACTCCATCCATGCATGTCACTGTAACCGTTCAGGGTGTGTGTGGGTATATGTATGTATGATGTATTATATATGTATATCTATGTATAATATATATATGTACATATACATGCTATCAGGTTATATATATTGTGTGCATATATATACATATCTATAGATAGATACATGTAGATAGACAGATAGATAGATAGATAGATAAATAGATAGATAGATCAATATAGATATGTGTATATATGTGTGTGTGTATGTATGTGTGTGTGTGTGTGTGTGTGTGTGTGTGTGTGTGTGTGTGTGTGTGTGTGTGCTCGCACGTACGTGGACGACTGTCCACGCACTTTCTGTCTGTGTAATGGAATCAGATACTGGGCCGTGGTACTGGACTTCGAGACGTACTATGGCATCACGCCTCAGAAGCCGCTATGGGTGCGGGCCTTCTCTGACCAAATGATCAAAATCAAACCAAAGAAGCTGCCCATGACGGACATCCATGTCCATGAGCAGTTCAAGAAATTTTATGGCTACAAGAAGGCGTCGAAGTTCAAGGTGAGACTGTGTGATGGTCCTATGAAAAGCACGTGGTCTGGATACAGCTACATCCTCTTTAACCCTTCGACTCCCGCACCCTATCCACCTACTGTAAAAACTTAATCCGTTGGTTCCCGCACCCTATCCACCTACTGTAAGAACTTAATCCTTCGACTCCCGCACCCTATCCACCTACTGTAAAAACTTGATCCTTCCACTCCCTCACCCTATCCACCAGCTTCCATCAGGAAGCTGGTGGATAGGGTGAGGGAGTCAAAGGGTTAAGTTTTTGCTTTGCTTGCATGGCTGAAATGTAGGATGTCTGTAGACAGGGGTGCGGGAACCAAAGGGTTAATGTCTGCCTATTTGTGTACTTTCCATGAAACTTTGCCGGGAACGGCATAGTTTCTTGCCACAGGTTGTTTTGCGTGTATTGAATGCATGATGGTAACATAACCTGCATTTATTGTATCATCAGACAGACCAGCACCCAGTCCTCTACTAAAGTTCTACAGGATAGGAAGAAAACCCACTCTTCCATTTAGATATTGAACCCAGGACTTCTCACTGTCCTAGAGGCGTGTTCTGTCTTTTGGGCCATTACCCATTAAAGCAGTTCCAGATAGCAGACAAACGGTAAAAAGATTTGTGGAAATCTGTTCACCCCTGAAATATCATTCCAGCTTATTTTCATTGAACTGAAAGTATTCCGTAAATTTTCTGTTCACCACCGAACTATCTAGATTCCCTGCAGTCAGATGAACGATTGAAAATCTGTTGTTATACTTTGAAATCATTCTATATTTCATCCACCCAGTAGGCTCTGCTCTTGCCTTCTGTTTACCCCCTAGCAAATATCAAGCTGTATTTAGCGGACTGACACATCTGTTATTTATCAACAAGAAAAGCATTATTCGCCCTTTGACCTCATTCCAGACAGCAGCCAGTGGTATGAGCACAGTCACTTGGAATGGCTCTGTGACCTGCATGCTTTTGAGCATGTTCCAGGTTTTATTGAGTGAACTCAAATATTTATGAAAATCTGCTATTCAATCCTTGACTCGTATTTCAAACGCCGTCGTCTGAAGTGAAAGCAGTCAGCAGACATGGCCAAGTAAACTTCAGTGTGGTCCCAGCTAATGCTAGACTCTGTTCAGTTAAGATGAACACATCAGTATGTAGATAAATCAAGTAATCTTTCTTTTTTCTTTTTTTTTTTTTTTATTCTCCCTTCACCACATAATTCTATTCCAGAGTCCGGCCTTAGGCTTGAAAGCGGTCACTCTACGTGGGCTGGTAGCCATGTTCCAGGCGCTGTCTCGCAAAGTGCCAAGTTCAAGGGCAGTTAAACCAGACGAACAAGGACTGTCGTTTTTGCACTATGCCGCCATGCACAATCGTCCCCATATCATCGCTATCCTCCTGATGAATTCTGCTGATGTTAACTTACGCCGCGCTCTGCCTGCTGGCACAGGTTAGTTGATTTATTTTTGTCGTTCCCCTTCTATTACGGCTGCTACTACTACTATTATTTTTTTCTACCATTACTAAACCTTCTCCATTACTAGTATCACGGTTCCCAATTGTCCGATTTTTAATCCATAGGCTGCTTCCGATAAAAAAAAAAAAGTGGTTTCCGAGAAGAAAAAAAAAAATTCCACTGATATTTTTTCTTCTTCTGCGAAATAGTCGGCTGTTTGTCAGTCTGTTCATCTCTCATAGCAGACGACGAAATTTCGATAAGGGGGATAAATCCTGTATCATTTTCCGCTAAAGACACTATCAGTGTTTTTTGTTGTTCAGGCGCGGCCTGTTTTCAGAACTGATTGCAAAACTTTTAATTAAAGAGTGTGATCATGTCCGGAGTCGATATTCTGGGGAGAGGGTCAGCCGCAGCAAAAACATTTGACAAATACTGCAAAAATAAGCGGCGTTAGGAGTGGATTTCACGAAAAATTGATGTCATGGAAATGAGTACATGGCTTTCAAAAATAACAGAGGTTGGCATAGCCTACTGTGTCTCGTGCCGCTGTGAAGTCAATTAAAATAATTACAGTTGAGCAGGCATCCACACACTTTCAGACCATTTCAAGTCAAAGTAGCACCTGTTGAGGCAGAAAACTGCAAAGAATCTTGAAGCTGTTCAGTCTAGGTTGTTGTTTAATGTTTGTTGGGGCATACATTAGAAAAATATTCACAAATTATTTTTCTTGAAATCTTGACACCAGTATGTATAAATTATTTGCTTCAATGAAAAGGATCATAAACAAGCCTAAACTTGTGCCAGATAGCGTCAGATTGCACTATTTTGCATCTATACTGAAAAAAAAAATTCCGGGGGAGCATGCCCCAGACCCCCATAGATTTTGAGAGATTTTTTTCATTTGGCATTAGGACCCCTTTAGTATTAAGCGCAGTACTGCTACTGCTGCTATTACTGCTACTACTGCTACTATTGTTAAGACAACTATCACTACTGCAGCTGCTACCACATGTACAGTGTATTACGATTAAGCCAGCTGTTTTGCTGCTCCTACTAAAGCTACTACTACTGTTATTGCTTGTGCTACTAATATTTGACTGAATCTGCTATTGCTGCTACTAAGCGTACTGCTGCTGTTGGTACTGCTGCTATTACATAATTATTACTTCTTCTAATTCTAGAAATCTGTTGCTAACTGCTACTGCTCTCAACCCAACTTATACTTCATCTACTACAACTCATTGTACTACTATTACTAAACCTGCTACTACTACAACTACTGTTTTATCCTGTTAATACTCCTGCTTCTGCTGCCTTGATTACAATTGCGGCTTAAATGTGCGTGGTGGTGGCTCAACTGAACAGAATCTGCTTCATCAGCTTCACCATCAAGAGCAGACTATACAAGTCGCTTGTGGCCTCTATCCTGCTGTACGCCCTTGAGACCAAGAACCTGAAGAAACTGCTTGGCATGTTCTAACTCATACAAAAGACCAGTGAGTACGTACGGATCAAGATGGAGTAGTTCCTGGCTGATTAACCAGGACTTGCGCGTGGCAAGTGTAAAACGACGCAAGCTTGAGATACTGTCACGTCACTCGCCATGGCATACTGTCTAGTACCATCCTTCACGTCACCCTGGAAGGAGGCTGTCATCGAGGTCGACAGAGAAAGAGAGCTGGGTTTCGTCATCATCATTATGTGCCCTGCTTTGTGGTGTTGGCGATCATGGCCATCCGTATGCATCTGTCCCATGTCGCTGCATGTACATCTTCCACTGTCTCTGTCCTCAGCCACCCTGCAAGTTCGTCCAATATTTTCTCCCTGTATGCTTGAACTGCTTGTTTCTGCACTTCAGAAATGATGGAGAATCCTGTCTGCTGTTGCATCCCACGAACCCACTTGCTTCCACAACGACCATGCTGGAAATGGGACTACAAGTAGGAGGAAAGGGGATGGGAGAGAACGTTATGTCAGCAAAACGTATTGGCACATAGAACAAAGAGAGAAAGCAAGGAGGGGGTGGTGAAAATGTACACAATGTGGAAAGATTTGTGTTGTACAGTCCTCTGGGGCAGTATTCCTTTGACAGTGTGTAGTGCTCCCCATCCTTCTCCTCTCTCTCTCTCTCTCTCTCTCTCTCTCTCTCTCTCTCTCTCTCTCCCCCTCCCTCTCTCTCTCTCTCTCTCTCTCTGTCTCTCTCTCTCTCTCGCTCTCTCTCTCCCTCTCTCTCTGTTTTTATTATCAACACCTGTTAGCCTTCTCAGGCTAATAGCTCGAATCTAAGAGAAAGGCAAGACTGTTTCTCTTCTGTAATGATGGATTTTTGTGACCTGAGTTCTGTGTGTGTGTGTGTCTGTGTGTGTGTGCGTGCGTGCCCGCGCTCTCGTATATACGTTGTGTGCGTGGACACAATATGAAATTGTTTATTATTTCTTACTCGTGATGTTGTACAAAGTCCAGAGTGGCATTTAAATGCTGAAGAGCTCCTTATATGGCGAAGAATTATTATCATTATTATGGGCAATTTTTGCCTACAGGGCTGCAGAAGGATGACCCTTTAGGTAATTCGAAGCACTATGCTGACAGAATGTCAGCTTGGCATTCAGTATATTATTGAATGTTTCAGTGTGAGCTTATTTCGAATATTGGAATGTTTTGATGTTATTTATTTCCGTGTTGCACTGTTTGGGTATCAGTTTGTTTCTAATGCTGAAATATTTGGATGTTAAGTTTCGCTAGTGATGTTAAAAAGTGTGATTATCTGTTTGTTTCTGATGTTTGGATACCAACTTGTTTCTAATACAGAAATGTTTGAATGAAAGTTTTTTTGTAATGCTGAAAAGTTTGCGTTAAGTTTTTTTCTAACTTTGAAGCTTAGAGAATTACATTTCTATTCTGAAATTTTGCATGTTTCCAGTATTAAAATGCTTCAGTTTCGGTTTGTTCCAGTTATTAAAATCGTTTGAATGTAGGAGTATTTCTAAGTTGAAATGTGTTGATGGTATTTTCTGTCTAATATTGAAACCTTCGGAGGTGAAATTCTCTCTGATGTTGAACTGTTCAAGTGTCGTTTTTTTTGGGTTTTTTTTGGTAATTTGATATGTTTGGGTATCAAGATACTTCTGAGTTAAAATGTTCATATCCTTCTACGGTGAAATTTTTTAATGTCATATCGTCACGTTTTTCCTAAAGTTGAAATGATTTTTGAATTTCATATCGTCAAGTTATTCATATAGTTGAAATGATGCTTTTTGTTGTTGCACTGCTTGAACACCGTTTATTGTTTTTGTTGTTTGTTATCATATTGTCATTATAAACGCTGGTGATGATGTTGATTTTATTCGTTTCCTGTGTCATTTTTTCCTCCTGTGTGATGATATTTGATGTGTTTCCCTGATTTGTGGCATAGCCTTGATGGTATTCCAAAACATGTTGCTATTTCCTGTGAAGTTAAAAGTTATTCAGTCTCTTCACATTCTACTTCAAATGGCGGAAATCTTTCCATTTCTCTCTCTGTGTCTCTCTCTGTCTCTGTCTCTCTCTGTCTCTCTGTCTCTCTGTCTCTGTCTCTCTGCTTCTGTCTGTCTGTCTGTCTCTCTCTCTCTCTCTCTTTCTGTCTGTCTATCTGGCTGTCTCTCTGTCTCTCTTTCTCAGGTCCTCTCGGGTGTGTGTGGTGTGTGTGTGTGTGTGTGTGTGTGTGTGTGTGTATGTGTGTGCACGTGTATATGTGTATGTATGTGTATACTGTGTGTGTGTGTGTGGCGCGAGCATTTGTTTACACATGTATGAAATTATAAATTTAATGTGTATGTTTAACAGTGTGTTTGTATGTGTGTATATGTGTGTATTCCACTGGGTAAGGTAAAGGTTGTCCCATAACCCTTGAGGTCTTAGAAAAAGGGAAATGGTCGATACCTCAGCTTCTCTTAGCACCACTTGAGCAATGTCCATTTATTTTCCCTTGCTGTTCTATCTTCAGTGAAATGGTCGATACCTCAGCTTCTCTCAGCAGGACCAGCATCATTAGGGCAGTGACCATCTCTTCTCCCTTGCTGTTCTATCTTCAGTGAAATGGTCGATACCTCAGCTTCTCTCAGCGGGGCAGCATCATTAGGGCATTGTCCATTTATTTTCCCTTGCTGTTCTATCTTCAGTGAAATGGTCGATACCTCAGCTTCTCTCCGCTGGGCCAGCATCATTAGGGCAGTGTCCATTTATTTTCGCTTTCTGTTCTATTTTCTCAGTGAAATGTCGACATCTCAGCTTCTTCCAGCAGAGCCAACACCTTTAGGGCAATGTCCGTTTTTTTCCGTTGCTGTTCTATCTTCAGTGAAATGGTCGATACCTCAGCTTCTCTCAGCAGGGCCAGCTTCATTTGGGCATTGCCCCTGTTGTTGTCGGCCATCATGCTGGAGTGGACATGGGTGTGTATGTATGAATGTATGTGTGTATGCCTGTGTGCGGGCATGTGGGTATATGCATGTATTTACTATTATTTATTATTTTCATCTCTTACCTGTTTATTTACCTACATACTCCGTTATTTTGTACTTACTTACTCACTCACTCACTCACTTACATGCTTACTTACGTACTTACTTACGCACTTACTTACATACCTGTCTATGATTAAGAAAATATTGTCTTCACCTAGTTGATAGACAGCTGAGCATTTGGGTATTGACTTCGGGGGTGGGGGGGTCTTTCTGTCATGTGAGACGAGTTTATACAGAATAGCTGTGTTGAGTTGTGATTCAGACCTTTATTTATTTATTTATTTATTTACTTTATACATATGTTCCTTTTTTGAAGATAAGGTACATGTCATTTACATGTAACCAAGATTATTCCAGTGATATGCTCATAAAATACCATTATGAAATGTAGACTAGATAAAACAGACTAGGCAGGGCCTCAGGACCTGGCCGGCTCATGGGTTTATGTGCAGGCTTAAGGCTTGTGCCATGATCACCATACATATAGCACCTGTGACGTTAGTGCATACGGAATTCGTTCCGAGCGCGGAGACGTCGTCTTAAGAAACTGAAACCATTTCTTTTCTCTTGCTGCTTTACATTCAGTGATGTGGTCGATATTCAAATTCTTTTAGCAGAATAAACACCATTGAGGGCAGTGTCCATCTCCTCTCGCCAGCTGTTTGAACTGAGTGAGGTGGTCGATACTACAGCTTCTGTCAGCGGGTCAAGCATCAGCCAGCGTCATGAGGGCAGTGCTCATCTCCTCTTCCTTGTAGTTTCAGTTTCAGTTTTAGCTTCTCAAGATGATGTCTCCACGCTCGGAATGAATTCCATATGCATTAACGTCACAGGTGACATGCGATTGAGAAAATCCAGAATGATCACGGCACACGCGTAAGCCTGCACATAAACCCAAGAGTTGGCCAGGTCCTGAGGTCCTAACTAGATAGTGCCATAACCCTGGGGTAGTAGGGGAGTGAGGTGGCACAGACCTCAACTTTTCCCGAGGCCAACATTATGAGGTTGGCGCCCATCCCCTCTCCCTCCTTCAAATTCATATTCATATTCACATTTTTTTACCAAGACTTCAGAAAGGCAAGAAAGCTAATTGGTCTTCAAGGGGTGGGACCTGGGAAATCAACCTATCTCTCCAATGTTTTATATCAAGGCAGCCAGGCAGTGCCATAGTCTTCACGATTTTCAGCTGCCGTGAGATCTTTAGCGTGCACAGCCAGAAGGCAGAGGGGTCCGACTCGTTTTTCGTCCCCTTTCGAAGGACTAGATGTTCAGTTCGATTTTCCGGTCAAACTGAGAAGAAAAGTGGAGGCCTCTACAGGGAGCGAACCCTGGAACCTCGAGTTTAGGTATTGGCAGGCGAACATCTGAACCATTCTGCCACTCTTCTCCCTATTCCTCGAAGCTTCACTTTGAGTGAGACAGTCGAAACTTCAGCTTCACTTGGACCAGCATCATGAGTGTGGTAGAACCCATCTTCTGTCCTTAGCAGCTCTACAGTCCCCAACCTGAATAACTCCACTCTCTACCTGTGTGCCCCACAGGCATAACGGCTCTACACGTGGCGGCTCGCTGCGGCGCACTGGACGCGGTGGAGTGTATGCTGTGCGTGAACGCCGATGTGTGGGCAGTAGAACATGAGGGCTGGGCACCCATCCACCTGGCCGCCTACTTTGACCACAGACCCATCGTCAAGGCGCTCGTCTGTAAGGCGGCCATGCAGCTGGAGTTGGAGACAAAAAATAGGTAAGCCAGTAGGTCGGGGAGAGGATGGTGGGGGAGGCTCTTAGAGAGGTAGAAAGATGTGTTCGTATGTTTTTCCCTGATTAGTATTGGTGATGTGTCTCTGTTATATTTGTATTCTCTGTCTTGTTTTCATGAACAACACACGTGTGCGGGCACACGTACACACACACACACGCGCGCGCGCGCGGACGTGGGCACATACGTACACAAACTACTTAGTAGCAGACAGAAGTAAGTGACGTGTGTGTTTGCGCATGTACACGAACGACTTAAGAGCGGAGAAAAACGAATGTTAATGAACAAATGTACGGAGAAAGTAAGCATTCACACATGTGTCCCTGTGTCTGAAGCATTCTTTGTGAGAGCAGACAAGAAGATGACGATGATGATGATAATGATGCTATTGTAACTATTTCATCCTGGAAACCACATCTCTTCTCCAAGCTGCCTGCCAGTTCAGGTACTTTGTCCACTGTCATGTGTCAGAAACCGACAGACATAGAGATGATTATGATGATGACGATGATGATAATGATGGTGATTCCCTGTGGGGATGCTGGGGGTCTTTTAGTAAAAATAATACATCCACCATCAAGAAGACCCGTGCTAGAAATTTTCTCTTTTCTGATATTCTTTTTTTGTATGTTTTTCTCTTTGCCCTTTGCTTTCTGTCGTCTTTTTTTTTATCAGTTTCTGCCTTGCTGGCACATTCAGCTGTATGTTTACCATAAAGCCTTCCATACTTTTTCTTAGGATTGATAATTGGCATATATACAAACTGCAATTTTGTCTCTGAGAAAATCTGAAGTGCAGAAGCAGTTTTAGGTACTGCAGACCAGTTTTTGTGTATGTTTTAGTGCACTTAGTTATATTTATATTCTGTTTTTTAAACTCCTAGTGATAAACAGGATGGAGTATAGTAGTCAACGCCAGGACCATATTCTTAGATTAAGTGCACAAATGCATAGACATAGGTACCTAGTTTTCTTTTCCTGTTTTTTTTTTCCAGTTCAAAGAGGTGTTGAGGTGCTTATAGCCCTGCTATGGTCTCCCAAAGAGGCAAATCAAATAGAACATTAATGAAGGTGATCAGGAAACGACAAGCAAATTTATAGGACATTTTATGAGGCATGAGAAATTAGAGCACCTAGTCATAACAGGAAAGCTGGAGGGAAGAAGAGCACCAAGTAGACCCAGGGAGAAAATACTGGACGGACTCGCAGTGTGGATGAAGACAGAGAGGGTGGGAGACGTACTTACACGGACAAAAGATAGATTTGTATTGAGGGCCATGATTGCCAACGCCATGCGGCAGGGCACATGATGATGATGAAAATGGTCTGCGCAGTCGGCTGGGTTTAAACAATAATGATATGATGATGATGATGATGACGACGATGATGATAATGATGATGATAATGAGATTAAAACTTTTAGCCTAAATCCGGGCCTTTACTTCAAGCTTTCAGTTATGGTGCTCTGTCCGCTGTCAGAGATGATGATGATAAAGATGATATGGACATTGTACACTTTCACCCAAAAATCCCTTCTTTTTTTTTTGGCGATCTGCCAGGTCAGGCGTTCTTTCAGCAGTCAAACGTTTGAGACAGAGACAGACATTAGATGATTATGATAGTATTGATGATGATGATGGTGATGGTAACAATGATGACAACGACAACATTGATTTTGCATTTTCAGCCTGAAATCCAAATAATATCTACTGCTAGTTGCCTGTTCATGCTGTCTGTCAGCACTCTTGAAAGTGTTTGAGAGGACAGATGATTTTGATAATAGTGGTGTTCACTATGATGATAATGTTGATGATAATGGTAAGGACAGTGACACTGATATCACTTTCAGCATGAAATCCACATGTCTGCTACTAGCCACTGCTTCAGATGCTTTGTCAGCAGTCAGACGTCTGAAAGACACACACACACAGATGACGATAGTGGCTATCATGATGATGACGATGGCACTGATGATGACAATATTGATATAACGCATGTGGGCCCTTTATAAGTGAACAGCAGCATCGTACGTGGACAGCAATAATTATACATTCCCTCACCAGATCAGACCAAGTTCCAGCCAGCACGCGCTGTCAGCCGATTCCCCCCACTGCCCTCTGTCCAAAGCCCAGTCTGTCTGTCTGTCTGTCTCTCTCTCTCTCTCTCTTACACACACACACACACACACACACACACACACACACACACACACACACACACACACACACATGCACACACATGCACACACATGCACACACAGTGCACGTACATACATCTTTACACACAAACAGGCAATGTTTAGATGCACATACATACACACACATACACAGAAAGAGAGAGAGAGAGAGGGAGAGAACGCATTTTGAAACATACGCACTTATACACACACACACACACCACACACACACACACACACACACACACACACACACACACACACACACACACACACACACACACACACACCACACACACACACACACAACCACCTTAAGTTCTTGTGGACAGGAGAGAGAAAATTGAAAATTGTATGATCTGTGTTTGAACCTGGCTACTTTGATTGGTAGGCACCAAAAAATTTGTTTTGCCTCTGTTACACTGAACATATCCATTTAGGTGACAACAGCATCCTTGTCTCTATGACATACACTGAATACCATTCAACTAGGTGACAACATCATCCTTGCCTCTATTACCACGTATATACCATCCAGCTGGGTGGCAACATCATCCTTGTCTGTATTACACTGAATACCATCCAGCTAGGTGACATCATCCTTGTCTCTACTACACTGAATATCATCCAGCTAGGTGACATCATCCTTGTCTCTACTACACTGAATACCATCCAGCTAGGTGACATCATCCTTGTCTATTACACTGAATATCATCCAGCTAGGTGACAACGTCATCCTTGTCTGTATTACACTGAATACCATTCAGCTAGATGACATCATCATCCGTGTCTCTATTACACTGAATACTATTTAGCTAGGTGACAACATCATCCTTGTCTATTACACTGAATATCATCCAGCTAGGTGACAACATCATCCTTGCCTCCATTACACTGATTAAAGAAACTTCCATTCTTCACTTCGTCTATCACCTGCCCTTTCTGTTTTTGCATTCAATTTCAAATCCCTCCTCTTTTCCCGACAATGAATTCTGTAACTGCCTCCTTCTATCAGTGTGTGTGTGTGTGTGTGCACGTGCGCGAGCGCGTGTGTGTGTGAACATGCACGCGTGTGTGTGTTTGCGCGCATGTGTGTGTGTGTTTGTGTTTCGCATATTGTGAGGTGGTCTGCGTTGATCGCATGCATATAATCTGGTGCATGGATGCGCTTTAATTTGAATGATCAAGATTTGGTGCCATATCATCATCATCGTCATCATCAGGTGCCCTGCCGCATGGCGTTGGCGACCATGGACTTCCATCCATCTCTATCTCTCGTTACCCCTAGCATTTCCCCACCCTCCTCATCCCCAGCCACTCTGCAAGTCCGTCCAGCATTCTCTCCCTGGGTCTACCTGGTGCTCTCTTTCCCTCCAGCTTTCCCGTTGTGACCAGGTGCTCCAAATCCCCCTTCCTCATAAAATGGCCTATAAATATTGCCTGTCTTTTCCTAATCTTCCTTATGAGTGATCTACTTGTGTCTGCCTCATCAAGACTGTCTCGTTTGTTTTCTTTGCTGTCCATGGAACTCTCAACATTCTTCTGAGAAACCACATCTCGGCTGGCTCAATCTTGCCATATAGATACTGTAATTACTATTACTGTAATTATCCCACGTAGGTGCATTAACCACCAATCCACCGTTTCATGCTTTTTTTCAGCCTGAAGTCCAAACCCCTGCTGCTAGCTGCCGGTTCAGGTGCCCTGTCGGCTGTAGAGTGTCTGATTGAATTGGGGGCGGACATTACGTGTCTAGACACTGAGGGCAACAACATCGTAGTGTTGGCCGCCCTCCACATCCACACCAATGTCCTGGAACATCTCATTAAATGGAACCATCCCAAGATGCATGTCTGGACGGTTTTTGTGGGTGAGTGATTTAGCTGGTGAGTGGGTAAATGTGCATGTATGTGAGTAAGGCACAACCCCAGGATGCCCGCCTGGAAGATTCTAGAGAGTGAGCAAGTGAGTGAATGACCAAATAGGTATGTAACAACATCGGGATGCCTGTCTCGAAAAGTCCATTGGGTTACTGAGTGAGCAAGCAGGTGAGTACATTGAGGACGCACGAATGTAGCAAGAGGGAGGGTGTTACAGCCACAATATCCATACTCATCATCACCGCCGCAAGCACATGTCCACAGCCGTTTCTCATCGCTTTCTCTTTCTCACACACAAACACACACAGACACACACACACACACTCACTCACACACACACGCGCGCGCGCGCGCGCACACACACACATACACACACACACACACACACACACACACACACACACACACACACACACACACACACACACACACACACAGATAGACCGACAGAAAGACAGACAGAGAGAGAGGAGAGAAAAACACTAATGCTAAAGAAATAAGAGGGAAGCAGGGAGAATTTTTCTAACATCAAAGGACATAACTCTTGAGAATTATCTCCCATGTTGTACTTCTCAAATCTAACACAGTTTGGTCAGTTCAAGAATAAAAGACTATGTCAGTCTTGAACGTAAGACCAATATATTGTATGTATTTCTCTCCTCTCTCATAGTTGTGTGTAGGGTAGTTGCAGAGTATAAAGGTAGACTTGGGCGCTCCTTTTTCAGGAGTGTTCTGAACTTACAGTTTTTGTGCTTTGTATCTGCTTCTATGCTAGCTGAATGGGTAGCGCAAACTGTGTTAGATTTGAGAAGTACAACATGGGAGATAATTCTCAAGAGTTATGTCCTTTGATTGATGTTAAAAAAATTCTCCCTGCTTCCCCCTCTTATTTCTTTGGTATTACCTATATGCCTTGGAAGCAACACTGTACATGTATATGTTCTGTCTTGTCTATGTGTGTGTGTTTGGTCAGTTCAAGAATAAAAGACTATGTCAGTCTTGAACGTAAGACCAATATATTGTATGTATTTCTCTCCTCTCTCATAGTTGTGTGTAGGGTAGTTGCAGAGTATAAAGGTAGACTTGGGCGCTCCTTTTGAGGTTACCATGACTTCAGTGTTCATACTATTTAGCTCCAGCCCTTTATTTCTGCTTTCTGTTTCTGTTATATTCGCAAGATTTGGTAGTTTTTTCTTCATTTTCTGAGATTAGAACGGTGTCATCTGCATCTGAATAACGACGATTGTTTGTTATTTTTCCTCTAAATTATTATTATTATTATTATTATTATTATTATTATTATTATTATTATTATTATTATTATATTATTATTATTATTAATATATTATTACTATTATTATTGTTGTTGTTGTGTTGTTTTTGTTATCTCCATCTCATCCCGTAACCGATGTGGTCGTTGTGACACAGCAGCAGATAGGATCCTCCATTTCTGTCTTTGGCTTACTGAGGTTAGTCCTGTCTTCGATATTTGCCACTCAGCTCTTCATGTGTCAACCTTGGCGCTGGCCCTCAGCCAGGGTACACTGGAGGATGGCTTTGGATCTGTTTCATGGCGGGTAATGTGATTCAAGCAAGCTTACAACTTGATACAGTTCTTTAAGCGGTTCCTGTGACTTTTTCTTTGTTTGTTGACGTGAATCTTGTTCTTCATCGTAATGGTCATCATGCTATGAACACCGAATCATTCCAATGACAGGGATGCTGAGCAGTGACTCGATGAGAAAGAAGGAGAACGCAGTGAAATGTCTGGATATTTTGACCCGGTTCCAGTCTGAATACTGGAAGCCTATTTTATCTGCAGGTAAGTTTTTCTCTTTCCTTTCTTTCTCTCCGTTTCTTTCTCAATCTCTCTTATCAAAGGCAAATTGTATCAGCGTATTAGAAGTATATGATTTGGTAAAATCTGGTTCGATGTGGCGACAGACTGACATATTAAATGTACAGTTGGGATAAAACAGGGAGACGCACGCAGTCCGCTGCTTTTTTCCCCATGTTCTTTTTATAAATACTGACAGCAGCCGACATAATGCATTTACTCTTTCTTGTCTTTTGATTACGCTTGACAAAGGCAAGTTGGTTGAAAATTTGTGCCTGTCTTGTCTTGTCTTATATCAAATACGTGTTCTGGTTCTATTTTTCTGTATTTCTGGTTCCTATTTGCTTGAACGCTGGCAATCTCTTTGATTTAGAGCCATGACGATTGGGGCTCAATAATATACGCAGCTTAAACATGTTTGGATTAGTGTTTGTGTGCGATAAACTGTGATCGAAGATTATCGAAGGCTGGAAACAGGACAAAGTGTGTCCCGGTTTCCTTTACATGTGTGCATAAAGGACACACTAAGTCAGTCTGTATTGCTTGTAACTCAGCTGATGAGCTTTCAATGTTGATATACCAAGCCTGAATATTGCTAGCACGTTTTACAAATGATTATCCAAATCCGGGCTACTGTAAAGCTTAGCAGTGTTGGAATTTACGTAAGACTGAGAAAAATAATACCTTCTGCACGGTTGTGTATTCCACTTTCGCCGTCTGCGATCATTTAATCTTTGCCAAAAAGCATGAACAAATTGACTGATTTCCAGCTCCTTAGCAAAAACAAAACAAAAACAAAAACAAGTACAAAAGAAAAAAACAACAACAACAATCAGCCAAGGAAACAAACAAACCATCACCAATTCCATATTTATAGGCGTACACGCATATTTGTTGGCCAGTTATTCTTTCCTTTAACTGGTTTGTATCAAAAAGCATCTTATACGAGTTTCCTGGCAGTCTAAACGCTTCCGTACCGGCACATTTAACCACTATTGTACGCATTGTACAGCTGGATGAACAAACAATGGATATCTGTCTGTTTCTCCATACTCTAAATCATTTGATCTGTGCATATGTAACCCCAATAACTTTTTCAAGCCAAACAAATGTATAGCGTTACATTGTTTAACCCCACATTTCTGCTCCAAATAGAGAACAAGTGAAAGAAAGGATGGGACACCATAATTGCCCATTCTACAGACTGTTTTGTACATTTACTTATGTTTAAGACGTATAAAATGATGTGTGCGCAAAATTCAGAAGAAAGCAACCCCCCCCCCCCCCCAAGGCGAAAAAAAAGGAAAAAGAAAAAAACAGAGATAAGAAAAGAAAAATGATCTCCCTCTTTTTTAAAAAGGGACATTAAAAACAGAGAAACAAAAAGGAACAACAGTGAAGGTCATGTGCAGCACTTAAAAAGAAAAAGAAAACAGGAAAAGAAAGGTGCTTTACGTACCAGCATGCAGCTGAGGTCCATTAAAAAACTTACATGGTATGAAATCATATTTCTTGTTGGACATAGATTTGCATATCAAACTTGTAACTTGAAGATTTAGACATTTCAGATGTCACGAGTTATTGGTTTAAGTACAGACATTTCAGAGATAGTCAAGGAAGAGCAAAAGTGAACTTCACAAGGCCTGAACATTTTCTGTGTTTTGCAGGCATCTGATAACTATGTGGGCAGGTTCGAACCCAAGAATACAAAAACAAAAAAAAATGGCGACAGCGGAGGGGCATCCAGAAGTTATGACCTGGATTCTGCACGGCACCTTTAGAGTGTAAGGAGGTTGAGGCCGGAATACTTGGCGAGCAATTTACTACAAAAAAGAAAAGAAAAACAACGGACAAAACAGCATAGTCATTCCTCTCACATTATTATGGGAGTTATGTGAGTGAGTTGACTGTGACTACCAGTCTGACTGGATGATCACTTGGTTGATCGCTTAGTTGGTGTGTTTGTTTCTTTATCTGTTCTTCATTCTGTCAACTATGAAAACAACATAGTCACATGCTTTCACATGATTGCAGGAGCCATGCCAGCCCTGGTCAAGCTGCTGACGGACAAGAGCGAGACGTTGCAGTCTCTGGTTACCTGTGTGCTGTGCAACCTATCAGAAATTCACGCCGTCCGTCTGGCTCTGACAGGTGCCGAGGCAGCACCCATCCTGATTCAGCTTCTGAGCTCCCCTGTGGACGACATCCATTCTCGGGCTGCCATCATTTTGTCCGACATGGGCCACATAGAAGGCAATCAGGTTAGTAGGGGCGACCACGACAGCCATGTTGGTAAGGACGTCACACTTCCAACTGGAAGAACTGAATTGGGCCTTCTTAGGTAGCGCCTGGTGGGTAAAGGGTGGAGATTTCTCTGATCTCTCAAAAAGAATATCACTGTCAACCAATGACAGGGAAGTAGTTTTGAATTGCTATCTTTCCATATTTATCTCCCCTGGTTCGTCATTCCCTTGTGTCACCGTCATTATCTTATAATCATCATTACAGAACTGTCAGTGGACGGCTCTGATCATTCGCCAGATTGTTAACTGTCATCGTCGTCGTCGTCGTCATCATCACCGTCACCACCACCACCATCATCATCATCATCATCATCATCATCATCGTCATGACAGGAAAAAATCGCTGACAGTAGATGGTTCATACCATTCGCCAGGTTGCTAGATTATTATCATTATCATTATCATTATCATTATCCTCATCCTCATCTTCCCCCTCCTCCTCCTCATTATGACAGGAAAACATGGTTGTCAGTGGAGGGATCATACCATTGGCCAGGCTGCTGGATTATCATCATCGTCATCATTATTATCATCATCATGATTATGACAGGAAAACATGGCTGTCAGTGGAGGGATCGTACCATTGGCCAGACTGCTGGATTATCATCATCACCATCATCGTCATCATCATCATCATCATCCATCATCATCATCATCACAATAATCCTGATGACAGGACAACGTCACTGACAGTAGATGCCTCACATACCATTCGCAAGACTGTTAGACTGTTATCATTATCATCATCACTATAATTATCATCGTGATGGCAGGAATGCATCGCTGAAAATGGAGGGCTCATGCCATTAGCCAAGCTGCTGGATTCCTGTCTGGAGGACGTTCTGGTCAATGCTACCAGCGCCATAAAGGTGCTGTGCAGTGATAACAAGGTTAACCAGACAGAAGCCATAAACTGTGGCGTAGCCCAACCGCTTGTGGAATTTCTCACTGTGGCCTCGGGTAAGTTTTTTTTTAATAAACTTTTTTTCGTTTTTGTGTTGTTTTGTTTTGTATCAAACAGACATCAACATACAATGTAGTAAACGAAAAATAATATCAATTCATATAGATAGGAAAAAATTATTGCTAACATATGAACAACATAACTTACAGAATATACATAACGACATTTTGTACATTGGAGGTTTAAAAGTGAACATCAAGACCCAAGTATATGTTTATAATGGGGTTTTTTCAAATTACATCTTTTTGCTGTACGGTGATCAAACATCAACAAACAATGTGGTAACAGAAATGACATCAGTTTATACATGTAGGAAAAGTATTATTGACATACGAGCCTATTGTTGACATACGAGCAACATACAGCATACAAAACGTATATGACAATATGGCCTCGGGTAAGTTTTGTCTCGTAGGCTGTGCGCTGTTGTCTTTGAGGTTTATGTGGAGGAAAACAAAAACCAAGATGGTCAAGCCATTCTAACCACCTACGTATGCAGAGTATAATTTATACGGAGAATCCAGATTTTGTGCTTCTCGGGGTCACTGTGATTTTGAAAAAGAAGTAGATGAAATGAAATGATGTGAAGCGAGAAGTGGTACACTGTCACGACAGTGATTACAAACTGATAAATTGTCATAAGTTCGTACCTATAAGAGCAGATTTTTCGACAGAATTTTGCCAGGGATAACTCCTTTGTGGGTTCCTTCACATGCGTTGATTGCATTAGGCACACTGAAACAGAATTTATTACGTTATCTAAAAAACTAGCACCCAGGCCGCCACTCAAAGTCTAGTGAAGGGGGAGAAAAGTCCTTGTCTGACCACAAATTGAAACCCTGGACCTCTCGCATCCTAGGCTGGCGCATTAATCACTGGGCCACCTCTCCACGATGCTTTGTAGTAAGTTAGTGATGATCGAGTAAACAATGTACATACACGCATCCAGAAAACAAAACAAAAAACAAAACAAAAACAGGAACGAGAAAAATGTGAAGCATTGTCTACTAATGTTCATTAAGTGCGTTAATGTGTGTTGTAAGATGATTAATCTTTACTACTGCACCTTCCAGATTTCGTCTGACATATAAGCAAGTGTCAGTGTACATGTACATAAGCGTGTCGATGTAAGACACCATGTATGAAAAAGGCATCTTCTCTGCTCATAGTCATTATTGGTTGCGAAATTATTGCAATGAGTATGGAGGGTATGATTGGATGTTGTGACGCCCTCTTGGAAAAGAGGCACACCTGTCACCTTGCAATAATCCTGCACAGGTTTGCACGAGTTGGTTTGGTTTGCTTCATGTTCCACGTCAGCACTCACCTGACGGAGAGAACTATCCCAGTGAAGTAAGGAAAGTAGATGACGGATGATGAGATGGTGATCTGAATTGTGCGGGTTCTGTATTTTCCCCAAAAAACATTTATGCACGCTGCCTCCAGTCATTCAGCTTTGAATGGGTAACTGCCCGTCTTCACGGCTGAGGAAGGTAAAACAACAACAGTAAGGAGATGGACACTGCACTCATAATGCTGGCCCTAAGAGGTGTCTGCCATTTCACTCCCCTACGACCTCAGGGTTTGGATAAACGTTACATTTTGAATATGCGGAGCTGGCTCGTGTGTTTCAAGTACGTATTACTGCATTCGTGAATAATGTGTGTATCAGTGTGCAATCAGTATTACTACCATGTGTTTTGACGTGGGGTATTAAAAATGCCAGATGACCTACAGGCGAGCACAGCGGCTACACTGTGCGCACTATGTTCCGGCAACAAGGAAAACCAGGATGCCATCATGGCACAAGGCGCTGCCAAGTGAGTCAGAGATGGTACCAATGTTGCCCCAAGTGTCCTCCCTCAACTTTGCCCCGCCCCATGTCTCTGTTACCTATCACTGTATTTCCCCCGATCTGTATTGTCAACTGCTTTGTTTCCTTCGGATCTGTGTTCTTCAAGGTCTACTCACCCTCACTGTCTGCCCCACTCACCAAAATCCATGTCTTCCTCGATCCTGAGTTTATGTTTCCCCGCGTCTCTATGCCCTCAAACGCATGTCCACCTGAAGCGCTTTTTCTCCAGTTCTATGCCTGCATTTGCTTGAATGTATGTTTCCTGAAGTCCGTATTATAGCTTATGTTCTTGACAGTAAGTTTTCACTAAGTTCGTATGTTCCTTTACGTCTGTGTGTTTTCAAGTTTTATGTTCCCTGAGATTTATTTTTCTCTTGGGTCTGTATTATCCCAGGTCTGTATTTTCTCAGGTTTATGTTCTCTGTGGTCTGTGTTTTCCTTTGTGTTCCCCAGGTAAGTATTACCCAGGTCTGTGTTCCATAAATCTGTGTTTTCCAGGTCTTTGTTCCCCCCGACTACGTTCCCCCTGGTGTGTGTTCCCCTATGACTATATCCCCCAGTCAGTGTTCCCCCAGGACTATGTTTCCCAGATCTGTGTTCCCCTAGGACTATGTTCACCAGGTCTGCCTCCCCTAGGACTGTGTTCCCCACGTGTGTGTTCCTTAGATATGTGTTCCCCAGGACCACGTTCCCCAGGTCTGTGTTCTCCAGATCTGTGTTCTCCAGGTCTCTGTTCCCAGGTCTGTGTTCTTCAGGTTTGTGTTCTCCCAGGTCTGCGTTTTCTCGGATGTGTTCTGTCAGGTCTGTTATTTCCTTCGTTTGGTTTGTGTTTCCCACAGGTTTGTGTTCTCTCTCTCTCTCGCCTATTTATCACCAGGTCCGTATATACCCCAGGTCTGTGTTTTCCCATTTCTGTAAGCCCCAAAGCTTATGTTTCCTTAGATCTGTGTCCCACAGGTCTTTGTTCCCCAAGTCTATATACCCAAAGTCTCTGATTCCTTTAGATCTGTGTCCGTGATCTGTGTGTCCCTACATGTATGCCCACCCCCGCTCTATGTCTCCCAATATATGTTCTTTGGATCTGTGTTCCACCTGGTCTATGTCGCCCAGGCCTGTGTTTCTCCCAGGTCTATGTCCTTCGAGTCTATGTCTCCCTGGTCTGCATTGACCAGATCTTTGTCCTTCGGGATAATGTCCCCCAGGCTGTGTTCCATCTATGTCTATGTCCTTCAGATCTGTGTTACCCCCAGGTCTATGACCTTCGGGTTTTTGGTCTACCTGGATATTATACCTTCGGGTCTTTGGTCTACCCGGATATTATACCTTCGGGTCTTTGTTCTATCCGGATATTATACCTTCGGGTCTTTGTTCTATCCGGATATTATACCTTCGGGTCTTTGGTCTACCCGGATATTATACCTTCGGGTCTTTGTTCTATCCGGATATTATACCTTCGGGTCTTTGTTCTATCCGGATATTATACCTTCGGGTCTTTGTTCTATCCGGATATTATACCTTCGGGTCTTTGGTCTACCCGGATATTATACCTTCGGGTGTTTGTTCTATCTGGATATTATGTCTCTCGGCTCTGTGTTCCCTCTGACGTGTGTTCCTTTGGGTCTGTGTTCCCTACAGGTCTGTGTTCTCCCTCGTAGTGTGTTACCCCGTATCTGTTTTCCACCAAGTCTGTGTCCTTTCTCCCTGCTCTGGGTAGATGCTTCCTCAGGTCTATGTAGCCACAAGTCTATGTCTTGTCATTTGTAGAGATTTGTTGGCTTGTATGTTTTGTGTGCGTATATCATGTGTGACTGTTTTCAAAGGATGCGTTAATATGGGAATATCGGTTGCGATTAAGTAGCCACCAGTTACTTTCCCTTTCCTTTTTAAATCTGAAGTGTGTGTGCGCGCGCACGTGTGTGTGTGTGTGTGTGTGTGTGTGTGTGTGTGTGTGTTTGTTTCTGGACATACATTATTTGTATATCTGCATAAGGACACCTGGCATATATTTGAGTGTTTATGTAGGTTTTGTTTCAGATATGATATAAATTTGAAATGTATGTGTGTGTTTGTTTGTTTGTTTGTTTGTGTGTGTGTGTGTTCGTTCGTTGCTTGATTTAACGTCTTTTCACTATAAGTGATATTAGACGGGGAAAAATGGCATGGAGGATGAAATAAGGGGGGGGGGGGGGGTGGAGGGGAGAGGGGAACAGAGTAAGGGACGTAAAAAAAAATTAAAAGGAAGCGGCAAGGTCTTAAGAAAAAGGATATGGATGAACAGAGAAATGAAACTAGAACAACGCTAACATCAATAATGTAAAAGAAAAATCGTCATAAAAACAAAACAAAACAAAACAAAAAGAATCATAATTATAATAATAATCTTAAAGTAACGCATTAACAGGACTGTGAACCAATGATTCTGAAATTTTAACTAACAAAACTTGATCCGATACAACTTCTTTAAAATGCGTTTCAAGATAGTTTCCTTGTGTAAACGTCTTTGGTAAAAAGGAACGAAGCTTTCTGCAGTAAAACAAACAGTGATACAATGTGAATTGTTCGCCACAAATACATAAAACGTTGTTACAATATTTTGTTTTCAAAGCGTTCAGTTGAATGCGAAAATATGTCATAACAATTAATCTCAAATGATATAACGAGGAATACTGCAAATTTTTACAGATATTTTGAACTGAAAGTTTGATTCTTTTTTGAGACACAAATTTTTCATTTAAATGTTCATGAAATCGAATCCATGATGCTAATTCTAGCGAGTTGTAAGCTTCTTTTACCGAGGTGTTAACATGTAATTCTATGGAATTTTCAGAATGGAGGGCACCGGATTTAGCTGCTCTGTCAACTACGTTGTTGCCATGAAGACCAACATGAGAAGGCACCCAGCATAAATTGATTTCCGAACCATTTATCTTTAAACAATGTATTAGATGATTTGCCTCAATAATTAAGTCAGGTCTTGTGTCTGTATCAAAAGACTGTAAGGCATATAATACAGATTTTGAATCAACAAAGAGAACTACTTTGAATGACACAGGCCGAAGGCTTATTAAATAATGCAACGCTTGAACAACAGCGACCAATTCTGCTGTATATATAGATACATTTGCCCCAATGAAAAAAGACTTTTTAATGTTAAATTTTGGAACATAAAAGGCTGCTCGAGCGCTCTGGTTTGCTAAGACTGACCCATCGGTAAAAATGTGGAGGTGGGTACTGTACTTTTCATCGATGTGTTCACAAGCTGTGGATAGCGTAATGTTGACATTATCATCTTTTTTAACTTTTGCATAATCGAGATCAAATGTGGCATTTAGCATTTCCCATGTAGGGATAGGCGTTATCGTTGGTTTCTCAGCAATTTCATCCATTGTTATGTTGGACTGTTTGATCAGGCCAGATATGTAAGTTGCGGCTGTAATTTGTGATGAAATGTTTTTTGCTCGTTTTGGAAAGTCAGTATCAGACCTGATCTTAATTTCTTTGCTCACAAAATTATCCACTTG
Source organism: Monoplex corrugatus (assembly GCA_030674185.1). Classification (NCBI taxonomy): domain Eukaryota; kingdom Metazoa; phylum Mollusca; class Gastropoda; order Littorinimorpha; family Ranellidae; genus Monoplex; species Monoplex corrugatus. The sequence goes on from CM060307.1 coordinate 15,268,613, forward strand.
TGAAGTAGTTCTAATTGCAAACTTTGCTGTAGCTAACTCACGATGGTTGTTTAAAGGTAGAATTCCAGCAACTTTGTACGTTTCCAGAGTAGAAGCATGAGTTGGTACACCTAGTGCAATTTTAAGACTTTTGCAGTCCAAGCTCTGAATCTTTTTTAGTAAATATTTGGGTGCATTGAAGAAAACTTCTTGCGCGTAGGATAATTTAGACCTGACCAGCGCTGTTGACAGATGAATCAGTACATTTGTATCCATTCCCCAGGGTAATTTGCTTATTATCTTTAGAAAATTTAAGGTTTTTCGCGCTTTTGTTAAAATATAATCAAAATGGACATTCCAGCTTAATTTGGACGTGATGTAAGCTCCCAGGAATTTTACGTGTGTGTGTGTGTGTGTGTGTGTGTGTGTGTGTGTGTGTGTGTGTGTGTGTGTGTGTGTGTGTGTGTGTGTGTGTGTGTGCGTGCATGCTCTCGCACACGTGTATATTCCACAGACCACTGGTGGACCTGATACGAAGTAGTCGCAGCATCACTGTACAGGTGAAGGCGGCTACTGCTCTGGAGGCTCTAGCCTTGAACAACTTCGACAGTCAGCAAATCTTTCTCAACCTGGACGCTCCCAAGGCTCTCATCCGACTCCTAAAGGTAGGACTGTATGGATGATCTTTTTGTTTTCTGAACGGGATCAGGATTACCTAGGCTTGCCTATGTAAAAACGCATTAATAACATCTTCTGTAGTTCTTAACTATAGTTGGGAGGATCGTTCCCAGCAGACCATAATATCCAAAACATCACATAAGCCTAAAAAACGTGTCTCTGCTATGATGACTTCCCAGCTAGACTATCGTAATTCTCTGCATGCCGGTTTACCAACAGAACCAAATTCTCTATTGTATAGTGGTCAGAACAGTGTAACATCTAATCACGAAAAAAAGAAGGGTATAGTTATGTAACACCATTACTCAAAGAACTCCACTGGTTATTAACCAAATTTGGCTGTCAGTATAAAGTTACAAGCTTTGCATGTCACCATTTTGATGAATCTGTACTACTGCACCTTCCAGATTTCCTCTGGACATATCGAGCATAAAGCACTCTATAATCATCGACACAACAGTTTCAGATGGTGCCAAAAGGCAGTCTTATATCAGCTGGTGGGCGTGCTTTCAGCTGTTAAATCACACCATCTGTTTGGAACTCGCTGCTGGTTGATCTAAGGAATCTGCTTACTCTTTCACACTTCAAGTCAAAGTTATTGAATTGAATTGCCTGTTCACCCAGGTTATTTATTCTTAATATCATAATTGTTCATCCACTAGTATGCACTTCCATGTCTAACTACCAGTAATGTAGCATCATGTAGTCATTCATGTATGTATACAGTTTTGACCATAGGTATACGTGTACGTATGGTCAGATTGTTAGTCGGCTGTATTTCTTCATATGTCTGCATGTATATTAATCCATGTATTGTGGTGTGTGTATACATTGTAGATACATTAGTCTTTTGAATGTACTACAATCTTGTGTCTTGTAAGATGTGTACTGTCTGTCCGTACTTTGTGTAACAGAACATTTTCACGGAAGTGCGTGAGCAAGGAGCATGCGCACTTTGGGCTCTAGCCGGGGACAGCAAGACCCAACAGAAATACATAGCCCAGCGAATTACCATTCCTCACATCATTCAGATGCTGCTGGAATCCACAGAAAAACTTCTGCGCGTTGGTAAGCGGTTTGTATCTTACAGTAAGTTGGACTGTCAACATCGGTGAGTGTTGTAGGAAGTACGCTAATATGCCTGTGTTTTTTCTTGGTCTGTGTACGCCAAGATCTAAGTTTCTTTTAAATCTCTTCTCCTAAGTCTGTTTTCAAATATTCTCGATTCTAGACGGAACTCCACAGCATCATGGTTATCGTCCCCATCGTTATTATCATCATCATAGCACCTGGGGAAACTTATTTGTATATCCAGAAACATATACATTAATTTTATTTAGAATGCCAGGGACACCACACACTGGTTGCGTTGATATTTGATAGTTGATTTGTTTATTTATTCAGTTTTTTTTCTGTTTTCTTGACTTCAGTGAAGTTGACTTAATTTATCTCGACGATGATAGCTAGTGCAGAGTACAGCCCTGTCATGCAGTCTGTCGTAGACGGAACTCCATAGCATTATGATTATCATCCCCAGGACACTCAGTTCTTTCTGGAGCAGTCCAAAATATGCCATCGGATCGCATTTCTTATGAAGGTAGTCAGGTTGCCTTTATCGATTTACAAAAATACTTTTGCCTAATGATATTTGGTTGTCCTTCTTCTCTTGACAAATTTGAAAACTTTCGTTTAGTCAGAAAGTCTTATCGGTGGAAAATAAAGTACCACTGTGAAAATAAAGCATCATTGTCTTTGCCCCCCGCCCCCCTCTCTCTCTCTCGCTCTCTCTCGCTCTCTCTCTCTCTCTCTCTCTCACACACACACATACACATACACACACAAATACAGAGATGATGATGGTGATGATGATGATGACGACGACGATGATGATGACGACGACGATGATGACGACGACGATGATGATGATGATGACGACGACGACCTGATGGAAGCTGTGGGTTCAAACACCGTCTGTCCTGTCAAAATAAATGCCGGATTTTTTTTGTCCCTACCAACTCCTTCCCTCACCTGAAAGGTGCTAAGAGCTCATTGGGAAGACGGGGACCACACAGTCATTGGGAACACAGGGACCACACAGTCATTGGGAACACAGGGACCACACAGTCATTGGGAAGACAGAGACCACGCAGTCATTGGGAACACAGGGACCACACAGTCATTGGGAACACGGGGACCACACAGTCATTGGGAACACAGGGACCACACAGTCATTGGGAAGACAGGGGCCACACAGTCATTGGGAACACAGGGACCACACAGTCATTGGGAACACAGGGACCACACAGTCATTGGGAACACAGGGACCACACAGTCATTGGGAAGACAGAGACCACACAGTCATTGGGAACACAGGGACCACACAGTCATTGGGAACACAGGGACCACACAGTCATTGGGAACACAGGGACCACACAATCGAATCTAATTCACTTATGGATGTGTCATTGAAGGTGTTGCTCAAATATTCTGACCAGTGCCACAAGTGGGCCAAGAACAGGATATATTCTGATATTGAGCGTAGAAGACAGCATTTTCATGCAGTCTTAATCCAGAATGAAACTAGCATCATTTTTTTCATCGTCATCGTCATTATCATCATACATTTATGGGGAAAATTGTCCCAGATTCTCAGGTCATTAATGTAATGTAGAAAACGGGACTGCAACAAATAAATACGACTAGACAGACTACCGGAGTGTTGATGAGCAGATATTTAACGTACACTATGTGGATGAGCAGTCCAAAATACCCCGTCAAGAGCACAGACATTGAATGATTTTTGTATTTATGGTAAAGAAAGAGGAATAGTCCAATGAAAATGAAAATGGTCACCTGTTTAAGGAAAAGGTTTGAGTTAAGAATATGCAAACCTTCTTGTTGTCATCAGGTCATACAGCTTTTGTTTTTATCTCATTATTGTTACTTTCGTTGTTTCACAGTTTGCAAAGAAATTTGTTTTCAAGAAGGCAAGAATACTGCAGTCAGTGATCGGTGAATTATGACATGTTTTAGAATTAATATCACAATGATGTGAAAGACGTTAGTTTTGTCAGTATTGATTGCATAGAATGGATACATACATGGATTGATTTTGACAATTTTGACAGTGATGTTCCTTGATAAAGATGACGAGGATGACGATGGCAATGATGAAAGAATGATGACGATATTGAAGATGTTCATGATGATAATGATGATGGCAGGATGTATGACGGCCATAGCACTGGGACAAGAGGACCAAACTAACCAGAACAAATTGGCAGAAGCTGACGCCATCCAACAGTTGGTAAGACTGTTGAGAACCAGGAAAAAAAATGATTCCGTCTTGCTGCTGGTGATCCAGGTCTTGGGAATTCTCTGCGTAGGTCAGTGACACGTCTCTGTTTGTTGTTTCAATTAAAATACAAGAAGGAACCTTTTCTCTTTCATCATCCTCATTTAATCCCTCTACCAGTGTGATGATTGATGGGTGGAGACTAATAGGATGCAGCAGCAGACGGAATCCTTCGACTCTGTCTTTGAGGTACAGCAGCAGCAGGTCAGGCATGCTGAAGTTGATGCAGTCTGTGATATTCGTCACCTAGCTCTTCTTCTGTCGATCTCAGCGATGGCCACCTTTCAGGCCACCCTGAAGAATTGTTTTTCACAGTGAGATGTGGTAGATGATGTGTCCAAACCAAGCTAGCATGTGTCTTTCCCACTATAGTTATACATAATTCTTTATTATTGTAGAAGGTAGCTGTCATTTGAAATATGTCTTTTTTTCTAAATTTGTTCCTCTTTTAACTGTAGTCGTGTATGTCCAGTTCACAGAATCAAAAGTGTTTTTCACAATTTAAAAATCTGTCGAAACCAGTAAAAGCAGACAAGTTTTTGTTGTCCAAAAAGTGAGCCATCTATCGTATTCTTAAATTAAATCATTCCCAATTGACAACACTGATATAAAGTCAGTTGCTACTCAGTCATTAGATATCATGCTTGTGCCATTTTGATCATGCATTCTAACATTCCAAACTGAACACACACACACACACACACACACACACACACACACACACACACACACACACACACAACACACACACACACACACACACACAACACACACACAACACACACACACACACACACACAACACACACACACACACACACACAACACACACACACACACACAACACACACACACACACACACACACACACACACACACACACATTGTCTGTCGAAAGAGTACTTGGAAGAATGGAAGATGTTATCTGTGAACGATATGTATTGTGACCATCATCTATTTAAGCCTCAGAATTTCTGTTTTCTACAGACTTATGATCAATTTAGGATGTAATCACTAAAGCTTGTGTGATCTAGCGAAAGTCATCGACATTATACTTTGTAATGGTAACCGTTTTGTTTATGTAAACTAGAAGAATTGTTAGTAGTGCGAAGTGATCTATCGTACCCAGTCAGGATATCTGTAATTATGGACTTTGTCCTCTGACCAAATGGAGTGATTGGCCTATTAGTTAAAACACCTGCTCGGACGTGAGAAATCCTGGGTTCAAAATATGAATTAGACAATCAACAAATCTGCCTCTGTCTCTCTCTGCCTCTCTCTCTCTCTCTCTCACACACGTACACATACATGCACACGCCCTCACACACACACACACACACACACACCACACACACACACACACACACACACACACACACACACCACACACACACTCCTTCTCTCTCTCTCTCTCTTTTCAGTAGATTTAGACTGGTGGTCTAGATATTGTCTCCGAACGAGACAGTAAATCGAGTTCCATAGGCAATAAATGTGTGTGCTCAGAGCACATACAACAACCTACTGCTACATAGGAGTTGCCTCTGGCAAAATTCTGTTGAAAACTTTACTTCTATAGGTGAACAAAAGTGAATGCAATAAAAAAAAAAAAAGATTTTGCTGCATTGTGGCATTGCGCTGTTACTGAGCAGAGCTGCTGGAACGACACCGTCAGTTGACGGGGCACATTTGCCAAATGGTCAAGATGTCTGACTTCAGTTACAAGATCTGAGTTCTGCCATGTTCGGTAGCGCCTGGAGGATAAAGGATAGAGGTTTTATCTATCTCCCCAAGGACAGAGGTTTTATCTATCTCCCCAAGGACAGAGGTTTTATCTATCTCCCCAAGGACAGAGGTTTTATCTATCTCCCCAAGGACAGAGGTTTTATCTATCTCCCCAAGGACAGAGGTTTTATCTATCTCCCCAAGGACAGAAGTTTTATCTATCTCCCCAAGGACAGAGATTTTATCTATCTCCCCAAGGATAAAGATTTTATCTATCTCCCCAAGGGCAGAGATTTTATCTATCTCCACAAGGACAGAGGTTTTATCTATCTCCCCAAGGATAAAGATTTTATCCATCTCCCCAAGGGCAGAGATTTTATCTATCTTCCCAAGGACAGAGATTTTATCTATCTCCCAAGGACAGAGATTTTATCTAATCTTCCCAAGGACAGAGATTTTGTCTATCTCCCCAAGGATAAAGATTATATCTATCTCCCCATGGGCAGAGATTTTATCTATCTCCACAAGGACAGAGATTTTATCTATCTCCCCAAGGATAAAGATTTTATCTATCTCCCCAAGGACAGAGATTTTATCTATCTCCCCAAGGATAAAGATTTTATCTATCTCCCCAAGGACAGAGATTTTATCTATCTCCCAAGACAGAGATTTTATCTATCTTCCCAAGGACAGAGATTTTATCTATCTCCCAAGGACAGAGATTTTATCTAATCTTCCCAAGGACAGAGATTTTGTCTATCTCCCAAGGACAGAAGTTTTATCTGTCTCCCCAAGGTAAAGATTTTATCTATCTCCCCAAGGACAGAGGTTTTATCTATCTCCCCAAGGCAGAGATTTTATCTATCTCCCCAAGGATAGAGATTTTATCTATCTTCCCAAGACAGAAATTTTATCTATTTCCCCAAGGACAGAGATTTTAACTTCTCCGAAGAACAGAGATTTTATCTATCTCCCCAAAGGACAGAGATCTCTCCAAGGATAGAGATTTTATCTATCTCCCCAAGGAAGAGATCTCCCCAAGGATAAAGATTTTATTTATCTCCCCAAGGACAGAGATTTTATCTATCTCCCCAAGGGTAGAGATTTTATCTATCTACCCAAGGATAGAGATTTTATCTATCTCCCCAAGGACAGAAATTTTATCTATTTCCCCAAGGACAGAGATTTTAACTATCTCCCGAAGAACAGAGATTTTATCTATCTCCCCAAGGACAGAGATCTCTCCAAGGATAGAGATTTTATCTATCTCCCCAAGAAAGAGATCTCCCCAAGGATAAAGATTTTATTTATTTCCCCAAGGACAGAGATTTTATCTATCTCCCCAAGGATAAAGATTTTATCTATCTACCCAAGGACAGAGATTTTATCTGTCTCCCCAAGGACAGAGATTTTATCTATCTCCCCAAGGACAGAGATTTTATCTGTCTCCCCAAGGACAGAGGTTTTATCTATCTCCCCAAGGACAGAGGTTTTATCTATCTCCCCAAGGACAGAGGTTTTATCTATCTCCCCAAGGACAGAGGTTTTATCTATCTCCCCACGGACAGAGATTTTATCTATCTTTCCAAGGATAGAGATTTTATCAATCTCCCACGTCAGTATAGTATGTACATACATGCTAGTTGCTGAGCCTCCATGACGTATATTCGCACACAGAATGTCAGATACAACAGTAAAGATACTGTACACTTTGTTCGGTGGTTTATGGAGCACAAAAATATCCAGTAACCTGCCAAAGTCAAACTATTCGGCCTGAGCAGTAACATAACGCCAGCACACTGGGAACCATATAGTGTGAGCACAGGCATCTAAGAAAGCATTGCTCGGAACGATATATATTTGGTTTATCTGCAGCATATATATATATATAGGCCTATATATATATGCGCACAACAAATCTGTTGTAAAGGGGTAAAAACAAAAAACACAAACACAAGATGTTCCGTAAATATCGTTTCTGAAATAATGTAGGAATATTTGATTCACTGGTTATACGTATTATTGGGATTTACAGACCTATGTTCCTAACCCTGATGATTATTGCGGTTGTAGTCATGCAGTAACTGCTTTGTGTAGGCAGGGAATGAAAGAAGAGTGGTGTGTGTAGGAAATTGTGATCGTCCATTCTCGGCACAGGTTCATTCATAGAGAAAAGAAGTACAAAAGAGAAGTAGTCAACAAATACAGTTTCCGTCTGCATTAACAAACATTCCTCAAGCCAACTGAAGCCTTAGTGATATATTTTTATTTAATCTCTTTTAGGCGTCTTGATCTTGGTTTTCCAATAACGATGGTACCACTGCAGCCTGCCATTGAAGCCTCAATGGTCTTTCTTTATGTACTCTGTCTGAGATGTCTTCATCATGGTGTTGCAATAACAATGGAACCATTGAAGCCTCAGTGGTCTTTATTTATTCTGTCTTAGATGTCTTCATCATGGTGTTGCAATAACAATGGAACCATTGAAGCCTCAGTGGTCTTTATTTATTCTGTCTGAGATGTCTTCATCATGGTGTTGCAAAAACAATGGAACCATTGAAGCCTCAGTGGTCTTTATTTATTCTGTCTGAGATGTCTTCATCATGGTGTTGCAATAACAATGGTACTATTGAATCCTCAGTGGTCTTTATTTATTCTGTCTGAGATGTCTTCATCATGGTGTTGCAAAAACAATGGTACTATTACAGCCTACCTTGAACATAACTAAGCAGTGAAACTGTTGGTTTCCTGGAGTAATATTCATCACATTTTCACATAAAACAGTTGACTTCAAAATATGCACTTGTCACATTTTCACCTCTACTCTTTCTTTCTTGAAGTCATAGAACAGAGACAGCTGCAATCTGAAACTACATTTCCAGTCAGCTGTCCACCCATCTCAAAGCCTGCTTTCCGTCAAAAGCATGAAGCAAACCAACAAGATAGTGCCTTCCACTCAGTTGGAACAAAGGACTTTGGATATAAGGGACAAGAAGGTCACACAATGTAGCATCAGTACGTGGATTAGCCAGTCCACATGAAGCGGCATGAGCACAAGGATGTAGTATCAGTACACGCTCAATACATATGTACCATACAACACAGTCACTACAAATTCAGTGTGCATGTACCAATACGCTGGTTGGCTACTGACCGTTATTGCCTAAACAGGGAAAACTCGGATATAACTGAATAAACACGAAAACAATAATAATGGGAGATTTACATCCAGGCACTATACGTGTTGTTCAGATTGACAGACCTATCTTTCCCATTCATGATAAACACTATGATTATAATCATGCAGTGATTTTTTCTGACTTTTTGTTTATTCGAACAGGTGTGGCCTACCGCAACAACAAGGAGACACAGCGCTGCATCGCGGAAGAGGGAGGAATCCGTGTGTTTGTGCACATGCTTCTAGAGCCTCCAAGTGAAGAAGTGCAGGTGGAGGTGGCCATCTCCCTGGCTTACGTGGTGCTCAGCAACAGACAGAACCAAGAGAAGCTGCAGGAAGAACCCCACTTCCACTTTGACATCCTCCTCCATCTCCTGAGCTCATATCGCGAGGTTATAGTTTTTCATTTTTGCTTTGTTTTCTTTATTTCTGTGTGTGTATACTAATTCTTTTGTTGGTTATCTGTTTATTAAATTAATGTATGAGAATCTGCAGGAAAACTGGCATCGCTTCCATGTAAACATCTCTTGAGTTGAGATTGCTTTTGTTTGTTGTCAGTTTGTTTACTCATTTATCGCTTTTGTTTGTTGTTTGTTTGTTTGTTTATTCATTTATTGGTTCCTCATTCTGCATACTCCACTAGATTTTTGAGTGGTGGTCTGAGTACTGCTCTTTGGGATGAGACGATAAACAGGGGTTCTGTGTACAGCCTGTGCCTAGTGCATGTAATAAATCCCATGTCAACAGAAGGGTTGTCCCCAGCAAAAATCTGTAGGAAGAAAAACTCACTTTCACAGGTTAACAAAATACAGACAGACAGGCAAAATGAAAAAAAAATATGGCTTATGGTTTATCATGGCAACGGTCTTTCCACAGAGAGAACGAGGTATATTTCATGCGGAATAATTCCGTGGTGACCAAAAATGAATCCAATCCACATCAATCCAATTTATGTGTTTGTTTATCCATGTTGGACGAGCTTGCAGAGTGGCTGAGGACAGAGAGGGTTGGAGATGTAATTGCAGCGACAAAGGATAGATTCGTATGTAGGGCCATGATCGCCAAGTCCGTGCGGCAGGGCACATGATGATGATGATGATGATGATGATGATGATGATGATGATTTTTCCATGTACCTATTTATTCACGAGTTTAGTGTTGTTCTTCTTCTCCTTTATTTCTTTGTTGATTTGCTGTCTCCATTTGCGCAGTATTGTCCTCACGCTGCTCGTCCCAGCTTACCAGCACCTTGTCTAGTTTCAGACCACCACGGTGACTGGCGCGAAGACCATGCAAGTGTTTGGGATATTGGACTTCCATTTGGAAGGTTCAAGGTGACCTCTACATGGGTACTGCCTAGTGACTTAAGGAGGAAATTTGTTCCATTTCCCAGGTGAACATATGTGCTGACCTGCCAGTGCCTTCAACCCCCTGCGAGTGTGTACGCATGCAGAGCATCAGATACACATGTTGCAGGTTCTGTGAGCTATGGCAGTGTTCGGTGGTTCATGGATATGTGAGGATACCCAGCATTCGTCCCCCCACCCCACCCCCTTCCTGCTACCACACCAGAAGAAAGTATGACTGTCTACACGGTGGGGTAACCCATCGAAAATGGAGTATGCAGCCTGTGCAATAACATATGCAATAACATAGCAACCTGTGCAATAACATATGCAGCCTGTGCAATAACATATGCAGTCTGTTGTGCATTAACATATGCAGGCTGTGCAATAACATATGCAGCCTGTGCAATAACATAGCAGCCTGTGCAATAACATATGCAGCCTGTGCAATAACGTATGCAGCCTGTGCAATAACATATGCAGCCTGTGCAATAACATATGCAGCCTGTGCAATAACATATGCAGCCTGTGCAGTAACATATACAGCCTGTGCAATAACATATGCAGCCTGTGCAATAACATATGCAACCTGTGCAATAACATAAGCATGCACATCATGGGCGCCTTCTCCAGAACCTCCACTGACAACAGTAATTATTTAGTCATGAAGCCAGACTACCAATACGTCTCCCACGTTATGCAGACCAACATCGGGCAATTTTTCCAGCGGCAGTCCCCTTGAGCACACGATACTATGGACCTTAACATTTCTTTCTTCTTCTCCTTCTCCTTCTCCTTCTCATTCATATTCTTCTTCTTCTCCTTCTTCTTCTTCTTCTGCTTTCGTGGCCAGCAAATCTTGCGCGCATTCATATAAGAACAGTGTACTGGTGGGCTTTTAAATATATAGCCGTTTCTTGCCTCGAGAAAAAGGCAATCATACTCAGTTTTCCGAGATGTGCATTCTGGGTATTTTCGTGTTTGCATAAGCCTCTGAACACGCATATTTGATGTTCTGCGTGTATATGAACACATAAAGAATTCGACGCCTGGCAGGTCTGCGCATATGTTGACCTATAAGATGGGAAAAACCTTCACCCTTTATCCACCAGACGCATCCAGGGAGGATTCGAACACAGACTTTTATTCGGAGGTTCAACGTTCTAACCACTTAGTTATTGTATCCGTTGTTCAGATTTTAAAGTTGCATGGACTCCGCGAGAGGAAACCAACACTGAGGTCTGCATAACCAGCAGTGCACCAAGGGGCTGAGAAACCGTCACATTTTTCACTGTTTGATATGAAAAGTTATCTTATCTACGCTTTTCCCCACGAGCCGAAACTGTAAGAAAACAGATTTTAACGGGACCAGAAACACGTGAAATGAAAATGAGAATGCATGTTTAAATATCAAAACAATACAGTTACAAGTTTGTGCCCAACTGGTCCTTACTACTACATTTGTTCATAGCATGACAGAGTTGAGAATTTTTGCAATGATACGAGTATTATGATCAGTGAAGATGATAACGTTTCATTTCAGTTTCAGATTGCATAATTCATACTTATTATCATGATATATCCAGACGACGATCAGCCCAATAGATTACAGATACCTGTGGGAAAATCTAGGCAGCACACTCATAGATGGTTCCGTAAAGTGGACAACACGTGACTGTATCGTCTCATTCTAATTTAAGCTAACTCAAATCATTTCACACCTGACTATCTTGTCTCAGTTTTCCTAAGTGAGTTAGCTCAGAACATCTCACCTCCAGGCCGGAGCCAGTAGGGACAAAATAATCTTTCAATTTTCATACTTTGGGCTGATGAGAATTGGAACCCATAATCTTGAGACCAACAGACAAACACGTTTACAGTTAACTCTGTGGCACCCATATCTTTGATGTGCTTTGAAATCTCGCCATGATCTTCCTAAAACGAAACAAGAAATGAATGAAATTGTCACAAAAAAATTCTTCGTACAGATATGAATCCTTCTCGCCTAAAAACGAATAAATGAACAATGTTGAATGTGACTTTGTTGATTTCCAGAGTATTGCAGATTGTTACAGTTTTTTTGTCTTGTGGATCTGAGTCCTCTTTGCTTTAAGAACAAACAAACGAACGAGATGGTACAGACTTAAATAACATCTTGGTGTTTTCAGCACATCCGCCTCAAAGCGGGAATGGCGCTGACTATCTTCGCTTTCAACAACACTCCTCAGCAGCTGGCCATCCGAGAGGCAGGAGGCATCAAGTTCTCTGTCTTTGAAGCTTTCTTCGAGTCCAAAGATGAGTTCGAGCAGTGCTATTCTGCTTTTCAGGTGAGGACAATCAGCATTAAATATGTGTTCATGTGAGAGCAACGATCTGTGTTTTCATTTCAGTTGACGGTGCTTTTGATAATTCCTCTGTTAAAAAAGAGATTTTTTTCATATTACCGTAAAATGAGTATGTGCGCGCGCGCGTGCGTGCATTTGTGTGTGGTGTGTGTGTGTGTGTGTGTGTGTGTGTGTGTGTGTGTGTGTGTGTGTGTGTGTGTGTGTGTGTCACTGTGTGTGTGTGAGACCAAAATTGTAAGCAAGATTTTCTCAGCCTTTTCCTGGATGGATCTTGATCAAATTTGGGTCAAATGTATGAACCGCTGAGGAATCACATATGTATAAGTTTGAAGGTCAAGGTCATAGTCACACGGACCAAAAATGGTGCCTCAAGCCAGCACATTTTGTAAACAGCACTTTCATTGAATTTCTGACAATGTTTCAATCTGTTTTAAATGTAGTGGCTGTCTATCAATGCCTGTGATACATCTTAAGCTCTGTTGTAACTGAAGCTTCTCCATTATTACAGTGGCGTTAAGATGTACAAAATCTGCATTTCCTCTAATAACCTTGATAATGAAAAGGGAAAGTGCTAGAATGGCTCGACTGTCTTGGTATTTTGTTGTTGTTGTGTTCAGTGCTCAGATGATCACACATTGGTTTCACTTCATCAACAGATAATGATCTGGAAGACTTTGGAAAAAGTATATATGCCATCAATGCAAATGATGCTGGTGATGAAACATGACCCGTCTAGATGGAATATAGGATGCAGGACATAGGCAGATGACAGTAATGACACATAACTGTACAAGTGATGCTCTGTTGGTAGAACGCTAGAGTGCTGCTCGTCAGTCTTAATGCATGTGTTGTACTCTGACTTGGTAAGCTTTGTGTGAGTGACCTCCACTCCATTTAGCTATGAGAGGGTGTCTAACTCTATTTAGGGTTGGGGAATGTAAAGCAGCAAAGGAGAGGAAACGGGCACCACCCTCATCATGTTGGCCCTTTTGGGTTCTAAATCACCTGACTTCCCGAAGAATTCAGGGTTATGAGAGAATCTTTATCTTACGCTTTGCAGGTGGTAGTGCTGGCCAGAGTGATCGTGGATGGTGACCAGGTGCACCTGACTGCGAAAGGTATCAGTCAGCTGGTGGATAAGCTGCGGTCACAGGATGACCGGGTGTTGGTGCTGGCCAGTAGTTTTCTGGCTAGTCTCTGCCACACCCGCTCTGGCATCCCAGATGCCATGGTCGCCGCTGATATCATAGAATTGCTTGTGAATCATCTCTACTCTCCCAATATCCAGGTAACTCCACAGCCATAAATTTACTTTGGACCATACATCTTTCTGAGGACTGGGCTAGCCTCGAGGTGAAATTCCAGCCTTCAGCTGAAGTGCACTTGTCTGACCTTAAGCGAGGTAAAACGTTGCGCTTAAAGGGAGGTAAAGCAGAGATAGACAGGAGATGGGCAGTGCATCCCCCTTCCCTCTCCTCCCACCCCCCAGGACCTGAGTGTTACGGGACATCCATGCCTACCTTTTATACAATCATCCATTTATGTTCATTTCGTGGTGCAGTGGGCAGCTCATTGGTTTAGTGCTGTAACACACAGTTAGTATTGAGTTGCATTACAGAAAGGTCGGACTTTGATGACAGTTAAGCTTGTCTGTTCTGTCTTAAATGGCCTTACAATACTAAAAAGAAAAAAATTAAGGTCGGACCTGTATGCCTTCTGGTTTGCGCATGCTAAAGATCCCACGGCAGTTGAAAATCGTAAAGAGCAGGGTATTCGCCCAACCGCCCTGGCATAAAAATACAGGAGAGAGGTTTATTTCCCAGGTCCCTCACTTTGAAGCCCAGTTGGCCTTCTTGCCCTTCTATTGTCTTGGTCAAAACTAAAAAGTGTGAGAGACAGCAAGACTGCAAGACAGAATAAGTGGAAGAGAAAAGTGAGTGACAGAGAAGAGAAAATGGAGAGACTATATTGGAACAATGTATTTGTGTGTTTGTGTGGGTAAGTGTGTATGTGTGTGTGCGTGAGAGAGATGAGAGAGAGAGAGAGATAACAACTTGAGTCAAAGATCATTCGCCAAACAGGCTGGAGTATAGTCTAGTGTATGTCTGTGAGATAAAAGGGAAGATGACGGCTTCGGTCAGGATCACACGTCCTACTCCCCTCCCGTCTGCCCCCTCCGACATGTACTTTGCGTATGCCTTGTGCCCTGGAGGTTTGGTCTTGTTGGGTGATTCACTTAGAGAATGATGAGAGTGCCCGCTTGGTTTGATATTTTGAATCAAGATTTAGTGCCTTAGAAATGCTGTTATTGTTGTTGTTGTTATTATTACTGTTATTATTAGTAGTAGTAGTAGTAGTAGCAGTAGCAGTAGTAGTAGTAGCAGTAGTACAGTAAATATAGGACTACATATGTAAATTTACGTATGCTTGCATGCGTTTGTGTTTAGATACGTGCATTGCATGCGTGCATTAGGTTGGGTGAGAGAGAGAGAGAGAGTGTGTGTGTGTGTGTGTGCGTGAGTGTGTGTTGTGTGTGTGTGTGTGTGTGTGTGTGTGCGTGCGTGCGTATTATACGTACGTCTGTGTATGTATGTGTGTTCATGTGCACAACAACACGGCAGTGGCACTGTGTGTGGACTTTGAAGAGACTGACAGGGCTACAGAGCTACACAGTGCTCTAATAAGGGGAGATAGATATAATCAGCAGTTGCTGATTTCATCTTGTATGTTGTTAATTTATGTGGATGCGTATGCATGCGTACCTGCCTGCGCGCGCACGCGTGTGTGTGCATGCTTGTGTGTGCGTGTCTGCATGCGTGTGTTCATTTGTGTGTGTTCAGGTTCGCAATGGAGCGGCAGTGACACTAGGCTACCTGTCATTCAACAAGACTGCGGCACGTCTTCTCTTCTCCATCTGTCGCAACAACCCCGAGTGTTTTGACAGGTTGATGGCCAATCTGGGTCTGGACCCGCGCATATGTTCCAAGTTTGTCAAGTCTTTTGTGTCCGCTCGCCAGACAGGCCTGCCCTCGCAGTGGTAGGTACTTGTACTAATGAAACGCCGTGTCTTAGTCGTTCACAGTATCCACCAACTTGTAGGCAGCTGCTAGGTAGGATGAGAGAGTGAAACAGTTAAAAGCACCTGCTCTAAGATGCAAGAATACAAGAAGTTCCAGGTTGTAATGACGGTTGGAACAAGATTTGCCACCAGCCCCTGCCCCCTCCACCAGACTATGCATGGTGATCTACACGCTGGCCTTTTGGATGAGATGATAGACCGGATCTCGTGTGCAGCGAGCACTCAGTACACATCAAACAATCCACAGCTACAGCTGAAGGAGCTGTCCTTGATTAACTTTTGTAGAAAAGTCCCCATACACTCAGATATAACAACGATAACAACAAAAACAAGAAAACACACAAACACAAAGAAATCAAAAACAAACAATAAACTCCATAAAACCCGGTAACTTGAATAGAACCCCAAGACCTCTCCGCACCAGCACGTTGCGTTTATGGCATACGTTGTTGCGATCTTGGATCCTTCAGTCACAAGGCATTTGTACTAGTGCATATGGAATCATCTGAGCTCTGCATGGCCACCTTGAGAACATCTTGAGAACACAGAAACTAAAAGTAGTAGGGGTAGTAGCAGACACTTGGGTATAGAAAATGCAGAGGATCTCTTCTGTGAGAATAACTTAAAGCATCAGACATCCCTACCAGTGTGTGATTTATCAGCCCCAGAGCTGAGCATGTTGTGGGCTCGTTGGAAAGACTGGGAGCCCACAGTCGAGTCTCATCAACTTTACGGATGCATCAACGAAAATATTTTTCAGATGTTCTGGCCAACGCCGCAGTCGTCTAATCTCTCGGGACTGATTGACGTTATGATACTCATAATTATCATTATTATGAAAGTAAGTATACAGTACAGCCCTGCCACACAGTATCCATCCAAAAAAAGAACGCCATTTTTTACAGGTGAAAAGGCGTATTATCACAGAAAAGCGCAGGTTGCTTTGAGCACTATACGACCTGAACACTATACCAGTTCACTAATCATGCAACGGTTACCAACAGCAGGCTACAGAGTGAGTACATCACATCAACAACTGTGTACCCCCTTCTCTAATGTCAATCAAGGCTTGTTGTCCATACATGCCCCTCCCTCCCTTTCCCCTCCAACTGACGGACAAGTATGCCATGTAATAGCACTCTGTACATGGCATTACTAACAAGTAAGAACGGGATATTATCTCTTTGGCCTGTATATGTGTACTCGTGTATGTGTGTGTGTGTATGTATATGTGTGTGTGTATGTGTGTGTGTATGTATGTGTGTGTGTATGTATGTGTGTGTATGTGTGTGTGTATGTATGTGTGTGTATGTATGTGTGTGTATATGTGTGTGTGTGTATGTATGCGTGTGTGTATGTGTGTGTATGTATGTGTGTGTGTATGTGTGTGTGTGTGTGTGTGTGTGTGTGTGTGTGTGTGTGTGTGTGTGTGTGTGTGTGCAGGTCCCAGAAACAGAATCGAGACAGACAGGAGTAGAACGGATGAGCGCAGAGTGTTATTTAACGTCATTCACTGTCACGTATCATTCTGTGAGACTACCCACACCATCATCTACGTTCTCAACATCCAGCATCTACAGCAAAAGGCAGCGCATTCGCCATCTCTAACTTGGCTTACAGCCTTCCATCATATCCATCTTTTTTCAGAGAAACTTGCAGCACTGTGTGCGGTATTTTGATTCAGTTGTATTCGATGTCCATCTTCAGGTTAATAGCAGTATGTAACATGTATTGGTTGGAGTAGAGGAGAACGCTTGTATGACAGCCCGTGTTCCACCCTGGCTCAAAGAATTTTGTGACTGCAGCCTTCAGTGCACCAGCGGTGACCAGATCCTGTTCATGGTTGGGGAAAGTAAAAGAGATCAGTGACGTTTCTATACTGTCAGTCCACATGTGACCCACGTTGGAGTTCAGGGTCTACACTTGTAGTTACTTTGTAGGGTGTGCTGTACACTTCCACCCTGTGCCTTACCTGTGAAGAAAGATTCAGTTTCAATTTTAGTCTTTTTTTCGGACAACGTCTTCGCAAACACACTGCACCAACGCTAAAAGTGCCATGTTATGGGAAAAGATCCAGAGTGGTGATGGCATGACAACAACAACAACAACAATAATAATAATGACATTAATAATAACAATAATAATAATGAGAATGATGATGATGATAATAATAATAGTAAAAATAATAATAATAATAATAACAATGAAGCACTTATATTGATCATTCCTGTAACAGAATAAGAAAACTCTGTACACTTTACAGGTGTTATTACACATAAAGTTACAATAAGAACAATAATGATAAACAAAAAAACTGATAACATAGTTGACAGACCAAATCACCATCGGACTTGAAGAAACACATATTTATCTAACATGCCGCATGACACACACACGCACACAGCCACAGAAACACATATGCATACACACAGACACACACAGAGGCACACACAACAGTCTCTCCTCACTTAGCCCCATTTTCAGCAACACATAAGGGTAGTCACATTATAACTTTAACACTACAAGAGACAGCCATGGCATGTGTTTGCTTTGCATGTGTCCATCTTTGTCCTGATTTTGTGAAGCACTTAAAGCTCTCATGAGATGAGGCGCTGGCGTAGGCATTTTCAAATTTGTAATAAGACAATATCAAGAATGATCCAGAATGGAGAAATGATATTGCAATTTGGTCAAGACAATATCAAGAATTATCCTACAATAAGTTCAGAACACGAAAGAAAGAAAAGAAAAAGACTGGTCATTTGGCGATAAAAGTCGGTGATATTCCTGACATAATGAGAACATACATAAGTGCCTTATCATTTTCCTGTTGGTCCAGTGATACTGCTATTATATCACTGTTTTAAAATGGACATATAATAAACAAACAAACAAATTACCCGTAAGTCAGCCATTTGTCCTTTTCAGAGATCATTTCCACATAGACACAGACGTATCACAAGAAACATATTCAAACAGATGTGAATGATAAAGTTTTCAGTGATCGTTTCCACAAAACGTCCTTGATAGTCGTCGAGTTTCATTTCAGCTGAAGCTTCCTCAAGGTCACTGTGACCTTGAGGTATACAATAAAAAGGAAGATTGTTTGAGTGGTTTGACTGTCTTGTTTTTATTACACGCGTGTACCTGTGTGTATCTGCATACTTACGCGCGTGTGTGTGTGCATGCGAATGTGCACCTGACTGTAGTACTGTAATGCGTGGCGTTGCACTGTATTGTTTGTCAAAAAGACACAATTCGTATTTAAAATGAACTGAACAGCCAACAAAAATGCGAAAGTATCAACAAAACAAAATCTAAACAAATTCTGAAACAAGCCCTATTCTTTAAACACACACACACACACACACACACACACACACATATATATATATATATATACATACACACACACACACACATATATATATATATATATATATATATATATATATATATATATATATATATATATATATATATATATATGTGTGTGTGTGTGTGACCTCCCACCACGAAATCAGTCTTAACTAGCATTTTGAGATATACATATCACTGGAAAGTGTAGGCCTATATTCTGCTAATTATTTTGGTACATGAGTAAAGCTTGTACTCAAAAATATGCTGAAGTTATGTACATGTATGTTTAAAATTTGAGAAAACGGCCTCTAAAGTTTTTGTGTGCTCTCCTACACATTTTCTTTAAATTTCTTTATTTGGTGGCTTTGACCCAGTTTGTTTCTAATTTTCGCTGTCATTATCAGAAAGGTCCATTAAAGAGCTTTCCATTAGTATATTACACGTGCGGGTACTGTACAGGTTACAGTTCATAATAAGAGACAAAAATAGGTACTTTGGTTGGAAATTGCGTTCTTTCTGCTGCGATCAGTGCATTAAAATACCATTTTAAATTGATTAATATTTTTTCAAGAAAAAAAATCTGTGGGGGATAGATTATAGTCTACAGAAATCAATTTTGAGAAAAAGTCAAAACACCCCAGATAGACCCTCAGTCACCTTTTCAGCTCCTAGTGCTGTTCGACTGACTGCGAGTTAAGACTGATTTCGTGGTGGGAGGTCACACACACATACACACACACACACATATATATATATAAATAGACATACATACATACACAACACACACACACACACACACACACACACACACAACACACACACACATATGCATATATATATATAGAGAGAGAGAATATGCCAACACACACATGTATTTGGAATGACTAGTGCAGTGTGCGCACGTGTACACTCACAAACACACACAACGTCCTTGATATGTTGCAGAACACATCAAAATATCTTTAACATCTTGCAAGTGTTTTTAATTCTCTGTGGGGATGCCAGGTGTTCTGTCAGTACAAACAATGTCCTTATATTCAGTAAATTGTGTGCTGGACATTTCCTTTTTTTAAATTCAAGTGACTCTCTTACTTTTCTGCCCCTTTTTCTTTGCTCTCTATACCGCCTCGTCCTTTCCTTCTTTCTATCTTACTGGTCCATTCACCTGCAGGCCTATTCCTTCCAGACATTCTTGCATTTTTTCTCTCTCGTTAGTGTTACTGTGTTTGTTGCTTAAGCCCAGCCGACTGCGTAGAGCCATATCAGGGCTATAACTGCTTCAAAATATACAAAACTTCCAACAGGAAAAAAAAAAGAAAAGAAAATTAATTATACATATCAACGCATTTGTGCAAATAAGGACATGCCCTTGGCGTTGACCACTCCGTCCAATTTATCGCACACAGGATTTAACAAACACACCTGAATACAAATCTAAGCATACCTAAGGACACCAAAACATATAAAACGGGCCTAAATTACCTGATATTGCTTCTGCATATCTCACCTACCTAGAGCCAAAAATGCACTTAATACATGTACCCAATTATCAATCCTAAGAAGAAGAAAAAAACGTAAGACATTATCGAACACACACAGGTGAACGGACCAGCAAGGCAGAAAATGATAGGAAAAAATGACAGAAAGCAAAGGAACAAGGCAGAAACAAAGAGAGTGACAGAAAAGAGGACATTTCTAACACAGAATTTCCAGAAGGTGAGGATACTATTTGTAATGTATCTGTATTCCCACGGGGGGAAGCCACTCCCTGCACATTTTGGGGGCATAGGCCTACATATTATGGTCTGTTTAGCAGTGCCCGACGTTTGTAACAGGGGTCTACATTCATACACTTAAATGATAAAAATCAAGGAGTGACTAAACCTGATTACTGCAGTAAACTAAAATGATATGCACAGAGACAATAATCCATCTCAATACAAGCTTTCTGGCACATTGGTAGTAGAGTAAAGAGAAACAAAATACAACAAAACTGTAATCTGAACAAAATATGGCTTCCTGTTTGTAAATCTGCATTTAAAATTTTTCAACAATCCAAAAGAAATAATGGAGAAGACAAAATAAAACAAAATCAAAACAAGAAACGGGCTTCCTCCAAACAGAAGCACGTCTATCAGTTAATATTTACTGGCACATGTGACACACATATCTCAACAGTCTGGTTTGATCAATACACTTGTCATCCACTCAGCGTTCACAACTAAAATTAAAACCAGTTTTCTTCGCTTGCAGACATCTCAGCAGTGAGTATCCTTTTGGATTTGAATTTCGACCGGGCTTCACTTGTGTAGTCTTTCGAAGAAGCAGCCTTTTCCTGTTTTCATTGTCTATGAGTGTCTTCTTTATGGACTGTACGTGACGAACTCAACTTTCTGACAACGACGAGTTCTTTTCGAAACTGTGGGAGATTTTCTGGGGAATGGAAGAATGTCTCTACGTTGTTAATCCGAAGATCTGTTTCCGTTGATGTGGTGGTGTCTGCTGAAGCTGAAGATGACATCTCTTGGAGAACTTCCAGATTTCGCTGATTTTTGTCAGGTCACTTTGACCTAGAACAGCATTGTAATATCCTGTGTGCTTGCCAATATTTTGAAAGTAGACTACAATGCAGTTGTTCACTTGTCTGTCGTGTGTATCACTGTATACACTAATGTGTTTCAAGGAAATTTCAAGTTCACAAACACTCGATGTTGGATCGAGCATGTGCTACAAACGGTCAGCAAGGGTTGCAAAATGCATTCTCACAGTAAGATGGGTACTGAGGATTTCTACAGTGAGGACAGATTTCGTCAACGTTTTCTGGCATTGAGACTACAACAGAAGGAGGGGAAACGGGTCTAGAAACCGGCCCCCGACCCCCACCTGTCCCCATGGGTTAGTCCCTGACACACCAACACATGTACACAGTGAGAAAAGGATAGAATATGATAACAAAATTAGTCATTCTTTACAGCCATTGCTTAGGTCACCACTGAAGGCCGATCCTTTGGCATTGCAACCATGTTGATTCTCAAACCGGTGCTAAATCAAGTGTTCCTTACTTAGAAAAGAGTTTAGCTAGAGTGGCCTGTTATAGAAACATGCCCGATACAGGTGCCGTTAGCCTACATCCCCGAGCTACAAAAATAAAAGATGTTATACCTATTATCCCGATTCTTCTGCAGCACTGTATGCCAAACCGCACGTCACCATTGCAACATACACATAGCCAGCAAGCTGCAGAGCGAGATAACCCTCCCCCCCCCTCTCTCTCTCTCTCTCTCTCCCTTTCTTATGTCCTACACTACATGTAGCCTATATGGAGTCCTAATTACCGTTGATGATGAAAACAACGCTACAATGTCTTGGACAGACCGGTCACAATGTCATACCTCATCCAAGCTGGCCACATTTATTTCTATCTCCTTTTGTTCACGAATCACATACCGCTTCCTGACATATAAGCGAGCCACGGCCAGTAGAAAGAGAAAGACAAGTAGACACAGAATGGACTCTGCAAACAGCAAGTAGCAGAAGTACATGGGCGTAAATTCTTTCATCAGGTAGCCAGTAATGGCAGGGTTTACCATATTACCAGCGGAGGATGCCACCAAAATGGCAGACACCATACGTCCAGTCACCTGTACTAGTTCTTCTTCCATCCACGTAAATCCTGCGGCAAAGATGGGTCCCATGGACATTCCACAAAGAACTGAACACATCCATACTCCACCGTCCGATTCATTTTGTGCAAAGAGCCAAAATCCCAACAAGCTTAAGATTAAGGCTACACAACTGATGACAATCAGCTGAACAATGCTGACAAATCGAATGAAGAAAATGGAAAGAAAGCGACCAGTAGCAAATGAAGCCCAGAAAACGGACGAGACTTGGGCACTGCCAGTCTTGCTCCACTGAAGTTGTTTCACCACAAACATGGCTAAGAAGGACGCAAAGGTATCATCCACACAGCAATACACAAAATAGAAGAAGCAAAGAACGGCACTGACAAACAGGAGCAAGTTGAGCGGCAGTGGCTGCTTTACACTATCTTTTTCATCTTGTTGGTCCTGCCGCCTCTTCTGGTATTGTTCCTGAAAGAACTCTACCGTAATTGGAATAGCAGCAAGCAAAACAATGATTCCAGATATGACAAAAGCATAATGAACATTAGACGTCAGGGGAGGAAGGGAAGTGGAGTTGAAAGTAGTGTTCTGTATCCCCACTGTGTGTGTGGTAGGACCGGGCACGGTTGTGGCCTGAAAACTGTGTGGTGAAGATGATACCCAATCAGACGAAGACCTCATGCTGTATTTGTGACGAGAAACGGGAGTGAGGAATGGTTCGGTGACCAGCGGAGCAATGACAGCACCAAACGCAAAGGTGAAGTGTAAGAACTGCATAGCCATCTCTCCTTCCTTGCCCCACACTCGTATCAGCTCTGCATTTATCACTGAAACACACACACATGCACACACTCCACTGAGCAAGAATATTCTTTTCTTGGCCAACATTTAATTTAACTTGCCATTTTAATCATTTGAGAAACACAAGTCGAACAATTCTTTAAACATCAAATAGATTAAACGATTCATAGTGCATGTCCCTGCAGATGAGCACTTTTCAAAGCACAATTATAAACATGGGTAACATTTCTTTTAATTAAATGAAAGCCTGTGTGCTTCTATCTGTATTTGCATAATAGTTTGGGTAGAATTTCATGATAAATTGAAACTGACAATTTGAACAGTTGTAGTGAGAGAGATGCAACTTCATGATTTCACGGTAAATTCTATCTAAAAAACAGAAAAAAGGCAATACCTGAATTGAACGACTTATACTTCACCTGATAATAAACTATCGTCTTGAATTTCCATGTGGCGTTGCCTGTTACAGTATGTCACAATATAAGTCAAAACAATCGTGACAGAATAAAACAAGCAGGCACATGGTTCATAAAGTTCCCATACGCTTGTCTTCTTCAATATAAACACAACAGCAGACACATACATACACCTTGCCTGCCCGATCTTCTATTCGACATCTACGTCAACATATGTGCATAACTGTTAGTGCCTGATCCTCCTTATACGCATGCACTAGAACATTGAATACGCACGTTAAAGATCCTGAAGGCCTACGCAATGTCAGTAAATTATGGAAAAACAAAAGTGATGAACATGCTCACACCCCAAAACAGATTATGACTGCGTACCTGGCAGGGTACAAACAACTATCAAAATAAAAGCCCACAAGTATATTACACCCGTGTATATGCGAGTTGCAGCCCACAAGCGCAGAAGACATGAAGTAGATATCAACAGACAGAAATATAATATTTGACTCTCCCGTCTGTCTGTGTCATGACTAGACTGGAGGAAAAAATTAATGTTCATTTCAATTCAGTTCACTGTCCAACGCAGTCGACGCTCTCTACATGGATCAGTGAGCGGTCGGCACCTAAATGTCACTCCAGCTCTTGTTTACCAGTGCAGGTCTTCCTGGATGGTTAGTTGCCAGTTTGTCACGGGCTGGCTTCTCTTTTAATGTTCCATTAGGAGTCCACCACAGCACTTGGTTGGTTAGCATTGTTGGAGGGAGCCTTGGCACATACCAAAGCAATTTCAGGCGCTATTTGCATGTCTTGTCTTGTTGTATTAGATAGGCGTTCTGATTTTATTTTCGTGTTTTTCTGGTTCCTGTATATCTCACCGAAAACTGGAGATTGACTGGACTGCTCCCTACCTATGAAGTCACTCCGTTTGATGCCTCTTACCCCCCCCCCCCCCCCCCCTTAAATTAAGCGTTTTAAATCGAAGGTATCAAGAAGTAAATGACGGTTTGATAATGTTCATCACACTGGAAAGTTCACACCTGTTTATCATCAGAATTTGTCATATCTATTCTCTTTTTCTTTTTTTTTTTTTTTGGTATCTAATATTTCAAAGTTGACTTTATTCATTTCTGCGCATGTTAACAGTGGAACTCAAGTTGTTTCTCCCAGCAATTTCTCGGGTGCATTTATGCATTTGTTTGGTCCACACCGTTGCTGCACAGTTTGCATACACCATCTTCAGTAGGCATGCATATTGGGTGTTTTCTGTTCCCATAAGCCAACCAATACTGATATGGCTTACATAATCTTTGCAGTGCGTGACTGATATTCTGCCTGCACATACAAAGTGGTTTCAGGCACCAGCCGATTTGCATTTATGTGATCTGATGATAAATGATATGGCTAAGAGAATCTTCAACGTGTATTCCATTTTTACTTTTTTTCACGTGCACATAGACAGGATGGGGGTTCAGGCCCTGGCTGGTCTGCAGGGTTCAGGCACTAAGTGGTCAGCACTTATGTTAATCATAGACAGAATGTGGATTCAGGCACTAAGTGGTCAGCATTTATGTTAATCATAGACAGGATGGGGGATCAGCACTTATGTTAATCATAGACAGGATGGGGGATCAGCACTTATGTTAGTCATAGACAGGATGGGGATTCAGGCACTAAGTGATCAGCACTTATGTTAATCATAGACAGTATGAGGGTTTCATGCACTGGCTGGTCTGCAGGGTTCAGGCACTAAGTGGTCAGCACTTATGTTAATCATAGACAGGATGGGGATTCAGGCACTAAGTGGTCAGCACTGGATGGGGGTTCAGGCCCTGGCTGGTCTGCAGGGTTCAGGCACTAAGTGGTCAGCACTTATGTTAATCATAGACAGTATGAGGGTTTCATGCACTGGCTGGTTTGCAGGGTTCAGGCACTAAGTGGTCAGCACTGGATGGGGGTTCAGGCCCTGGCTGGTTTGCAGGGTTCAGGCACTAAGTGGTCAGCACTTAAATTGATCTAATCAGAAATTTGAAAAAATCTCCACCCACCAAACCCACCGCTAACCAGGTGCTATCAAGCAGGGTCAAACTCTTAACTTTCTGATCGTAAATCCTTAACCACTTAGCTATCACGCCCGTCACAATGAGGTTTCTTGCGGTACTCAATGCATGTCGTTCTCAAGGCCTATCTTAAATAAAGTATTGTCACTGTTGCATAGTTTTTCGTAGGTCAAAACATCGTTACTTTTCTAACACATTTGCTTTCAAGTTGTCTGTACTGTTGTAGTTGTTGTTACTACTGGTGTTGCTGCTGCTGTTCTTGTTACGTTTGTTGGTCGGTTGCTTGCTTGTTTGCTTGCTTGCTTGTTTGCTTGCTTGCTTGCTTGCTTTGTTTGTTTGGTTGGTTGGTTGGTTGGTTGGTTGGTTGGTTGGTTGGTTGATTGATTTGTGTCTGTTTTGTTTTGTTTGTGTTTGTTTTTCTTCCCTATCTTCTGCACTGCCTCGAAGTAACTGTTCCCTCGCCGCTTGGTTTAGTTCTTCACTATATCCTGTATTGAAATGAGTTGAATATTTCATCATACTTTGTATGTTCTGGTGTGTGTGTGTGTATGTATGTGTGTGTGTGTTTGTCTGTCTGTCTGTCTGTCTGTCTGTGAGTGTGTGTGTGTGTGTGTGTGTCTGTCTGTCTGTGAGTGTGTGTGTGTGTGTGTGTGTGTGTGTGATTTTTCTTTTTTTTTTTTAAATGTCCTATTCATGGGGCGTGACCTTTGTGAACTCGAGTTCAAGGTCTTTCTTTCGGCAATTTGAGCTATCTTGGTCACTGTCAAAGACTGTCGCCTGACAACAGCACAGTCGGATTCAGAATATTTTTGACAGGTGAAGATGTTAGAAAGAAATATTTCAATCCAGGAGTTGGATATTTTAATTCTATATTTCCAAAGTTTCAGTGTGGAAAGTAACATAATGATTTTCATGTAGATATGGAAATTTGTATGAAGAAGGTTAAAAATAAAAACAGGGTTTGAGTGAAGTAGTTTGACTTTTGTGGGTACCGTTGACACGTTGATACGCAGTGGAATTGTAGGCATGGAAAGAGCGATAGGCACTGACGATGTGGTGTTTAAAAATAAGTTCTTGCAAAGGCATAGGATTATGTATTTTTGTTTTTGAGTATTTCCAAAAAGAAAGCTCAATTTTAAAGGGGTTCTTTTCCTTGCTGACTACGCTAAGCAGTGTTTTGGTGTATACCCCAAAGTAAAATTCTTATCATCTGACTGAAATAGTAGGGAACTTGAACTATTTTTACTTTTAGGTGGCACCAGACGACGAAATGCCTGGGCGATCTGGTAGTTGTGACTATGAAGTATCTGCTGTACAGTGGTGCAGGCAGAGGACTTGAAACGAAACTGTCATGGTATTTTTCAGTTAGTGTTTGTTTGTTCAAGGACAAGAGAGTGTGTTTTCTTGATAATGTAGTAAAAGACTGAGTGGCTTTAATTTGAAAGCTTGGGTGGTCTTCTGTTTTCGGTTAATGGTTTGTTTGTACAAGGACAAGAGCATCTGTTTTCTTTCATATTGTAAAAAAAGGCTGAGTGGCTCTAAAATCTTGGGTGGTCTCCAATCAGGAAAGCGAATGCGAAAGGTAGAAGAGAGATTGTATGCACGTTAGTGTATGTATGATGAAGTAGACCTACACACGAGTCTAACTAAATTCTTTACATACCCCCAAACTGATCGAAACTGAGGTCACTATCAGAGCAGAGTAGGAAGGGCCATTGAGTCTGAGACAGTTTGTCACAAAACTAAGGTGAAACATGAGAAAGGGTACGATGGTGATGGTGCCATGGAGTTTGATTTTGGATTATGATTATATGGCAGGGCTGCACTTTATGACTCCTTTCATGATGCATCCTGACATCGACAAGACTGAGAAATACAGTAACCTGCAATATTGGTCGAAAAATTTGAGAACAATGACGTATGTGTGTAGTAAATGAGACTTCACTTTATAATCCCAATCTTTCCACTGAGCCCATATCATACTCAATTCTAGACAGAAGCTGGTTGAGCTTGAAAAACCAGGACAATGACATGAACTGAAGGTGTTACAACCTTCCAACCTCCCTGTCATCAACTGTGCTGAGTACTTTGCTAAGGTGCCTGGTTGTTGTTTTGTATACTTATTTTGATTATTCATTTATACAAAAACTGTTCCTCGGTCACAAAACAAATGAAAAATACAGATGATATGGCCAGCACACTATTAAAGACCAACCTGCATCCAATCCACCAGCGAAGATAGCTACCACAAAATGAATGGCTATCATCAGTCCGTACACTGAACACCATGGCACTGCTACTGTAGTCGCCGCCAGACCCACCTTGCACAGCAGTATCAGGGGTGACCTGTTCAATTTGTCGTACATCACCCCTGCCACCAGGGAGCCAATCAGGTAGCCGACAGAGGAGGAGGTGAAGAAGAAAGAAGCCATCTCCATGTCTGTATGAGTGATGATCTGAAGATCCAAAAAGGCAGGTCCCCGTTGTCCAATGCAGAAACCCTGACAAACAGGAAATATCAAAGCAGTTTTGGTGTGTGTGTGTGTGAAGAATTAAGAATTCATTTATTTGTTATGTACACCTCACTATCAGTAGTATTTATGTACACCTAAATATAGCTATAAGACACAGACTGGTTGTTTTAAGTTGAGGTAAAGATCAATAGATAAAGATTTCACATATATTGTCATAATTGACATCAGTTGCAATATAAACATTTGAACAAGAATTATAGGGTTTTTTCCCAAATGCAGGCAATCATAAGTAGACACATGCTGTAACATGTACTTGTATAACAAGGGTTATCTGCCAGAATGGTGTATCTTCCTTCTTTGATCTTCTTGTGATACTGCAATCTGGCATGTAGCCGAAAGTATCGTCTGCAAGTAGGCCTATGTCACTTGGATTTAGCACGCTGTGTTTACAGCAATTAATTGTTAATCGTGTACTTTATACCAAATCTATTTCATGAGTTTCAATCCCTTTTTGTGTCTAATACATCTAACTGGGAAATTGAGTTTATCTTCAATCATACCACAAGCTATACAGTTTTTGGTTAATCTTCTCTTAAGATGTGTGTATGTGTGTGAATACGTTTCTGTACGTCTGTATGTACTTTTTTCTTTTTTCTTTTCTTTTCCTTTTCACGTTTTCTCCCCAATCATTCCTTCCAAACAGTAATTAATGTCAGTGCGCCTTTTATCTGTTTCAATGAGATATTTCTTATGTACAACTTGTTTTCACTATTTCTGATTTTAGGCCTATCTGATGTACGCATCTCAAAACACTTAAGGACATTAACATCATTAATCTGAAATTTGAAATATTTCCCTTTGTCTTGTTTTCAAGGTGACGATAAAGGCGTTTTAAGTTCGTCCCAGCCTACACTACACAGTCCTGGATTGGCTCCATACGGCATTTGGTTGTTTCTATTGTTGGAGTAGAAATTGATAAGACAGAAAATCTCACCAGTCCAGGGCCTCTGAAGAGATATTGTCAGAGCTGCATGCATCTGAGTCATGCTAGGGCGCCTTCGACTATGTGCAGCATGCAGATTAGGGTACTTTGATGGAATATGAAAGTTACGGCTACGGGTGAATCTGACTGTTGGTTCCTGGTCTACAATCCCTTGGACAATACTCCTCAAGGACCTCGAAGAAGCTTCAGTTGAAATAAAATTCGAAGTTCATCGAGGATAATGTAAATGGTTACAACAGTGAACACAGATTTTGAATATTGTCAAAATTTCCTGGGAAAGTGTTATTCACACACCGTTCACAAAACCACTGGTTTTAAACATGTTTCAGGACTGTGTGACCTTGACATTTTGCCCTCAAAATATGATTATATGATCGCGATTCCTTAAAGGTCAATACCTTTGACCCAAATTTGGTAATAAATTTCCATCCAGAAACAACTGAGAAAATCTTGTCAACACATCTTGGTAACATACACATAATTACTCATCTCAGTCCGTCACTCCTCTTGGGGTATAGGCCGTCAACAAGAGGCTTCCACAGTCCTCTGTCTTGTGCTTTTGCTTTTTTTCCAGGTACGATTTTCCGTCTAATCAATTTCTGCTCCAACAAAAGAAATAAGTTCAAGCTCTTTCATACCACAGGAAAATACTGATTTTCTGGACAATATTCAACCATATCTAAGCTTTTGAAAAGCGTTGTGACGGGCCAATAACCAAGCTGGTTAGTCCATCTGCAGTTGAACCATATGCAGACCTGTTAGTGCCTGAATCCCCACGCTGTTTTTACGTAAAAAGAACATCAAAATCAAATATGTAAGTTAAAGATCCTATAATCTTGTCGGTGTGTGTGTGTGTGTGTGTGTGTGTGTGTGTGTGTGTGTGTGTGTGTGTGTCTGTGTGTGTGTGTGTGTGTGTGTGTGTGTGTGTGTGTGTGTGTGTGTGTGTGTGTGTGTGTATGTGTGTGAAAGAGAGAGAGAGAGTTATAGAAACACGAAAATACCTAAAACGTATGCTCTGGGAAGTATGACTGCCTACATGGCTGAGGTATCCGCTGTAGACGGAATATGCAGGCTGGGGCATCCCCATGATGCCTGTTCAGTATGGGCCAAACAACCAGAACAACGTGCATACACGTATCCAAGAAAACAATACTCAAAATACAACAACAACAACAACAACAACAAAAGGGGGGGGGGGGCGGAGGCAAAGGAGGTGGGGGGAAGCGCAAGAAGCATATCGATTACACTTACCAGAGCCCAGAAGGAAGTCCCAAGCCACAAAGTTTTGATACATTTTCTTCTGTACTCTGGGTTTTTCCATTTCTCTTTAAAAGTACAAGGGCGTGTGGTATCTGTTTGGTCTTTCTCAGTGCCATGCGTACTGGTTTCTGACTGCCTGCATGCTGTATGTAGTCCGGCGCATTTGTTCTTGTCATCGTTCTTCACTTCTGAAACACTGCAGGAAGCTATTGGATAGTTGAAGAAATGAAAGGGATAACTTAAGTCAACACGTCCTGCGTGACACATGCAAAACATTTAGTTTTAAAGTAAGTTAAGGTACAGACTTCTTTTGTTGTTGTTGTTTTGTTGTTGTTGTTGTTGTTGTTGTTGTTGTTGTTGTTGTTGTTGTTGTTGTTGTTGTGCTGTTGTTGTTGCTGCTGCTGCTGCTGCTGCTGTATAACATGTATGAACAGGTCAAGCATATACGAAAAACGAAATAGAAAGCAAGACATTATCATCAGTTTCACTGGTGTCTTCATCTTTTTCACTATCACAGTAATCATCTTATCGTTATCATTACCAAAATGTTGTTGTTTAAAATGTGTAAACAGGTCAAGCATATACAAAGATACAGAACAGAAAGCAAGACAACATCATTAACTTCACTGGTATCTTCCTCTTTTCACTATCACAGTAATCATCTTATCATTGTCACTACCTATATCGTCATCAGTTTCATTATTACAATCACCACAGTTGGCTGCCTCCGCCTGATCATGCATGACTTAACTGGCAACAGACTTAGTCTTCCGTGTTTGAAATGGTCATGCCTCAGATGGTCAGTTCAGTGGACACGCATGAAGGACGTGATCTTTTGAAGGTCGTCTTTGTTGCTCCAAAGCTCTTTTTCCCCCCGAGTTGTTTGTATGGTTATCTACTTGCTTATTTCATTCCGTTCTAGACAAAGCCGCAGAGCATGCATTGGAGACTGTGGTCCTGTCATGAGCATTCATCTAGAAGACATGCTTCTTGGCACTTATGTTGCAGAAGGCAGCAGTGGGCAGATTGATTGGATGCTGCTGTTCAGGACAATGAAGACATGGTTTCAGAAGTAAGAAAGACGGGATTATTGTTACTGCTGTAAGATGCTTCCTCATTACCCAGAAAGCTTACTTGTACATTTCCCCAGATACCGCGGCGGGCAAGAATCCACTGTCTGCTACTGACATGATACACACTAGCTCTGTCAGTCATCATGACACAGATACGGTTAGAATGTCAGCAGGCGACTGTAGACTGTCCAGGTTTTTGCAGTTTGCTAGGAAAGGCAACTTAGTATGGTGGAGACTTCTTCTTTCTTTCTTGGTCCCATATGATCTTAAACTTTTGCGTCCTGGAGTGTTTCCAGTGTCATATCAGCTTCTTCGCTAAACGGTTTGCACTGCTCCCTTTGACGTAAAAATTTGGTTGTTTGTAACATTTTGTACATGTGCTGCATGAGACATAAGACTCCACAGATTCTCGTTCTGATTCAGCTTCTCCTTTCTCTGGGTGTCCAACGGAGTCATTTCTGTGGTTTCTCTACGGGGCCAAGTGATGGGACTGGTCTTCATTCCACCTCTAAAAGACAGGTCCAATGGGACCTAATGATACATCTTTGAATAATAACGTGTTCTAAAGTCTGAAGTCTGTGATGATCCTCATTCCAGCGCTCTTCATCTTGATACGTTGCTGGTGTGGGACTTGCCGGCAGTAGTCTGCTGTAATTTTTTTCCAAGATAAGCAAAGGCATTCAGAAAAAAATACTCATATACAAACACAGAGAGGGGTATGTTTTGTTTTGTTCTATGCTTATTTGTGAGGTGTTTTTTCCCCCCAGTTTTCTCAGAATATCAGAATAGCGTTGCAGCGCGTGCATGGTTCCACATGCACTAACGTCACATATGCTGTGATAGAGGGAAGCAAAATAACATGATCACTTTGTAATCATCAGCACAACGCCTTCACACTTGCGCAGTTGTAATGAAACACACAGGTTTTTTAGAGTGCTTTGCATGCGTGATATGTGTTTGTTTGTTTGTTTTTGTTTGTTTCTTTCTTTCATTTTTTTCCTTTCGATAAACTCGGGCTGGCTTGGGCAGTCTGGGAGTCTGAGAAAATTCTTTGGCCTTACAAGTTAGCAGACCGGCTTGGCTTGGTGGAAATTTTTTTAAACCTTTTTTCCCCACGTGAAAATGTTAGATAATAGATTCGGAAACTATTTTGTTACAGAAATAGGATATCTCAAATTTCGTTTCCATATGTCCAAGATCTCGGTTACTTTTCATTCAGAAATGTTTCTGAAGCAACCAGCCAATGAATGAAAAGAGGTGTTGTCTGATCTGACTGTCAGTTTCAGTTTCAGTTTCTCAAGATGAATCTCCGCGATTGAAATGAATTCCCTGTGCACAGACGTCACTGGTGCCATATGATGGAGAAGATCCAAAATGATCTTTACACAAGCCTTAAGCCTGCCCATAAACCCATGAGCTAGCCAGGTCCTGAGGTCCTATCTAACTTATAGGTTTTGTATCGTATACTAGTATTGTATCAGTTTATCACTGGAATGTCCCAGTGAACAGTCTTGGTTACACTGTAATGACGTGTGTATATGGGTATCTCATCTTCCAAAAAAAAAAAAAAAAAGAATAAATAGAGAAAATAAATTAATTAGAAAAGTAAATAAATAAAGAAAGAAATATAAAATAAAAAAAAGGACGCCACTAAATATAAACTTGTCTCATATCACAGAAAGTTCCCCAGTCAATACTACACATAACCCCCGCGGCCTGTCAATATGATGAAAATAGTATCTCCTTAACCGTAGCCTCTCCAATCTGTCGTCCACTTCTGAGAAAATAATAAAATAAATAAATAGTAAAAAGATGAATAGACAGATAAATAAACAAGTAAACAATAACAAATAACAGTAAACACACACACACACGCACGCACACACACACACACACACACACACACACACACACACACACACACACACACAGAGGCGTGCGCGCACAGGACGATGGTCGACAACGATGCAATGAATTATGCAAGTAAATAGACCACAACAAAACAAAACAAACGTAAACGAAACAAAATAAAAGCTGAACAGAAAAAAGAAGGAAAAATGGGGGGAACACACATACACACGTACGCACACATACACATACATACACCAACCAACACAGGCACAAAAGAAGTCGAAACAAAAGAAAACAAATATCATGACAAACGTACAGACACAGACAACATTCAACAGACCACAAGCACATTTACACACAGTGTGACAACCTTTCCCGTTCTCCAGTTGTTTTTGTTTTCCCTCTCTTCACTTTTCCTTTATCTCTGTTTCAGGAAAAGCCCAAACACTTTCCATTCCACGCTGTAAGAGTCTGCGCTGTGTAACATTTGAGATGGTACCAGCGTTAGTCTGATTGATGATAGCTCTTGTTTTTCCTTTCCTAGTAGATTTTTGACCACTTCCTCTACGCACACTTTGGTATGATGAGTAACATTTTGTTTGTGAAGGTACAGTTTTAAGCGTGTAAGGACTTCGGACTTTCCTAGATGGAAAATGTTTGCTGTAGTGGCACGTTCATTTCTCTTTACACTAGCACGTGAGATTTTGTACGCCGATACTGTTCATTGTTTTGTGCCAGTCTGGAGTTCCTACTCCATTTTGCACATTTTCAAGTAGATCCATCGTGCCAGTCGGGATGAAGGCTTGACTTTCTTTCATTTCACCATCCACTGAAGTTAACCCACTGGAGTGCGTGCGTGACTGCATCAACTGCCATTGTTATACTGGAGGTTGTGATATCATATGTAGCGTTTGCTTCGTGTACGGTGTTTCCGTTCTGTTTGACAGTGAAGCCCCATCCAGATTTGTTATCGGTGACCGAGCCATTCGTGTATATGATTTGTAGTTACATTTCTGCATTAGTTGCTCCATAAGTAGTTGAATTTCTGCATTGGCTTTCTCTTCTGACAATTCACGACAGTGTCTTCCTAGATTTTTGTTTGTTTGTTTGTTGTTGTTGTTGTTATTGTTGTTGTTGTATGATTGTTTTGTATAATAATATTTGTACATGAATCTGTGTTAGAATTTGTTCAAGACGGATTTATCTACGGTAACTCAGACATCATAACATTACATTACGTTTCCGTCAACTGGTGCTGTTGTAAGGGGGACCTGAAGGCAAAGGAAGCTGATGTCCTCCTCCATGCTGGTCTGTCTGCCGTCTACTCCAAAAGTTCTGGTATAGCCATGTCTGTGCATTTTTTTTTCAGGTTGATAGACCAGCTCTTTGTTGCCACCATCATCTGCGCCCTTCCTCGACGGTGCCCTGCATGATGGTCGTGCTTAGGCTTATCGTGCCACTTGGCATAGCCAAACCAAATCACATTCCCTCTCTTCATGGTATCAAGGAGAGATTCCTAGGGACCCATAAGGCTCTCGACCAGGCTCCTCACATACTCATTGGTTTTGTGCGCCAGGTAGGAGATGCACAGCAGCTTCCTCAGGCATTTGGTTTTGAACATCTGAATTCGTCTTCCTGACTCTTGTGTCCATGGTTCGCATACATACAACACGGTGGAGAGCACCAGAGATATGAAAAGCCCGTATTTGGTAAGTAATCTGATGTTGCTCTTCTACATCCTGTTGAGTCTCGCCATTGCTGCTGTGACTATACAGATCTGATTGCAGAGTTCTGCTGTACAGGTTCCATTCTTAGACAGGATCGTTCCCAAGTATTTGCAGCTGAACATTTCCTCTAGAGGCTCCAGGTTCAGTTCATGGTGATTCTGGTACTGGTGTTGCTTAAGCTGTTCACCATGACCTTGGACTTCTCTGTGCTGACTTTCATGCCATACGCGCTTGTACTTGCAACCAATCTGTTCAGCAGGTCTTGTAATTCATTATTGCTGCCCCCCCCACCCCCATCAGGTTTATGTCGTCTGTGAAACAGGTTGCAGATGGACCTGCCACTGATGGAGACAGAGTGTGGTGGTCATGGAGGGTCTTCTGCATGATTCTCCCCAGAAAAACAGGAGAGAGTAAGCATCCCTGTCTGACGCCAACAGTTGTCTGGAAGAATTCTCCCAGCTGATTGTTCAGAAGAATCGTACTGATGGCATGCTCATGGCAGGCCTGGATGACATTCACACGATCTTAGAGATGTTAACGCCTCTGAGTACACTCCACATACCCTACATTCGAACCTGCCAGTGATGATATGGCAGACCCTTTGACCCATCACAAAAGCATAAGCACTGACAATCAAGGTTTTGTTATAGGGCAGGGAGGAATCGAAGGGCTTATGAAACATTATGTGGACTGTGACACCTCCAGAATGACCGAAACATTAAGATTGTCAGTGAACAGGTCATTTTGATGGTACAGACTGAAATTTAACACGAGATACTAAATCTTCAGTACAGGACTGTATCAACTGAGCCAGCAAAGCCGTTGCCAAAACTGAATGTCTACAAATGTTCACAGTTTCGCCATAACGAAAAATATGTTACATCTACTGGATAAAACTTTTATCCGCCATGAAAATACTGCAAGTTTTTGGTGTTGGTTTTTATTTTGTTTTGTTTTGTTTTGTTTTTAGTGTATAGTCTATTAACCCACATGTAATTGTTTATCAACCCACATGTAATGGAGTATAGTACTAAACGAACTACAGCATATCATTTTGACCTTTGACACAGTTAACAACCGACAGGTGAAATGCAGTTCAAAGTTTTATCATCACATCAACATATTGATCCTTCATTTGATACATTCTGGCTGTCATTTGATTGTGGTGTTCATACTGCAGTTAATTTCCGTGTTTCTGTATTACGACAAACAAATAAACAAACAAGCAAACTCACAAACAAAACAAAACAACAACAACACACACACACTCACACACACACACACACACACACGCAACCCTCGAATGCAGGTTGTAAGTACGAGTGTGGTGCATTTGTCTCCTTACAGGCAACAGTGCACAATGGGTGCATCAAGGAAAGATAATCATATATACAAACACGTAAATAGAAACGAATTTTTCATCAATTTGAGTTGAATTTTACTTACGACATTCTGTCCCTAGGATGTTGGCGTCTTCAAGTATGTGGACACGCAATCGGCATTCAATTTTTTTTCGGATTGAACAAGTGCAGACTTTTATCTCCCGTTAGAAACCTCGGCCTTGGTCACATGACCCGAAGGACATCCGGTGATCACTGACTTTATATCCCCTATCAAAATCAACTTTTCTTCTAATGCAATAATAAAGGCGGATCATTAGGGCGATGTTTCTTGGCGTTCAAAGCTTTTCTGGAATGTTCTTCTACTTTACATTGTCTGTTTGTTTCTTTGTTCTGTGTTGCTCACAAAGCACATGTTAAAACATTTTCAAATGCTCTCCTGTGAGCTGGTCACGTTGCAAATGTAGTTGAGAAGATTTGTTATAATTGTATTCAATATACATTATGAGTTCAATGAATATAACTCTGCACATACATGCAAACTCAGTAAGTCTGTTGAAATTGTTTGTGGGCTCACATATGAGTAGACTTGCATGTACTAGATGAACACATTCAACTGGATCTAATGCTACCATCTTTCAATAAGAACGTTGTTCATGCTTCAAGTTTCAAACAATAAAGCTTCAAGACATGATGATGACATGAGAGTTATGGTGAATTATATTACCAACTTCATGAATCTGTTTATAACGAGAAAAATACCCCAAGAGATCCTAAAGGGGCAACTCCTTATACTATCAGGACTGCCATACAGATTATCTTGAATGCGTTGGTTGGAGCATATTGGGGTCACTTGACTGGGAGTGCTCATATGACACCCAAGAAGATCACTTTGCTCAGGCATGCTGTAAACTGACAAATGTGTGTGTGTGCGAATCATCAAAGATGAGATTATATTTGATGTGTAAGAGAGCAATAATGGCTGACAAGTATGTAAGTTTGACTAAGAACAGCTCTATGTGTGTGTGTGTGTGTGTGTGTGTGTGTGTGTGTGTGTGTGTGTGTGTGCGTGTGTGTGTGTGTGCATGTGTGTGTATGCACGCATGCGTGTGTGTGTGTGTCTGCGTGCGCGCATGTGTGTATGTGTGTGTCTTTATTGAAAAATATGACTCAGTATAAATGCATGGTTTTAAAATGGGCATAGCCACCCTTTGGGTCATAGTAGGTTCTTTCTTTCTTTTATTGTTGTTTAAAGGCCAGCCGACTGCGCAGAGCCATATCAGGGCTATAACCGCCTCAAAACACACAAACCTTCAACAGGAGAAAAAAAAAGAAAAGAAAATTACGTACACATATCAATGCATTCGCGCACATAATCTAAGGACATGCCCCCGGCGTAGGACCATTCCGTTCGATTCATCGCACAGGGAAGATTTAAAAACCACACCTGAATACAAATATAAGCATACATAAGGACACCAAAACATAAATAAAAACAGGCATAAATTACCTAAAATTGCTTCCGCATATCTCACCTCCATAGAGCCAAAAATGCACTTAATACATGTACCCAATTATCAATGCGAAGAAAAAGCACGTAAGACTTTATCAAAAAAATACAGGTGAATGGACCATTAAGGCAGAAAATAAGTAGAAATGACAGAAACCAAGGCAACAAGGCAGAAACAAAGAGAGTGACAGAAAAGAAGAAATTTCTAGCACAGAATTTCCAGAAGGTGGGGATACTATTTATACTGAAAGAGCCCCCGGTAACCCAATGGGGGATCATAGTAGGTTAAATATTATTATTATTACTAGTAGTAGTAGAAGTAGCAGTATCATCATCATCATCATCATCATCATCATCATTATTATTATTGTTGTTGTTGTTGTTGTTGTTGTTGTTGTTGTTGTTTAAAGCCTAGTCGACTACACAAAGCCATGTCTAAAAAAATCAAACTACCAACAACGACAAACCCAAAACACACACACACACACACACACACACACACACACACACACACACACAAACAAACAAAACAAAAAAAACGACGGGTGTGCATAAGGATGGAGGATACACAGCAAAGATTTTCTCCCCGTTTAAGCCTTTGATCCCCCACACCCTATCCACCAAACAAATTAACCCTTTAACTCCCTCAACCTATCCACCAGTTTCTGGTGGATAGGGTGAGGGAGTCAAACAGTTAAGTTTTTGCTTTCCTACATGGCTGACAATTCAAGATGCCAGTGGTTAGGGTGAGGGAGTCAAGGGATTAATCTGTGAATCTGTCATTATTCACTTTCAGCTACAAATTGACTAATAACTCAACCTAAAACAGTATTATCCCTTTTTCAAAATCTCAATTGCACACACACACACACACACACACACACACACACACACACACGCACGCACGCACGCACACACACACATACATACATACACACACACACACATGAACACACACACACACTCACGAATTATCCTAACAAACAATGTAAGACATGATACTTTTGTTTGTCAGCAGGAAGTTTATTTACAAGTCGCATCCCTGTAACCTCTGTTGTATACAGTTGTATCACAAAAATGTCCTGTACAAATCCAAATCCAAGTTCAGAAAGTTTATCATCGTCAATCTCAATTTTCCATATGCAACAGGGTGATGTCACGAGTTAAGTTATTATGATTCATAAGGTCTACTTTCAGTTTCAGTCATGCGAGTTATATTTTCGTGTATGTCAAGGTAGATGACTCCTAGAATTGTCCAGAGTTGTCTAGTATATTATGAAAGGCTTCTTCTCTACTACTGTTATAACTAATCAGAATCTAGCAATTTCATTTACATACAATTAATAACATATGGTTGCTTAACAAAGAGATCATGCAGATGGAGATCAAAATCTCTGGACAGACATTCAAAAACTCTTTCTTACAAATTCTGACCTGGAGGCAGATGGAAGACTCATATCAGCCCAGCTAATCACAGGTGGTATATAGCCGATGTCCTCAACAAGGGAGTTTCGCTAAAGATAAGCCAGGCTTGCATGGACAAACAAGTTGTCCTGGACCGATGAGCAATGGTTTCTTCAGGATGATGCCAGGTGGCTCTTGATACATCTAAAAGATACGCTGCATGCCTTACAACAGAATTATCAGGCAGAAAAGGGACCCCTAAAACCCTAATTCCATGCACTCAAAGGGTAGTTCTTTTCGGCCATGAGCTAAAAGTGGCGTAATCTCAACAGAAAACCCATAGGGCCGAAATCAGAGATACCAGGCCTGCAGGTGCCTTCTAACAAATCCACAGTACCAATATAATGCAATTATCTACACAGTCATCTACAAAAATGGTGCTTGGCGACTGAGGTTCCTTCAGGGTGGAGCTGTGCTGGGTCCTACGCCTCAACAGGATCTGTCCTCAGCTACTTTTTAACATTGAAAAGTCTTGACTTTGCAGATGACCTGGCACTGGTCTCCCATACTCACCAACACATGCAGGAGAAAAGATCCTGTTCCAACAGCTTCGCACAACAAGGACTACATTTTGGACAGAAGAAAACAGAGATGACAATGAACATCCCAAACCCTTCATAGATGGAACAAGCCTATTCACTACTGAAGAGTTTACTGACCTGGGCAGCACTGTCAGACATGATGGAGGAGCAGGCAGTGACATCAGCCGCCATATCAGCAAAATCAGAGACACATTCCATATACCGAACATTTGGAGATTCCTCCTGCGCAGCGCCAACACCAACTGAGACTGTTCTGGAGCTGTGTCCTTTACAGCTCAGAATGTTGGAGAATGACAGAAAACAACCTAAAACTATCAACCATCTGCCACAAAATCGTACAAATCTTCTGGACCAACACCACGTCCAACCAACAACCACTTGCCCTATATAGTCAGGAGAGTATGTGCACCAGGATAACAAAGAAATCATGCAGATGGATTGGACACATCATCGAAAGGAGCAAGTTAACATTACCCAGACTGCTCTTTTATGGACGCCAGCAGGAAAAGTATGAGAGGAAGACTCAAGAACATCTGGCCATGAAAAGCAGACCTTAAGGTCCTAAAACACACTTTGGATGCTATACAGAGGCTGGCTCAGAAGACAGAAGTGAAGAACCTTAACTGCTGCCCTACACATCAATGACGTAACTGGCAGTAAGTAAGCAGGTGAGCTGAGCTTTGGTACTGGCTGGGCAGAATTATGCTACTAGCCTTAGAAATCAATATTATTCATTTGCCTGTAGATTCAACATTATGTGTGTATATTGTATGTATATATCCCCTAAATCCTTTGGCTGGATCTCTGTCAGTATTTGACTGATAGAACTGGATGACACAAAATAAACTACAGTTAAATGATGTTAAAACCGAAGCCCATGCTTGTAGGTACCAAAAATAAACTTGCCTCTATCACAATGAATAGACATCATCATGACAACATCATCCCTCTCTCTGATTCTGTCGAGAACCTGGGTGTGACTTTGGACAACACTCTTTCCATGCAGAAGTTTATGACCAGAACTGCCAATTATGCTACTATCAGATTCGGTGCATTGATTATATTCGAAAATATCTTTCAACTGAGGCTGCATCTAAGTTTGTGACATCCCTCATTTTGTCTCGTCTTGATTACTGCAATGCTCTCCTTACTGGACTACCAGATTCTTCTCTGCTGTGTCTACAACGCACACAAAACACAGCTGCTCGTCTTGTCCTCAGAGAGAAAAAGTTTGATCATATCTGTCCTCTCCTTTGCTCTCTCTGTTGGATGCCTGTATTTAAAAGAACTGAATATACGCTGGATACCTTGTGTTACAAATCTATTCACTAGTCTGTTCCATCATATCTTTGTAACGTTATGAATATTTATGTGCCAACTCGCACC
Source organism: Monoplex corrugatus (assembly GCA_030674185.1). Classification (NCBI taxonomy): domain Eukaryota; kingdom Metazoa; phylum Mollusca; class Gastropoda; order Littorinimorpha; family Ranellidae; genus Monoplex; species Monoplex corrugatus. Next base: position 15,310,178 of record CM060307.1, read on the forward strand.
TTGTGCTCAGCTTCAGTCCCTAAATTCAAACTATCAACTGTTGGCTATCGTTCTTTTGCTGTCTCAGAACCGGCCTTTGTCTAACACCTACCCTTTCTGCTTATAAATTCATTTTAAAAACCCACCAACAATGAATTTTACAATTACTTTTCCCCTCAGTTTGTGTACTTCTTTTATTATTTAATATTTTAAGGTAGTTTTTGACGATTGTATGTATATGCCTGGTGTGTGGGTGTGCTTGGATTTGATTTGTCAAGATTTGGTGCTGTACAAATATTGTCATCATCATCATCATCATCATCAGGTGCCCTGCCGCATGGCGTTGGCGACCATGAACTTCCAACCATCTCTATCTCTCGTTGTCCCAAGCATCTCCCCCACCTCCTCATCCCCAGCCACTCTGCAAGTCCGTCCAGCATTCTCTCCCTGGGTCTACCTGGTGCTCTCTTTCCCTCCAGCTTTCCCGTTGTGACCAGGTGCTCCAAATCCCCTTTCCTCATAAAATGGCCTATAAATGTTGCTTGTCTTTTCCTAATCTTCCTTATGAGTGATCTACTTGTGTCTGCCTCCTTCAAGACTGTCTTGTTTGTTTTCTTTTCTGTCCATGGAACTCGCAACATTCTTCTCAGAAACCACATCTCAGCTGCCTCAATCTTGCTCTGGCTTTGCTTGCTGACTGTCCACGCCTCGCATCCGTACAACAGTATTGGTTCTATATAACATTCAAGGACCCTCTTTCTGATGTTAATTGATAGGCATTTGTTGGTAAGAATGCTAGTCATCTTCTTGAATGCTGTTTTGGCTTGGCCGATTCTGCCAGCTATTTCCGATGTGCATCTGCCGTCTGATGAAATGACCGTTCCCAGGTATTTGAACTTATTAACCTGTGTCAAGGTTGTGCCATTTGCTGTTATTTTGCATGAGGGGATTTCATGTTTTTTTTACTGATCACCATGATTTCAGTCTTCCTGCTGTTTAGTTCCAACCCCTTACCTTTGCTTTCTATTTCTAGTATATTCACAAGGTTTTGTAGGTTCCTTTCATTTTCTGCAATTAGCACAGTGTCGTCTGCGTACCGAATGTTGTTTATCATTTTCCCTCCAACCTTTATTCCAGGGTCTTCTTCTAGGTTTCTCATGATGTTTTCGCTATATAGTGAAAACAGATCTGGTGACAAAACACAACCCTGTCTGACTCCTCTTTTGATGTTTTGGAAAGAGCTTATATTGTTTTCTATTCTCATTGCAGCTGTTTGTTCCCAGTACATATTCCTGATTATTCATAGATCTTTTCCATCAACATTGAGTCTCTCCAGTTGGTTGATCAATTCTTCATGTCGTACCCGATCGAAAGCCTTGGTATAGTCAACAAAGCGTAAATACAAATCCTTATTCATCTCATTTGACCTCTCTATGATAGTTCTTAGGATGTATATGGCATTAATAGTTCCTTTCCCTTCCACAAATCCAAACTGTTCTTCTGCTATTTCTCTTTTGATTCTATTCCTTGTCCTCATCATGGTTATTTTTAACAGGATTTTTGTTACATGACTCATCAAACTGATTGTGCGATGGAGTTCGCATTCTATAGCCCCTGTCTTCTTTGGACGTGCAATGAAAATTGATTTTGACATATCTTTGGGGATTTTTCCAGTGTCATAAATTTCATTTAGGAGGACTGTTATTTTTATTTTATATTGTATTTATTATTATTATTATTATTGTTGTTGTTATTGTTATTATATTATTACTATTATTATTATTATCATATTTGTATGTCACTAGTATGCATAATGAGAAGAACAGTGATTTAATTGAATTATAGTGTTTGTATTACTATTATTCACTGCACAATGCTATTGGATGGTGACACTATATTGTGGTGTCCAGATTGCGCTTTAAAGTGATTATATGCATTGCGTGATGGCTCCATCAGTCTGATTAAATAGGGATATGTCTGGTTATGGATTCAGCTGAATGTGGAAATGTAACAGCTGTAGTTGAACATGCATTATTATTATTTTAATTGGTAGTAGTAGTAGTAGTAGTAGTAGTGGTGGTGGTGGTGGTGGTTGGTGGTGGTGGTGGTGGTGGTGGTGGTAGTGGTAGTGGTAATGGGGTAGTAGTAGTAGTAGTAGTAGTAGTAGTAGTAGTAGTAGTAGTAGTAGCAGCAGCAGCAGCAGCAGCAGCAGCAGCAGCAGCAGCAGTAGTAGTAGTAGTAGTAGTATCATCATTATCATCTTCATTATTGTTATTACTACTACAAATATACTGGCCTGCACACACTAAAGATCCCATGGCAGTTGAAAATCATGAAGAGCAGGGCATTCGCCCAGCTGCCCTGGTATAAAACATTGGACAGATAGATTCATTTCTCGAGTCCCCTTGAAGGCCAATTAGCTTTCTTGCCATTCTGAAGTCTTGGTAAAAAAAAATGGGTGGCACTACAGTGATACACTCTAAATGGGGAGAGCGCCCCAAGTTTCACATGGTAAAATGACGGTGGCAAAAAGAGTATGAACATGAATATGAACACTAAACACTATACCTTCATGATATTCCATTAAAAATACACACTGCATATTTTGTTTTATGTTACATAAAAACTTTGTAATTGGAATATTTAAAACATGATGTATTTTTTGAAAAACAGAAACATCAAGGAGGAAAAAACGCCAGATTGAAAACTGCACAAAAAATTAAATAAGCCCCAAAGCAGAATGACAAAACTGTTTTCAAAACATCGATTTCATACTGATAAGTCACAAAATAGAAGTTGAAAAACATCAGCCATCTTCACTAAAGCATAAAATGACAGCTACTGAAGGCACAGCAGTCTATTATTTCACTAAGCCTGCATACTTTTTTTGAATTCTGATTTAGGACTTTTCTTGAAGGGTTGGACTCTACAGCCATGGTTGAAGCAAGCATACTATATGAACACAATCCCATCTTTGTAAAGAAACATCCAGTTTCAACGATCACAATATATTTTCAAACAGGAAAAATTGGTAATAAAACAATGTTTAAATAGACATTTCAATGGTCAAGTGATAATTCAAAACAAAACAAAAAACACATACAGGAAGGCACTTTGCACTTCAAAAACACTGCTGGCCAAATTCACATGAAAGTTTTTTGCTAGCAGTTAAATCATCAACAATATCATTAACTATAACAAACAGAGGTAGAAATGTTGAGGTAAGAGTAAGATGAGCAGAACATAGGACAATTCTCAAAGCCTGTGAGTCGATAAATCAGACACTCAAAGACTTGATCAGACAATCGGGCAATAACAGTGGCCTCACAAGCTTCAAGAAAACAACAACAAAAACCCCAAAACAAAACAAAACAAAACATTTTTCTTTCATATCAGCTATAGGCTGGATGGAACTGCTGTCTTTGGTAACAGGTTATGCCCAGTGGACAGTGCAGTCACAGTCTTGTTCAACAGGATAGGTAAGTTGCCCAAGGTATCATTATTATCACTGGTGTTTAAAGCCCAGCCAACTGATTAGAGCCATAACAGAGCTGTAAACTTCTCAAACAAAAACACATCTAAACGCATTAATAACTCTGGAAAAAAAGAGAACAAAATATTAATTGCATTCTACAAATAATCTTGGGGTATTTCCCTGGCACTGGCCATTCTGCCAAATTAATCACCAGTGGGTTTACAAAAATGAATACATATACACAAACAATACTAAGTGCACAAAAACATACATGAAAACCAGCTATACGAGGAGCACTCATAAATTTTTGCAACCAGGATCATGACACTGTACTCTACATCACATTGAAAGCCAATTTCTTAATATTAATGACAAAAATATTCAGTAGATTCTACGTGATCATTTCTGTTCCATGCATCAAAATGTCGGGGGCTAAGGCTAAGGCAGCACTGCCCTTTCAATTTTTGAGCCATAATTCATTATGAATTGCTGCCAGGGAAAATCTTTTCAAGAGCGCTTTCAAAGTCTAAAAACTGTTTTGGATATCTGTCTCCATCAAAAGCCACTGCTTTCGGGTGATTCACGAAGTTCAAGTCCAGCCAAACAATGTTGGAAGACAATGACTATTGTGGTAGATTGACAATGACTTTTAATTCGGATAACATTTGAAGAATCACCTATGATGACATACAGGATATGAAGACTTCATTGGGAAGTATCATCGCAGTCTTCATACTTGCCTTGGCATGAGGAAACGATGCATTCATTGGGTGCCCCATTACCTGAGTGAAAAACAAAAGCAGAGCAGCGTGGACTGATGTACCCATATGCTAAGAAAACTGATGGAGTGAGGTCTCTTTGCATCTGGGACATCAAAACAAAAGACAAAATGTGGATAACCAATATGACCAAGATAAAGCAACGATTGACAGTGTGGGTCTTCCCAGTGAGAATCCACCTGTGAAATTCAAAAGAAACAGAGGTGCTTCAAACAAAGAAATTTATGACTGACCGGTATTTCAACCACTGTCTGCCCAGTGTTATTCAGGGCTGGTGCAACAACATCCCCAAACAAATGTCTGTTGTGCACTGTTCCATTCTAACAAAGCTAATCTGCACACAACAGCTGCGACTCCAGATTTTTTTTTAATGAAAATATTGATCACCTGGACATCTGTCATGCTTTTGTACACACATGTTCACGCAATCAACACATGCAAAAAGCATTCATCCGTCACGCAACAGCACGCACTCCTTCCAACCAATGGCACTAAACAAACTGCGATATATATTTCTTTAACATTTATTATTACAAACTTTCACACATCACTCATACAACATACACAACCACGCACCTTCATACTCTTTCTCTCCTCCTTCGTTTTCTCCTCCCTCTTTGTCTCCTATTCCTCATCCCCTGCTCCTCTTTCTTTTCCTTCTCCTTCTTCCTCGTTGTCTCCTTCTTCTTCATCTCCTTATTCCTCGTCTCCCTCTTCCTCGTCTCCTTTTTTCCCCCGTCTCCTTCTTCTTCGTCTCCTTATTCCTCGTCTCCTTCGTTTTCTCCTCCTTCTTTGTCTCCTATTCCTCGTCTCCTTCTTCTTCTCCTTCTTCCCTTCTCCTTACTCTTCTCATTCCTCTTCTTCTCCTTATCCTTCTTTTTCGCCTTCTTTTTTTGTTTTTCTTCTTTTTTTTCTTCTTCTTCTGTTTCTCCTTCTAATTCATTTTCTTTCCCTTCTTCTTCTTCTCCTTTTTCTACTTCTTTCTTTCTTCTTTTCTTTTTTGTTTCACCTTCTTTTTCTTTACTACTTCTTTTTCGCTTTCTGCTTCTTCTGCTCCATCTCTCTTCTGAAGGCGGTTTTTCTGGAGACTGACCAACAAAACCTATTCCACTTTAAGTTTTCAACTTGGGTGAGCTGTTTTTCAAAAACTCAATCATACCACACATGCACACACAAAATTTCCTTCCGCACGCAACATAAAAACTCATGCATACATCACTCCATGCACACGACACAAAAATCATGTGCACGCACCACCCTGCGCACGTGACATCACCCATCCACCATATTCCCCCAGCTTAGCTTCCTGTGGCTGGGTCTTACTCCCTTTTGTCAAACAGCAATTGAAGGGAAAGCAGTTTCAAAGCACTGAAGATGTCTGAGCATTCTTCGAGGATACCATTTTGGACCTATTCCAGTCAACATGGTCGGGTGTCGTGGACAGTTGGTTTGAGAGAATGTGTGCAGGCTGATGGGGGGTACATCAAAGAACTGGAAGTCAGATTAGCTCTAAATGCTCAAGAAAACTAGGTTGCAAAACTTAATGAGTGCCCCTCGTTTTACTTAAAATTGCCACTAAACAGTTCACATGTTCTAAGATCTAAAAATGCAGTTAGAAGTTGTAGCAACTTATCAATCCTATTAGATAAAAGTATGCAAGATTTTATGGAAAACATAAAGGCAAATGAACCAACGAGGCAGAAAATAAGAAACGAAGAGAAGACAGAAGGCATACGAATAAGTCAGAAACAAAGAGAGTGACAGAAAAGAGGATATTTCAGCACACATTTTCAGAAGGTGGGGATACCACTTATAATGAAAAAGCCCCCAGCATTCCCATGACGGTGGTCATGCCACACCTCCTGCTGACCACAGCATATCCAGATCTAATAGAGATTGAAAAATAAACATTTGATCAAAAATCTGTAAAGAAAATGTTCACATTTTAATACATTTAAATTCATGCAAAGGATGCTTCTACTGTACTTTTCATGGAGAAACAATACCTAAATGAAGTAATGGATCACTTGGATGAAGGAAGCCCTGGGTATGACTTTGGCTTGAATCCATGAGACCTTGAGTGGCTCTTATCTTTTGGATGGTCCCATGAGCTGCATGTACTTACAGCATGTAAAAGAGCCCAAAGCAATAAATGATCCATACCTGTGAAATTTACACTGTAAAATCCACTTGAACAGGTAACAACATTTCTTGCTAACACTCCTTGGAGACAGCCACTCAAATGTCATATGGTAAATGTGTTCAGACAAAACCCTACAAATTGCTTTGCCACAGTTTGATAAGGATCCAGTCTTAATCATGTGGGAGGGCTCTTTTGATAGAGCCAAGGACTCAAGTTATCATGTGCTGAGTTCAATCCCACCCCCCCAAAACAAACAGTGGTTTGTTCCAGTCCATCTTAATGCGCCAATCATTCAAGTGGTGTCCTTGTTCAGTTTTTCAAAGCTCCTGTTTTCTTTCCCTTTTCAAGATCTCGTTGGCACATGGATTGCGCATTCTTAAGGAGTCTGTCAGGTAACTGCTGGCAGACTTGGGTGGAGTGCATATGGAGTTGCCTGAATGTGATGAATCCCTCTCCAGCAAATTCAAAATTGGGGACTTATCTATCTAGAACATAATCAGCAAAGCCATCACACACAACACACACAACCTGGGTTTTGATAAAGTTACAGAGCACCAAATACAGACCTGAAGAATGTTTGAAAGACATTTCCCTTATCTGGTAATATACTGAGGTTGTTGCATATCTGGCAAAAATTAAAGTTTGGTATTTAAGAAAACTATATAATAGCATTTAATTTGTTCAACAGCAAACATATTCACACATGTTCATTCATACATTCTTCTGGATCTCTCTCTCTCTCTCTCTCTCTCTCTCTCTCTCTCTCTCTCTCTCTCTCTCTCTCTCTCTCTCTCCACACACACACACACACACACACACACACACACACACACACACACACACACACACACATTAATATCACTTATAGTTATAGTGAAAAGACATTAAATTAAAGAACAAACGAATGAACGAACACACACATGCCCCCTCCCCATCCCCAGCCCCCACACATACATGCACATATTTCATCACATTCTGGTAGCTGACATACTTAATATGCAGTGTGATATCTCAGTTCACTGGTGTAAAATATATTACACACACACACACACAGACACACAAAGACACACACACACACACACACACACACACACACACACACACGCGCACGCATGCACGCACACACACACACACAGAGACTCACGAAGTGAAACAGGCTCTGTGTTTAGATCCTGTGCCTCACGATGCACCAACGTGTAACTTCAAGCGCATCATACTCGAATTTGGCAAATAAAGTGCAGAATAAGAAACTCCTGTTACAGAGGCCTTACAACTGCCTATTCTTGATGCAGATCAGATCTTCAAACATACAAGCAACATGGAAATGCACATCATTAACATTTCTGATCATAAGAGAAAGCATACAAACATTTTCAGATGCAAAAAATCACATTAAAATTAATAGAAGATTCACACTGCAAGGAAAATCACTCGTGATAAAAAGAAATAAGACCAAAAAAAAACAAAAAACAAAAACCACATGCATACAAAGAAAAAGAATGACAGTTGTAAAGTAGTCGCAAAATGAAAGAAATGTATCTAATACATGCATACCGTGATGTCACCACAAGATACTTTTATTTTGACTCAACAGGTCTGCATTTGGTTGCGCAGTTTTAGTTCTACTTTACGCGTAGGTCAAGCGAGATGACTCCACAGTTGGAGGTCACTGCTCCGCTACTGTTTTAACTACATGGCAGGTAGCAGAAAAATGCAGCCTGGAAAATATGTGACACCAATAGCATGTAAACTGGGTCTGCTGGATAAAGCGGATGACTGGGCAAGCACAGCAGATCTCCCACGATAGAAAAAACACCCAGAAATTATCAGCAAGAATGGCATGAGACCGGACATATTTCTCCATTCCCATTCATCCAAACAAGTTATTCTGATTGAGCTCACTGTAACATACGAAATAGAATGGAGGAAGCCCATATCTAACAGACTGAAAAGTACGCCAGTCTGGCCAGCTAACATGAAGACTCTCACTGAAGACTGACACTGTAGCAGATGATACTCAGATAAATCTAACTGCTGATGTGATATTTTTGGGCTTATTATCAATGTAAGTGGAAATGTACTGACTGGGCAAAAGTATATTACTAGCCTTGACTTAACAGTGTGTAATCTTTCATAAACGAAGGGAGCAAATTGACTGTTAATTTGTTGAGTGTCAATTCAGCTCCAAGTCAAGGGGCGTAATCAATGTATAAAGTCTCTGGTTTAATAACAGACTTTGAACACAGAATCAGAATTAGCATTTGTTCTCAAGGAATTCATTGCACACTGACACTTTATACGCATTCTACCCATACCTGCCAGCGATGATCTGTGGAAAACCCTATGGCAAGGTCTTGAAATGTAAAACATGGGTATGGATAGGAAACAGGACATAATTTTAGTCCTTTTTGTTTTTTTGACATAGTAATTTTACTCTTGGTGATTATTACTATAGCATTAAATTATTATTAGTTTACAATGTTCTTTTTGATTAAGCCTGCACTCATACATTTGCATTTTTGATTAAGCCTGCACTCATATTTTTGTATAACAGAGAGAGCTGATCAAGACTATATATGAAATGGTTGACTGTTTGTTTTAGGCATTCCATGCACAGGCTGGAAACAAAACAGGCATTCAATCTGTTAATTAGCAGTCACAGCATTATGCAAAATGCTTGCAAACTTCAGGTAATACGAGAAATAGCTGAAATTATGGATTGCCTGTAACGCACGCACACATGCGCGCGCGCACACGCACACACACACGCGCGCACGCGCACACACACACACACACATACACACGTGTGTGTGTGTGTGTGTGAGTGTGGGTATTGGTGGATGTGGGTGTTTATGTGCATATGTATATAAACATATGGGATTCAAATCTACAACCCTCCAGTTTGTAGTCCATTGTGCTAACCACAGCATCAAAATGACCAGTATCGCAACACTGTTTCACATAACTATAATCATCAAAGTGACCAGCATCACAACACTGTTTCATAAACTATAATCAATGTCTTTTCAAGAGCTTGAAAAACTGTCACTATTATACTGTATTGAAAACAGTTGTACACTTGTCCCAAAAACAATCATATCACAATCCTTTTAGGGAGATTAAATCACAAAATGATACTTTAGCATGTAAAACTGACACTTGCCTCTCCAAAACAAAAAGTACCTGGTAATATTTTATCATATCATAACAAAAGATCTTGTGATGTTCTATAAAGTTCTATAAAGCTGCACTCTCAACATCATAAAAAAACGTCATACAAAAACAATGATATGTTATGACTGAGTAGAATAAAAACAATTTTTATCCAAAACCAAAACACTGTCTTCATACATATAAAATGTAGTTCTCAGCAACAAAAATATGCTCTTCAAAACAAAACATCATATGAGTTAAAAGCCCTGATCAAGCTCAATAAAACCAGTTAACATTGAAAAATCAGAATACTGCCAAGACAAAAATATGCTCTTCAAAACAAAACATCATATGAGTTAAAAGCCCTGATCAAGCTCAATAAAACCAGTTAACATTGAAAAATCAGAATACTGCCAAGACATCTAACTGCTCTCAGCATCAGAAATAGCTTTAAAAACAAAAATAAACCAAAACAATTATAAAACCCTATTCAAGGACAATAAAGCCAAACCAAAACAATTACAAACCCTGTTCAAGGACAATAAAGCCAGTTTACTTTGTATAATTAACGTATGGTCATAATACATAACTGTTTTCAGCCTCAGAAAAAGCTTTTAAAACAGAAAGAAAGCACCAAAACTGCAAAGGAGACGGAATGGGTGGAAGAAACCAAATTATTAAAATACAACCATGTCACAACACAAGCCAAGTAAACTAATATCATAGTCCTCAGATGATACTGTACACTATGGCTAATACTACAATCTGAACATGACTAAGAAAATGTACATGGAGTAAAGAAACAGTAAAAAGATTTATACAAAAAACAGCTCTGTGCATAAAAAAGTGTACTGCTTGTATTATGCCTCAGCATAACACGTTTTCTAGAAGAGGCATAGCTTTTAGATTTCTGCATTAACTCATTGTTCAAACTGTACTATCTTCACCTATATCAGCATCTTCATGAGGATTTGGAACAATGATTTCCTTCTGGGTTCTGCTTCTATTCTGCATGGTAAATCGCTTCCTAAGGTACAGACGTGACAGAGCTACCAAGAAGAGAAAGACAGCTATGCACATAGCTGCCTCCCCAAACATCAGGTAGGCAAACCACATGGGTGTCAGCTGTTGCATCAGAAATCCTAGAACAGCAGGACTGGACATGGAGCCAGCAGAGGCTGCAATGGTTATGCTGGATGCCACTCTACCTGTCACTCGTACTAGTTCTTCCTCCATCCAAGAAAAGCCTGTGGGGAAGATGGCCGCCAATGACATGCCCACTAGTGCAGAGGAAGCCCACACTCCCATGCTGATGTCATGATGGGAACACAGCATGAAAACTAACATGGAGGTCACTAATCCTGAACAACTGACCATTAAGAGCTTGACAGAACCTAAAATATGGACAAGAAATATAGACAAAAAGCGGAATGCTGCAAACATTGCCCAATAGAGTGATGTGACCTGAGCCCCCCATGATTTGCTCCAACTTAATTGTTTAACCACAAATGTTGATAAATAGGAAGCAAAAGTATCTTCAATTGACACGCTTAAAAAGCTAAAAACACACAAATGAAACTGAACAAACAGAAACAGATAGAGTGGTAGGGACTGTTTAGTTTCTCTCTTGTCATCCTTGTCAGGCTGTCTTTTCTTTTGTGATCTATCTGTGAACAACTGCACAGTCACAGGGATCATAATGGATAGAATGATACAGCCTGATATAATGTAGGCGTAATGAACACGGGTAGTCACAGGCAGTGAGTAGAATGTCAAATTATCCGTCATGTTCATGTTCTCCACTGTAACATTCCAAAGCTCACTTACCTCATTTGTCATGTTCATATTCACCATGGTAGTATTCCAAAGCTTGCTTGAACTGTTGAAGCCTGAGACCGTATTGCCGGAGTTATCAACCCAAAAGAATGCCTTGTTATCTCTGTCAGTTGTAAGGAAAGAGCGGGTAACATTATCAACAGATACAGAGAAGTCAACAGCATTGTCAGTAAAGATGGAAAGCCCAGTGGTGTTCTTGGCCACCACATCATCTCCATCGTCATCAGGGTTGGGTGTAAGGAATGGCTCAGTCACCAGGGGAGCAATGACACCGCCAAAGGCATAGGTAAAGTGAACAAACTGCAAGGCCATCTCTCCTTCATGGCCCCACATACGTATCATTTCTGCATTGCCAACTGACAGACACATACACAAAAGATGCTTTATTTAGTATGCATGTGTATGTGTGTCAGTGTGTGGGGGAGGGGGGGGGGGGCAGTGAGAAGAAGAGAGACAGAGACAGAGAGAGCTGAGATTCCATTAGACTGTCTTGTGCCAATTTTTATTTAACTATCTCCCTGCTACTGTATCTGCTGAAGTGTCAACTTCATAAACCCCTTGTGCTAATGCAAGTGTAACTATACTTGATTCCATATCAATATACTTTTGCATAGCTACTACCTATTTAACTGTGTGCGTGTTAAAAAGACAAAGTTTTGAAACATGCAGCAAAAATACCTGTATGTGTGTGTGTGTGTGTGTGTGTGTGTGTGTGTGTGTGTGTGTGTGTGTGTGTGTGTGTGTGTGTGTGTGTGTGTGTGTGTATGTGTGTCTGTCTGTGTGTGTGTGTGTGTATGTGTGTCTGTCTGTATGAGTGTGCGTGTGTCTGTCTGTCTGCCCGTGTGTGTGTGTGTGTGTGTGTGTGTGTGTGTGTGTGTGTGTGTGTGTGTGTGTGTGTGTGTGTGTGTGTGTGTATGTGAGTGAGTGAATGTGTGTGTGTGTGTGTGTGTGTGTGTGTGTGTGTGTGTGTGTGTGTGTGTGTGTGCGCGCGTGTGTGTGAGTGTATGTGTCTGTGTGTGTAAAAAGGAAAGGGATTGAGAACTGCATTTTGCATTATTTCGGACAAACAATACTGGTTGATTTAAGGCTAGTATTGATAAACTTTCGCACTGTGAGGACTAAATACACGAAGTTTCAAGAGTCAAGCAAAACCTCCACAGAGAGAAATGGACAGATAGACATACAGAGACAAAGAGAGAGAGAAAGAGAGATTTTTCAAAGCTTAATTGATGAAGATTATGAGAGTCACTTGGAATGATATAATTCACTGCAGCACAAATAGCTCATCAGTTGATTCAAATGCTAGATGAAATCTTAAAAACTACCAAGTTTAACAGTGAGAACAGCTAGATGAAATTATGAAAATCATCAAGTAAATTTGAACATCAACATGAAATCATGAATATCACTAAATCAAGAATATTGCTAGGTAGGGTATTTTTAAATATTTGCCTGATTTTACTCCCAAGAGATTTAGATTGTTCTCTTGAAATGACTACACAGAATGGAGTTTGGAATATGGAGTCTGTTTGAGAAAGATTCAAAGGTACAACTACAAGAGTGTGCAATTGTCCGTTCATTACCACTGCTATACAGTGTCAAGCTACACCGTGCAACTATTATGATGTTCTTGGTCTTCAACTCTCTATGCAGAAGTTCATCAGCAAAACCTGTCAGTCTCGTATTATCAATTCTGGTGTTTCAATTTCATTCACCGATATTGTTCAAAGGATGCAGCACCTAAACTTGCAACTTCTGTTGTCTTCTTTTGAATCTATTATTGCAACTCTGTTCTTTGGCTTGCCTACTTCTCCTGTCACCTGCCTGTAGAATTCCGCAGCCTATCTAGTCCATTGTAAGACGTAGCATGATCATGCCACTTCCTTGCCTCTGTCCTTCCACTGGATGCCTGTTACTCAAAAGAATTTCATACAAAATCACTATGTTCTGCTATAGGTATATTAAAGGTTTTACACCTATTTATCTCTGTGACCACTTCCGAATATACACCCCTTCCTCACCTCTCCTTTCTGCTTCTTCCATTTGTTCACAAATATCTCAATACAGAAGTTCCCCAGTCTGTCACTGTTCTCTGTTCATTTTCTGTGTCAGGCCCATACAACTGAGATGAGGCTCCCATCTCTTCAGCAGTCACACATCCTTTTTTCTTCAAGTCTAATTTGAGACATGCCTTTCTGTCCAACAGTGACTTCCCCCTTCATGCACCCATCCCTTTTTCCTACTCCCCTCCTGCCCTCCCCCTCCCAGTATGGGTGTGCTTTGTACCCTTAAAGTTGTTTTTGTCATCATGAGCGAATGTTCGAGAATATTATGAAAGTGTGCACTTTGAATAGTTTGATTGTATTTGTACATCATGATTTAGCATCTGATAAGTATTACTACTATTACCATTATCATGTACATCACTCTCTCTTTCACACACACACACACTGAAAGATGTTTGACTCACCAGTCTCCAGCCCTCCACCAAAAAGAGAAAAGATGAAATGTATGGCAACCATCAAACCATACATGGAGCACCAAGGTGTTACTGTTGTTGTCACAGCCATTCCCATCAAGTAAATTAACAATAGCAGTGACTTGTTCAGTTTATCATACACTACCCCTGCCACCAGAGAACCAACCAGGTAGCCAATGGATGAGGATGTAAAAAAGAAAGAGGCAGCCTCCACATCAGTCTGAGTAATAATCTGAAGGTCAAGGAAGGCAGGCCCTCGTTGGCTGATAACAAAACCCTGCACACAGTAGGGATTCTGATAACACAAGGTATTCACAGCTGTCTGTCACTATCAAGAAAATGGGCCAATAAGGCACTGCAAATAACAATGGCACTATCAACTGTTGCATTAAAGTTTTTAAGGAAACATTTTTGTGTGAGTGCAAAGAGTAGTATTATCAGTCTGTCAGTATTAAGAAAATGGGCTACAGGCAGCTGCAAACAATAAATGTGCTGTCATTATCCGCATCAAAAGAAAAGACAAGCGCACTCACACAGTGTATACCTAACTTTTCTTTTTCAATGAACAAATGAGCATGCAAGAAACAAAACGCATGATAATCAAGGCATACTAGCAGCTTGTCTTCTTTTTTACAAAATGCATGATAATCAAGGCATACTAGCAGTTTATCTTCTTTTTTCTTTTCTTGTCTTTTTTAATCCATTCATATTTGGTGATGGTGCTGGAGGTCAATGCAACCATAAAAGAAAAACAGCCTCCTTTAAAGTGGTAAAGCGCTCACTGTGTTTCCAGCAAAAGCCTTAGGCCTAAACTTGCTTTACAAGATTCTGAAGTTTAAATTCAAGACAGTGTCATGGCAGTCCATATGCACTACACACAAAATGCCTGTTATGATGACCTGAAATATAAAACTCTATGTAATTATTTTTATAACTAGTGTCAGTTAAAACTATTCACCATTACTATCCCTTCACATACTCACCAGTGCCAAGAATGATGCTCCATACCAAATGGTGTGTAAAACATTTCTCTGGAAATCTCTGCTTTTTAACCTAGTTTGGAGAGACACCTTTTTATGGTCAGTTGGGTGTTTTGGTTGACCCTCGTTCTCTGTTTGGGTTAACACCAACTTCTCTTCAACGTCTGCAGTTAGATCAGTGTTGCCATCTGTCCATGTCGGACCATCGTTCTCTGTTTGGGTTAACACCACCTTCTCTGCAATGTCTGCAGTTATATCGGATTTGCCATCTGTCCCCATCTTTGTTCTGATCTGAAAATATGAAGTACATGTATAGACTAGGTACAGGTGTAACTGTAAGTGTCTGCATGTGCACATATGCAGTATTACACAACACAAACTGTAAAATCAACAACAACAAAAAACAACAAAAACTAAACTCATAATAAAAACTAACAACAAACAAACATGGACAAGATGTAATTTGTGATCTGTTGTCTTTTTTGTATGCTTGACAAAGGCCAGTTGGCCAAAATTTAAACACGTCTTGTTTTGTTACATTAAATATACGTTCTGATTCTATTTTCATTTTTCTGTTTCCTATTTGCTTAAACAAGGGCAGTCACTTTGATTTGGATTTAATACATAAAAAACTAATGAAAAACAACCAACAAAAAACAACAAAAAAAACCAACTGATAAACCAAAAAAGCATGAAAAAGAATCTATCTGAGCTGAGAGGGAACAGTAAAATGTAATACTTAGGATGGAATATGGTCCACATGCAGAAAAGTATTTTCCACAATCAGAGCTTTGTTGAGAAATAAGACATTTGAGACCTTAACTTCTCTTGGGCACCAGTCTCTTATTCCTTCACTGTTTCCCAAAAGACAAACAGGTGTACATTTCCAGCTAGTTGGACCAGGGCAATGTGCTCTAGTGAGAGCACAAAATTGGCTGCTCATCCATCTGACAACAACACTCAGTTATACTTACTTTGGTTTTAGGGTGTCAGGAGCAAATGTTCTTATCAAATTATCTCTCTCTCTCTCTCTCTCTCTCTCACACACACACACACACACACACACACACACACACACACACACACACACACACACACTACAACACACACACACACACACACACACACACACACACACACACACACACACACACACACACACACACACAACTTTGACTTCCAGTACATTTATTACACCATCATTGTGACTAATATCATTTGCATGTGACAAGGGAAGTGGACAGTTGAACAATGATGGACTACTGATATGTATATAGATCTACAAATTACAAACTATCACATATTTATGTATTTATTACACAATCTGTTTTGAATCAAACTGGACTTTCTTGAGCTTATTTAAATCAATGATTATTACGGGAGGTTCAGTCTACATCTAGCAAGATCTGGATTTGATAAGCTGCGGAAGCCAATAATAGTTACCAAAACATCAAATAATATTTAATATATATAATAGTGTGTGTGTACATGTATATAACTTACATGCAAATATGTCTCTGTGTGTGCCTACAGGCGTGCAAGTATGTATCATTTCCAGTTGCTGCATTTTCAATCCAGAATGTATACTCATTAATCACTGTGTTGTCTCTTGTTCTGAATATTGTTCATGACTCATGTATGAATATGCAAATAAAGATCTATGCATCAGTTCCATGCTTTCAAAAATAGCAACCTAGCTCTAATGATTGAAAAAAGTATATGACATGCGACATGACATACACTTTCAAGGAGGTGGACCCTACAATACACATACACACCCTGAACATTGTTTTGGAACATGCACAAATTCACACATTGATAAAAAGTACTTATCAAGTTATAATGTGACCTACCTATTTTCAGTTTTCAATGCACACATGACTGTGAGTGATTAGATGTGTATTTGTGTGAGTGTAAGAGAGGGACAGAAAGTGTATATACTGTGTGTGTGCACACATGTAGTTTGGAATTTGTTCCAGAAGGATTCTTTGCACTCAGATAATTCCATGTGCACCCCAGCCAAAATGGTAAGTAATTACCTGGCAGACTCCTTCAGCATATGCAATGCTCTATGCACTGGCAAGCTGCTGAAATGGGGAGTTGAGGAAAGGGAGGAAACAATAACAAGCTTCTTGTTTTCTTGTTGTTTAGTGTCCACAATCAATACGTTGATTATTCTGACACTATCACACGGGGGGGTAAGCACAAAAAAAAAAAAAAAAAAAAAAAAAAACCCTACTTCTACTACTACTGGTGGAGTATGCGAGCTCCCGGCGTGAACATGCCAGGAGACACGGCTCCAACCACAGCTTCAGTCAAAGATTTGTTCCACTCAGGGCTGGTTCGCGGGAGGAATGAATACATTCTGTAATCCCGTGAACACTGAAGTCTAGCAAGCTGTCTTGAGTGTGCTCTTCTGTCCCTCTCCTTTGGTGCTCTCAACTTTGATTCCTGGGATTTGTGTATTTTGCCAAAATCCACCTGGACCATGTTGTTAATAATTTTGTACCATCACAATGACTGAAGCATTGGTATGGGCAGCAAACAGGCCAGTTTTTATGCTGCAGGCTGATATTGAAGTTGTGACATCATTCCAAGTCCACGGTTCTATCAAAAGAACCAATCTGCCCTTGAACCCATGCAGTTTTAGGCAACAAAGATACATCACTCATCAGATATGCAATATCAGCATCAGGTCATAAAATCAGGCTGTTGTCAGTATTATCAGTCAAGAGCAAACAACTGCAACGTGAACTGTGTTACTACTGGTGGTAAAGACATCCCCCCCCCCCCACTCCCTCATTTCTGCAAACTACACTCAATAAAAACTGCAGCAACAACGGTTTACTTGTAGGCCTACGTTTTCACGAAAATACAGATTTGACCCGATCTGACCGCACAATCTTTGGTAGCCTACTGTTCGTCCTTGCCTGGCCTCACATGTTACCACAAAACACAGCCATGTAGGCATGGCGATCAAAGGCTTTGCGAATGCAAGGCCAATTTGGTCCTCCATTTTTCTCGCCTTAGTCTTTGACTATTATGAGAAGGCCATAACCATAGGCCTAGCACCAAAACTGGCAATAGTTATCTAGTATTGGTGCTATGGCCTTCTAATCACCACTTCGACAGGATCTGTTTCAATCATTGACTTCGATCGACTACTGTTTCCATTGCCATTTTTTTCTTCGGAGTTATCAGCCCCCTTCGTCTTTCACTGTCTAATCAAGTATTCAGGCTGAAAATTTGATAAACTTGCTCACAAGAAATTTAATTCAGACCTTCGTGGTCTGCTCTCAGCTGTCGGTCAAGGACAATTACTGCCCTTTGGCCTGGCTATTCGCACGTTCAGCTGCTCTATGCATGCTCGGGTCACTGTCCTCCAGCCGGTGCTCACTCAATTTAATTCCCCACGTATTTTCATTCTTCGTAAATGAAATGACTCTCGCTCATTTTCACACAGGTATAATAAGTTTCTTTTCTCTCTGAAATCGTGATATTTTATCAAGCAATAATCAACAAAAGAACATTTTACCAAAAGTGTTGATTTCGGTAGTTGGTTGGTTTGGTTCTGTTTTTAAGTCGACACCCACCTCAGGTGATATGGCCATCGGGGATAACCATCCCAGGGAAGTGGGGAAGAGAGGCTGATCTAATCCTATACTGACACAACCAGAACAACAATGATGTTAAGATGGGACAGTGAGATGGCCAGTTTTAATACAGCGCACCCCGGGATTTGAACCCACAACCATTAGCATGTGAATCCGACGCTCAAACCAACTGAGCTACTGTGGCCCGCCAATTTAGGTGAAAAACAGTTGTCGATTAATTTGAAGTTCCTCCCGACAGATGCTTGTAGTCTGTGAGCTTAATGGTATGTTTAATGGACTAAATCTGTAGACAAGTAAAACACATTTTTGCAGAAAATAAAACACAAAAGTGGGATCTTATATTTCTGAGGATGATATGAGAAGAGGCCTAACACACGCATGTTCTTTCTTAATCTGTAAGACTTTTCATAATCATGTGAATACTGAGCGTTGCACAATGTCAGTCTTCTGGAACAGAGCACAGATTTCATTGTCATGAGCTGGTATGCATTAAAATCAAAATAGATTTTTTTTTTTTTATTGATTTTTTTTTAAATCACAACTCTGTTCTCTCTTCAGGGCGGAGAATATATAATCACTGGGCAGTGCCATTTTTCCTCCATGGACAATTCGCCCAAAGGAATTTTACAATACTTTAGAATCAATCATTTAAGATTTGACCACGCTAGAAAACGTTTTACACATTCGTATATGATCGTCCTTCAGTTATGACTGCACTCTTTGACTTCGCTTGTGTTAGGCCTATCTGCGTAGAGTAGCAGGCCGGGACGTTAACTACAGGTCCAATAGGAATAAATTCCACCATTATAGAATAATAAAGTATCTAAAAGACATGAAGTGTGTGTGTGTGTGTGTGTGAGTGTGTGAGTGTGTGTGTGTGTGTGTGTGTGTGTGTGGTGTGCGTGTGCGTGTGTGTGTGTGTGTGCGTGTGCGTGTGCGTGTGTGTGTGTGTGTGTGTGT
>CM060307.1:15334575-15479575 GCA_030674185.1 Monoplex corrugatus
TGTTGTCCTTATGATCAAGTCCTTCTGAAAGTTGGAAATTTTGGATGGGAGTGTGGTTTGGGTTTCTTGGGAGTAGAGAATTTTAGTAGGGGAGCATCCATTCATTTTTCTTTTCCTGGATTGCCTCCCTCACAGCACGTGTCTTTCCGCCTTGTTGTTTCCCTTCTCTGACTTCTTTCAGATTTTCTAGTCCCTTATGTTTACTTGAGTATGTTGAGGAGATTGCTTTTAACTGTTTGCTATACTTTTTTCTTCTGTCATTTTGCTGTGCTACATGTTCTAGCTTTTCTGTGATTGCCCCTGGATATTTTCCTGGACGTCTGTATAATTTAGTTTTCCCATGATGGTCTACTCAAGTCCTGGTTCCTCCTTCAAGGAGCTCCTCAACTTTCCTTTCTTTAACGTCCACATTACTAGTGGCCGACATTATTCTACAACCTTCAGAAATATAGAGTTTTGTCTTGTCTTCTGTCTGTCGCTCAGTCCCTCTCAAGTTTAGCTAAAGCAAAAATGGACTTTGAAGTTTGTTCGCTCAAGACGGATCATTGAATGCACTTGAACAATTCTGTATGCGTTCAACCCAAATCAGAAATCGTCTAGCAGGCTCTCTAAGTCTGCGCTGGCAAGGTTTTGAAAGGTGAGGGGAGAGAAGGTCTTATGAAACACCAAAGCTAACAACTCCAGAATGATGGAAACATTACGATGAGCAGTGAACAGGCCAATTTTTAATGTTGTTGACTGGGACTGAACTAGAAAAACCGCAGATCCTGACTCACAGTCACGATTTCATCAAACAAAAACAAATAGATAAACAAACAACTACCTGCTTCAAAACAAAAGCAACAACAACAACAAAACTGGCCTTCCTGGTGATTGAACTCACAAGAGGTTGAGAGGGATTGAGAAACAGAAAGACAGATAGAGAGTGACAGACAGACAGACAGATAGATGGATAAAAGACAACCTCGGAGATAAAATTCTTTTTTTTTCTGAAGGTTATAGAATAATGTACAATAATGGAAAATTGACCACACACTGTTGTATTAAAGGGAAAGGAACTTTTAACGTCATATATATCATAAGAACTCTCAAAAATATCGAGTTTAATAAGGATTTATGTTTATGTTTTGTTGATTATACCAAGGCTACTGACCGAATAAGACACGATCAACCAACTGGAAAAGTTCAATATAGATGGAAAAGAACTAAGAATAGTAAAGAATATGTATTGGGAACAAACAGCAGCAACGAGTGTAGAAGATGACATAAGCTCTTTTCAAAATATCAAAAGAGGGGTTAGACAGGGATGTGTTTTGCCAAGAGATTTGTTTTCACTTTACAACGAAACCATCATAGAAACCCTGGAAGAATGTCCTGGATAAAAGTTGGAGGAAAATGATGAATAATCTTTGTTATGCAGATGACACTGTTGTAATTGTAAAACTGAAATGAAAAGATCTACAAGATCTTGTGAATATAACAGAATTAGAAAGCAGAAATGAAGGGCCTGAGCTAAACAATAAGAAGACTGAAGTCAAGGCAATCACTGAATCAGTAAAAAACAAGAAATCCCCTCACGTAAAATAACAGCAAATGGCAAAACACTGAGACAAGCTAATTGACTTTTTACGTATAAATATCTTCGAACAGTCATGTCATCAGACAGCAGATGCACATTAGAAATATTCAAAAGACATTTATTTCTATTTATGACATATTTGGCTGGCCATGATGCACATCAGAAATAGCCAGCAGAATCGGCTAAACCAAAACATCATTCAAGGAGATGAAAAGCGTTCTTACCAACAAATGCCTGTCAATGAACACCAGGAAGAGAGTTCTTGAATGTTATGTAGAACCGATACTGTTGTACGGTTGTGACGCGTGAACAGACAACACGTAAAGTCAGAACAAAATTAAGGCAACTGAAAATTGGTTTCAAAGAAGAATGTTGAGAGTTCTATGGACAGCAAAGAATACAAACGAGACAGTCTTGAAGGAGGCAGACACAAGAAAACCATAAACAAAGAAGATTAAGAAAAGACAAACAACATTTAAGGACATTTTATGAGGAAAGGGGAATAAGAACGCCTAGTCACAACAGTAAAGCTGGAGGGAAAGAGAACACCAGGTAGACCCAGGGAGAAAATGTTGGACGGACTTGCAGGGTCGCTGAAGACAGGGAGGGTGGGAGATGTACTTGCAGCGACAGGAGCTAGATTCGTGTCGAGGGCCATGATCGCCAACGCCATGCGGCAAGACACATGATGATGATGATGATGATGATGATGATGATGATGATGATGATGATGATGATGATGAATGATGATGATGATGATGATGATATATTTGAAAATATCCAGCAGAGTTGGCCAAGCTAAAACAGCATTCAAGAAAATGCCAACAAATGCCTATCAACTGATATCAGGAAGAGAGTTTTCCAGTGTTATATAGAACCAAAACTGTTGTACGGATGCAAAGCCTTGACAATCAACAAGCAAAGTTAGAACAAGATTGAGGCAGCCGAAATGTGTTTTCCAAGAATAATGTTAAGAGTTCCAGCCATGGAATGCAAAGAAAATAAATGAGACAGTCTTGAAAGAAGCACACACACACACACACACACACACACACACACACACACACACACACACACACACACACACACACACACACACACACACACACACACACACACACACACACACACACACACACACACACACACACCACACAAATGAAAAAGATTAGAAGAAGACAACATTTATTTTATAGGACATTTTATAAGGCAAAAGAAATTTGAGCAACTAGTCACAATAGGAAAGCTAGAAGAAAAAAGTACACGAGGCAGACCAGGGAGAAAATACTACACAGTTTTGCAGAGTGGATGGGGACAGAAATGATAGGAAATACACTTGCTTCGACAAAAGATAGATTCATTTCATGGAAGACCTTGATGATGAGAAGTACAACATCCTCACTAACAAAAACCATGGCTTCAGCTCTGGTTATTCCTGTGAGACCCAACTGCTCACCACAACGCAAGACCTGTTTGAGTCCACCGAAGCGGGATACAGACCGACGTCATAATCTTGGACTTTAGTAAGGCCTTTGATACAGTGCCCCATACCAAACTCCTCCACAAGTTGCAGCACTACGGCATCCGATGGCCTGTTCACCAGTGGATAACAAGCTTCCTAACCAAATAATATGAGGGTGGTCCTAGAGGGGGAATCCTCTGAAGAGACCGCAGTCGAGTCGGGAGTGCCCCAAGGTACAGTCTTAGGCCCATTGCTGTTCCTGTTCCTGCTACTTTGACGTCAAAAGTACGCCTGTTCGCAGACAACTGCCTACTCTACCGGGAAATACGCTCTTTCCGGGACCACCTCACCCTCCAAGCAGACCTCCATAGATTAGAAGTATGGGACAACGATTGGGGCATGAGGTTCAACGCACAGAAATACTACGTCCTCCCAATCAAGGCCACATCCTCCTTCTTCTATACGCTCTGAAGCATGTAGACCACAACCCATACCTTGGCGTCCTCATCTCCTCAGACCTGAAATGGTCATCTCACATCACCAACATCTGTAAAAGAGCTGGGTCGGTGCTTGGATTCCTGAGGCGCAAAATAGGGAACTGCCCCCAGGAGTGTCGCCAACTGGCCTACATTGCTCTTGTCCGATCAACACAGGAGTACGGCGCAATAGTTTGGGATCCGTACCTGAAGAAGGACATTGATCGGCTGGAGCGAGTGCAACGACAAGCAGCATGCTTCATCAAAACAGACTGTAGGTCTGGAGAAGAGGGCTGTGTCGACAAGATGCTCTATGAACTGAGCCTTCCTGCCCTACAAGGACGCAGAAAAAAACAACGCCTCATCACATTCTATAAAATCAGCCATGGGCTCATCAAGGCAATGCCACCAGAGAAGTTCCTGACCCCTTTGACCAATTGCTTGACCACTACTGCCTCTTACCTGGAAATCTCATCATTCTAGGTGACATCAATGTCCACTATGACAACACTCACCGTTATGACACAAGACATATCATCAACTCTCTGTCCAATCACAATATGACTCAACACATTTCTGAACCAACCCATCAAAAAGGTCACATTCTTGACTGGATCATTTCTCGTGATCACCACAATTCCGCTACTGACAACTGCTTAGTTCTTTCTACCCGTCTAACTTCAGCCCTTCCATCTGACCACTCTGCAATTCTCTGTTCTCTCGACATTTCTCCTCCTTCCCGTACCATGCGCACAGTGACTCGACGCAATCTCAAATCTATCGACCTCTCCACATTTTCATCTGATGCCTCCCGTCTCCTTTCTGAAAAGTCACATAACCTTGCCGATGAATTCTATACTACTCTCCACCATCTTCTGGACACTCATGCTCCAGCCACAACCCGTCTTTTACCTGACTGCCCCCATACCCCCTGGCTCACTCATGAGATCGCCTGTGCAAAACGTGCCCGCCGCAGAGCAGAGCGCCGCTGGCGCAAATCCAAACTCACTGTACACAGGCAACTTTTCCAAGCCTCTAAAACAAAAGTATCCACCCTCATTGCATCAGCAAAAACAAGCTATTTCCAAACCAAAATCCTGAATGCCTCTTCTTCAAAAGAACTCTTTACAACCATGAATCATCTCCTTGGCACACGAAAAGATTTATCTCTCCCAACAAAACATACAAATGAAGAACTCCCATCTGTATTCTCCAACTATTTCACCACCAAAATACAAACTCTTCGTGACAGGCTTGACAGGACACCCTGTCAACCATGCCCACCTGACCCTTCCTTCTCTGGCACACCTCTTACTATTTTTACCCCAGTCTCACAAGAAGAAATTCTCAACACAATCAGATCCATGTCGTTCAAAACCTGCGAACTGGATCCTCTTCCAGGTTCTCTCTACGCCGACTGTCTCCCTACTCTCCTCCCATTCATCACTGACATCACCAACACTTCTTTTCAAACTGGAACTGTCCCAGATTCTTTCAAGTCTGCTATTGTTCACCCTCTCCTCAAGAAACACAATTTAGACCCAAATGAACTGAAAAATTACAGGCCTATCTCTAATCTCTCTTTCTTGTCAAAACTCCTTGAAAAAGTCGTCCTCAACCAGCTGAACTCTCACCTGTCTGCCAACAATCTCCTCAATCCTTTCCAGTCAGCCTACCGCCAGTGCCATAGCACTGAAACTGCCCTACTACACATTCTCAACAATCTCCTCCTTGCAACTGATACTGGCAAAGTCTCTCTCCTCACACTCCTTGATCTGTCTGCAGCCTTTGATACCATTCATCATGGTATTCTCCTTTCTAGACTTCATCATACTTTTGGCATCTCTGACATTGCTCTGTCTTGGTTCACTTCATACCTATCAAACAGAAAACAAACCGTTCTCATCAATGGCACTTACTCTCAACCTGCATACCTGACCTGTGGTGTTCCACAAGGATCTGTCCTTGGCCCTGTTCTTTTCACTCTTTACACCTCCCCCCTGTCCACCATCATCAACTCCCACTCTATAAAACATCACTTCTATGCTGATGACACCCAACTTCAAGACAGTGACTCATCTGATAATATACAGCGCCTGTTGACTCGCACCACTGAGTGTTACTCAGACATTAAGAACTGGATGACGTTCAACAAACTTCAGCTTAATGACGACAAGACAGAAGCTATCCTCATTGGCACCCGTCAGAAACTTTCTCAGCTGCCTCCTCTTTCTCTCCCATTATGTAACACATCAGTCCCAATTCCTGATTCAGCTAAAAACCTTGGTGTCTGCATTGACTCTACCCTGTCCATGAACAACTTTGTTTCTCAAACTGCCAGATCCTGCTACTATCATCTCCATCGTATAAGCCTGATCAGGAAGTATCTCTCTGTCGAAACAACTGCAAAACTCGTTCTCTCCTTCATAATGTCTCGCATTGACTATTGCAATTCACTCCTGTCTGGTCTTCCTGCCTCCACCATTCACATCCTACAGCGCATTCAAAACAATGCTGTACGCCTTGTACTCAAAAAGAAGAAAGCTGACCACATATCTCCTCTCCTGGCACAACTTCACTGGCTCCCTGTATCAAAGCGCATACAGTACAAACTAGACACCATGTGCTACAAAAGCCTCAATAACGCAGCCCCCGATTACCTGTCAAGCCTACTTGAGATCTATGTTCCCTCACGTACCCTCCGCTCTGCCTCCGATCCTCTGACTTTTCGCTTTCCACGCACTAAGCTCAATACCTATGGTCCACGAGCCTTCTCTGTTTCTGGTCCACTCTCCTGGAACAAACTTCCTCTCTCAGTCCGTCAGCAACCTACTTTTGTCTCCTTCAAGTCCGCTCTCAAAACTCACCTTTTCTCCTCTGCATAAAATCCTAACTTCACTCAACCCCCTCCCCCCCCCCCTCTGCAACCTGTCTCCGCTCGGAGGGGAATCACATGGTTATAATATATAATTGTATATGCTATGCTCTCTATAATTTTCCATTGCTTTTATTCTTTCTCCCCATTTATAGCCATGCGTGTGTGTGTGTGTGTGTGTGTGTGTGTGTGTGTGTGTGTGTGTGTGTGTGTGTGTGTGTGTGTGTGCGTGCGTGTGTGTGTGTGCGTGCGTGCGTGTGTGTCTGCTTCAGCGCTTAGATTTGATTTTATCAAGATTTTGCGCTATATAAATATTGTAATTATTATTATTATTATTACCCCTGCAAACAAAACTAGAAGGAAAATCCGCCCCACAAAACTAAAGGACTGCGAGACTACAAACATCATTGCTCGCCATGCTGTCAACACCACCAAGGGCTACAAGATTCCAGATGGCACTTCAGAGCAGTACAGAAGCTCCTTCTTTGTGAAGACCATCGAGGAATGGAATCACCAGGAAGAAGAAACAGTCCAGGCCAGTACTGTCACCGCATTCTCAGCAGCGGTGGGCAGTTCTGCAGCCCTCCACTAAATCCACGCTGCATATTAGTTAGTTAGGTTAGGTACGTGGGGAAAGGGTGGGTGGGGTCGTTTTGTTTGTTTTTGTGGGCTTGGCACTACCTCTTGTAGTGTCAGGGCCGGTAATGTACAGGCTCGCCTGTATGTGCAAAACGAAAAGTAGTAGCGATCCGGCAGCTCCACACCTAGCTAGCTTTTTGCGCCCCCCCCCCCCCCCCCCTGTTTTCCGTCGCAACATAATCAAGTTGGTTTCAGCGACGTATACAGCCAGATCCAGATCCAGACGATGATGATCGTCAACGCCATGTGGCAAGGCACATACGATGGTGGTGATGATGATGATGATGACTGTAGGAAAGTAAACATACATGACTCTGTCTCTTCCCTTTCCAACCCCCCTCTCTCTGGTATTTCAATAATATATAGACTCTAATGTCTTCGCTAAACATACACGCACGAGCACAAATGCTACTGTCAGCAAACTTCTAGTTCGGCCAGATACTTATTTCGGTATTTACCTCCCTTGTGCTGGATAATAAAAATGGCGGATGATAAGCAGAAAGAAAACAAAAACGAGGCATCGTGTTGAGTCGTCTGTAAGTAACAGGAAGGCCTACCAGCAGACACAAGGTAATAGGTCTTGAACGTTTGTTTCTTCCGACTAGTTTTAAATTTTCCAGTTCCTGCTTCATTTTAACCCCTTTATTTTGTACCTAAAGTTTGATGCACGTTTTCACTGACTTAAAAATTAAAATTCACTCCTTAACTGTCTCAAGTTACTGGATGATTTGGAATTTCATTCCTCTGTGTACTGGGCGTTTGTATAGGTTTGCTAAATAAATCATTAAAATATAATGGCCCGACACGCATTCTTGACATTTTAACACATGATTAACATTGGATTGAACAAGCAGTTTACACATTTTCAAAACTAGGCTAACCTTTATAAATCAGTTTATGATACTCTTTTTGTTGCCAGTTGTAAAACAATTGTTTTTTTTAAAATCACACTGTTCTTGAAAAGAAGGTTGTTTTCCACATAACTCACATTTGGAATACCTGTAGAGAGTAAGCAATGGCTACTTGAGTGTCTCTGTTCTTTACAAATAAGCTAAAATCAGTAACATACAACTGATATTATATAGTGATAACTTATCAATTTGAGTCTTTTGACATTTTCCTGTAGGCCTATACACTGGGGTTTGTGCATGTTTTTTAAATCATAAAAGAAAAAAAATGAATAACCAGAAAAAAAAAACCCCCAGAGAAAACACACACTTTCGAAATTTTTAGTCATGGTTATTGCTTGATTGAATAAGCAGTGTTTCAAAGCTCTAACTTGTATAATATTCTTTTTGTGGGAGGTGGTGAGATGTTTTTATGACAACAAAATCAAGGGTGTTGCAGTTGAATATAGGCAAAGTTAACACTGCTTCTGACAAGTGGACTGTTTTCCACATAAATAGCACTGAAAATCCCACTAGAGAGTGAACAATGGCTACCTGAAATTAATACTGATAATAGTTCATACAGATCAGCTAAAATTGGCAAAACGTTACTGACTGCTGGGTGATTTGTAGTTAGAGTCAGTATACCAAGTGTTTGACTAGAGTTGGAAAATCATGAAAAAAATATTAACAAAAGACACACTCTTGAAATTTAAGCGTTTTTATTGTTTGACTGAATAAGCACAGCACAAGGTTTCAAAACTATAACCTCCACACACACACATGTACACACGCACATGTACACACACAAACACACTCACAAGCGCGCGCACACACACACACACACACAACACACACACACACATGCACGCACGCACGCACGCACGCACGCACGCACACACAGAGTACAAAAATCCACATGCATATAAAAGTACAGGTATGCACACATGTAAACACACACCACACACACACACACACACACACACACACACACACACACACACACACACACACACACACACCACACACACACACACGCACGCACACACACACGTCCACATCACACACACACATATATTACATACACCAAGCATACACACACTCATACATTCAACATACACAAAAACCCTCACATGCACACACAAACACACATATAAACATGCGCATGCACACACACACACACACACACACACACACACACACACACACACACACACACACACACACACAGACACACACACACATGTATTACTGCTGGCACTATGTCATCGACATGCCAAAGTGGCCAAAGGAGGAAAGTAATAGAGTTAGGGGGAAAATGAACCTATACATGCTAGCCTCACTCCGAGTGGTTACAGGCTTGCTTCTTTCCATCGCTCATCTCGAGGTGGCGGTATCGCCATCCTCTACAACGACTCACTCCATTCCCGCCTATCTTTCTCGCAGTCTCTGCCTTTCTCCTATCCTTCTTTCGAGCACGTTGAAGTATCCTTCCAATCCACCCCTCACCCCATCACCTTCTCCTGTGTCTATCGACCTCCACCTAGCTCTGCCAACAAACTCACCACATCCACGTTTCTCTCTGACTTTGACCAACTGCTTGACCACTACTGCCTCTTACCTGGAAATCTCATCATTCTAGGTGACATCAATGTCCACTATGACAACACTCACCGTTATGACACAAGACATATCATCAACTCTCTGTCCAATCACAATATGACTCAACACATTTCTGAACCAACCCATCAAAAAGGTCACATTCTTGACTGGATCATTTCTCGTGATCACCACAATTCAGCTACTAACAACTGCTTAGTTCTTTCTACCCGTCTAACTTCAGCCCTTCCATCTGACCACTCTGCAATTCTCTGTTCTCTTGACATTTCTCCTCCTTCCCGTACCACGCGCACAGTGACTCGACGCAATCTCAAATCTATCGACCTCTCCACATTTTCATCTGATGCCTCCCGTCTCCTTTCTGAAAAGTCACATAACCTTGCCGATGAATTCTATACTACTCTCCACCATCTTCTGGACACTCAGTGACTCATGCTCCAGCCACAACCCGTCTTTTACCTGACTG
The DNA here is from genome assembly GCA_030674185.1 of Monoplex corrugatus. NCBI lineage: Eukaryota > Metazoa > Mollusca > Gastropoda > Littorinimorpha > Ranellidae > Monoplex > Monoplex corrugatus. The sequence goes on from CM060307.1 coordinate 15,344,580, forward strand.
CCCCCATACCCCCTGGCTCACTCATGAGAGCCTGTGCAAAACGTGCCCGCCGCAGAGCAGAGCGCCGTTGGCGCAAATCCAAACTCACTGTACACAGGCAACTTTTCCAAGCCTCTAAAACAAAAGTATCCACCCTCATTGCATCAGCAAAAACAAGCTATTTCCAAACCAAAATCCTGAATGCCTCTTCTTCAAAAGAACTCTTTACAACCATGAATCATCTCCTTGGCACACGAAAAGACTTACCTCTCCCAACAAAACATACAAATGAAGAACTCCCATCTGTATTCTCTAAGTTTTTCACCACCAAAATACAAACTCTTCGTGACAGGCTTGACAGGACACCCTGTCAACCATGCCCACCTGACCCACCCTTCTCTGGCACACCTCTCACTACTTTTACCCCAGTCTCACAAGAAGAAATTTTCAACACAATCAGATCCATGTCGTTCAAAACCTGCGAACTGGATCCTCTTCCAGGTTCTCTCTACTCCGATTGTCTCCCTACTCTCCTCCCATTCATCACTGACATCATCAACACTTCTTTTCAAACTGGAACTGTCCCAGATTCTTTCAAGTCTGCTATTGTTCACCCTCTCCTCAAGAAACACAATTTAGACCCAAATGAACTGAAAAATTACAGGCCTATCTCTAATCTCTCTTTCTTGTCAAAACTCCTTGAAAAAGTCGTCCTCAACCAGCTGAACTCTCACCTGTCTGCCAACAATCTCCTCAATCCTTTCCAGTCAGCCTACCGCCAGTGCCATAGCACTGAAACTGCCCTACTACACATTCTCAACAATCTCCTCCTTGCAACTGATACTGGCAAAATCTCTCTCCTCACACTCCTTGATCTGTCTGCAGCCTTCGATACCATTGACCATGGTATTCTCCTTTCTAGACTTCATCATACTTTTGGCATCTCTGACATTGCTCTCTCCTTTTTCACTTCGTATTTATCAAACAGAAAACAAACTGTTCTCATCAATGGCACTTACTCTCAACCTGCATACCTGACCTGTGGTGTTCCACAAGGATCTGTCCTTGGCCCTGTTCTTTTCACTCTTTATACCTCCCCCCTGTCCACCATCATCAACTCCCACTCTATAAAACACCACTTCTATGCTGATGACACCCAACTTCAAGATAGTGACTCACCTGATAATATACAGCGCCTGTTGACTCGAACCACTGAGTGTTACTCGGACATTAAGAACTGGATGACACACAATAGACTTCAGCTTAATGACGACAAGACAGAAGCTATCCTCATTGGCACCCGTCAGAAACTTTCCCAGCTGCCTCCTCTTTCTCTCCCATTATGTAACACATCAGTCCCAATTTCTGATTCAGCTAAAAACCTTGGTGTCTGCATTGACTCTACCCTGTCCATGAACAACTTTGTTTCTCAAACTGCCAGATCTTGCTACTATCATCTCCATCGTATAAGCCTGATCAGGAAGTATCTCTTTGTCGAAACAACTGCAAAACTCGTTCTCTCCTTCATAATGTCTCGCATTGACTATTGCAATTCACTCCTGTCTGGTCTTCCTGCCTCCACCATTCACATCCTACAGCGCATTCAAAACAATGCTGTACGCCTTGTACTCAAAAAGAAAAAAGCTGACCACATATCTCCTCTCCTGGCACAACTTCACTGGCTCCCTGTATCAAAGCGTATACAGTACAAACTAGACACCATGTGCTACAAAAGCCTCAATAACGCAGCCCCCGATTACCTGTCAAGCCTACTTGAGATCTATGTTCCCTCACGTACCCTCCGCTCTGCCTCCGATCCTCTGACTTTTCGCTTTCCACGCACTAAGCTCAATACCTATGGTCCACGAGCCTTCTCTGTTTCTGGTCCACTCTCCTGGAACAAACTTCCTCTCTCAGTCCGTCAGCAACCTACTTTTGTCTCCTTCAAGTCCACTCTCAAAACTCACCTTTTCTCCTCTGCATAAAATCCTAACCTCACTCAACCCCCCTCTGCAGCCTGTCTCCGCTCGGAGGGGAATCACTTTGTTTTAATATATAATTGTATATGATGTGCTCTCTGTGGTTTTCCATTGGTTTTATTCTTGCTTTTATTGCTTTTATTCTTTTCTCCCCATTTGTGGCCATGCATGTGTGTGTGTGTGTGTGTGTGTGTGTGTGTGTGTGTGTGTGTGTGTGTGTGTGTGTGCGTGCGTGCGTGCGTGCGTGCGTGCGTGCGTGCGCGTGCGTGCGTGCGCGTGCGTGCGTGTGTGCGTGTGTGTCTTTTCGGCGCTTGGATTTGATTTTGTCGAGATTTGCGCTATATAAATATTGTAATTATTATGTATGCATGTGCGTACGTATGTATGTATGTATGTATGTATGTATACGCTTAGATTTATGTATGTATGTATGTATGCATGTATACGCTCAGCTTAGATTTATGTATGTAAGTATGTAAGCATGTATGTATGCATGTATACGCTCATATGTATGTAGGTATGTATGCATGTATACGCTCAGCGCTTAGATTTGATTTTATCAAGATTTTGCACTATATAAATAAAATATATTATTATTATATTATTATTAAAATGGCGGAAAAAAGTGATAGAAGAGAGAGAGAGAGAGAGAGAGAGAGAGAGAGAGAGACAGAGAGAGAGAGAGACAGAGAGACAGACAGACAGAAAAAAAATTCATGCACAGAATTTCAAGTAGGTGGGGATTTTAGTGAATAAGCCACTGGCATCCCACGGACAGTCTTATGTGTTTAATGATAACTTATTACTTGTGAATAAGTGGTTTAAATGTTTGATCCAACAGCTAAACAAGGTTGAGTTATGACTGCACTGTCTGACAGTGTTCAGTACCGCAGTTATTCAGAATTGATTAGGACACTGACTGTTCCTTTGTTTCTGATTTTCAGATTCACTGGTGATAACCTAATTGCTGCAATATGTTGAACTTGAAAGAGTGAAATGTTCCATGAATCCAAGGTTGGACCAAGAAATAGTTCCTTTTATTGTATTAAAGTCAGATAGGCTAGAATTGACAACTGTTTTGTGTACGAAGGATCAGCATCATCAACAGTTTACAAAATCTGTGGAAAGAAACTTCTTTCAACTTCAGGTAACATGTCTGCTATTTCTAACACAATCAAAGAGAGTGGAGACGCTGTACCTTTGACATCAGTACCTGTGGTGTTTACCTCAGAAGGTCACATGGCACATATCCTCGAGATGGGATCGCTCACAGAGAACAGCCAGTTGGTTGACACAAGTTATGAGACTGAGAGTGACACTCTTCCTGCTTCATCTGTCAGCATCACACAATCAGGAGATTTCCCTGTCTTGTTCCAGACTTCCAGTGGATGTCACATCAATGTGATGCACACTGTAACTGATGCTAAACCTGAAATAACTCTGCTTCAGCATGTCAAGGAAGCTCGTAGTAACTCTACTACATCATCTCTTATTCTTTCAAAAGAAGAAAACTTTAAAAAGGGAACATTAACAGCCAGGGACGGACCAACAGAGCCTGAATCATCCAAATCTGTCACACCCTTACAGTCTTCTCTAGATCTTCATGATGTCAGTAGAACTTTAGGAGATCATGTGCCCATTGTGCATTCTGGCACCAACTTGACTCTGACAGAACCCTCGGATGGAAAATCTTTAAATGAAGTGACAGTGAAAGTTGGGAATGGAAGCAGTTTGAACACTAGTGTAAGTCCTACATCCATGTCATTGCTGAAAGCTGAGAATGGAGTATCAACAATTCCCATGGTCTTGTCAGAGACTGGGGATGCTTTTGACATGGAAACGGCAGCAGCTGAAAAGGCAGATATGTCCCCTTCCTCCATATTTCCAGAAGGGGCAGTCCTAGTTGAAACTCCTCAGGGGTAAGTTTGCATAAATTTGGGGAGAGAGAGGTGGTGGTGAGGGGGGGAGGGGATTAACTCTGTTGTGACTGCACTTGCCACAGTTGAGCTCTCCTGCTGGCCCAGGGCTGCCACAGTGAAATCACTGAGAACTGTTGCCTTGAGCCATTTTCCATCGATTTTAGAGAAAGAAACCGGCAAAACATAGCTGAAGCGTTCAACGGAAATTCCCTCTACAAGGGAAGCAACTGTCAACTACTAAATCATTTGCATAACAAAAAGACAAGTAGAGGGAGTTATATACCCTAGACCGTCTGTTACTATGATCGAAGTAGCCCATCCTCAGTGAGAGCTCAGCTGTTACTTCAATCAAAGTAGCCAGTCGTGAAAGAGTTAAGGTGTTATAAATTGTAAATTACACACAGATAATCTTTTCAAGTAATGTTCTGCCATGATTTGTGTGGTGTTCATTGGTCTTGATTGCACTTAACACCGTTACAAGGGGTAAGATTTTATTGTTATTACAATCTTCTGTTACATTTTTTTTATTATTTACTATTGGATTCACGTTGATTACAGATGGGTATAGACAGTCATAATTATGTGTGTGTGTATGTGTATGTGTTTGCGTGTATACATACCTGTGAGTGTGTGTGTGTGTGTGTGTGTGTGTGTGTGTGTGTGTGTGTGTGTGTATGTGTGTGTGTGTGTGCTTTGACAAAAATGCTAAGAAAGATTTCTTTGAGATTTATAGGCATGTAAATAATGAATTAAACAAAAACAAGTAAAGAAAAAAACAGGAAAAAGAAACAGAAAAGTCACTTGGTTTATTATATATTTGCATTGTAAATGCTGTGTTGAAATTTTCTAACTTCAAAATAACTTCACAAAATACCAAATTTGAGAACACATTATTTGTATTGCATAATATATATATATTACTCTTTATTTTGTGATTTTGTCATGTGACTTAGAATCATTGAGCATGTTGAGAAAAAAATATTAAAAGTACATTTTAATGTGTGCAAGATGTTTGACAGATTAATGCTGTCAGTGGGAGATGAATTGAGAGCAGTGACCCTGACAGAAGGACCAGACTCCCAAGGGAACCACCTTCTTTCCATCAGCAATAACTGTATACCAGGTATGTAGATAGTGACCTTTCTGGGTCAGTCTGCCTAAGAAACTAGACCTTGGATTTTTATACATGGAAAAGGCAAGTTATTCCCATAATGAACATGTAGGGGGATGTTAGTATTGTGCACAGAAAATCAGAAAGGTCACACAGGTTTTAAACAAACATAGCATATACATATCAAAAATCTTATAAGTCATGCCAGAGTGGAGCTTATGGTATCTTGAAAATAGTAAATACTTAGCATACACACCCACTGAAGGTGGAGTACTCAGAGTGTGCAGCAGCATAACGCCTACATAGTATGGGCCAAATAGTATACATGCATGCATCTGAGAAAGAAAAACAGTATGTTCCAGGGACATACATGTTTTTGTTCCTCAAGTTTTTTCAAACACTCATCTGTACTGTTTAATTAACTGTCTGAAAACAATTGTGACTCCTTTAGCTTCAGCAGAAAACTGATTTGGGAGAGAGATTCACGCTTTACAAGAGTGAATTTCTCTTGATTGTGTGGTATTGCTTTCATTCATCTAAATTGCACTTAACTGATATTGAAATGAAGTTAGACTTCCATTCTGAAGGTTTTGTGTTTGATAACTTAGACATCTCAGCCAGGTGGGTAAAGGGTGGAAATTTTTCTGATCTCCCAGGTCAGCTTGTGAGCAGACCTGCCAGTGCTTAAATCCCCTTTTTGTGCATACATGCATGAAGAATATCAAATTTGCATTTGTGTTAGTGGTTTTCCACAAGCATGGCCAGAGTGAGGGGTGCCTTGTTCATGTCATTGTGCTCATTTTTTTTTTGTGCCATGTTGTCTTGCCAGGGTGGAAGACCGTTGTTGTCTTGCAGGGTTTCTATTTTTGTTGGTAGTTGTTTTTGGAGACCTCTGTAGCACACTGGTATCTCAGTCTTCGTGTTTTCTGTCTTCATGAACCAAGTTCTTTGTTCTTTTGTACACCAGGTGATCTTCTGAGGCTGGGCTCTGGTGTATCGAATCAGTGCTTTGCATTTCCATGTCATCTTAAGTGGAGTTATGCCTGTAGTGTAACTCACTGGCTAGTGGTGAATGTCTGGTCACTGGTGAGACATTTTTGCTCTGGGTCCCATCCAGCTTTCTTGGATGTGTCTTGTTGACACCTTTTCAGTTGGTGTGGATATCATTGTGCATGTGATGATGTGCAGTGTTTGAGTTCTGGACTCTCAAGGGTCTGTTAATGTGACAGGGCTGCTGTCAACCATGAGCTGGACCTGTACCCAAGATATGGCCATACAGTTCCTTGATAGATGTTTTGAGGATCTGCTTGTTGGCATCCCATTGTGTTCTCGCCAGTTTTCTCATGATATTCAGCTTTTTTCTGGCTTGGCTTCTGCGTTCTGTATGTGCTGCTTCCTTGTGAGCTGCTTATCGAATCTGACATCCAGGCACTTCTGTTGGTCTACATTTTGTAGTATCATGTCTTCTAGGGTCAGGTTTCCTGGTTGTGCTTTGGTGGAGAGAGAGAAAAGTGTGGCTTCTCTTTGTTGTTAGTCACAGGGTGAAGTGAGGATAATGGTAGACTAAAACCAAAATTCAGATATACTGAGAAGCTTCTGAAAAAGTGCTGTTCACACACCATCCTGAAAAAGTACCGATTCTAGGCAAATTTTTGTTTGTGTGATCTTGACCTTAGCATCAAACTTTCAAATTCAGGCATTTGCAGTTCTTTAATACCGAGATTAGGTATAGCTTCATCCACAAACAGCTTAGAAAATCTTGCTAATGCAATATTTGTCACAGACACAAACACATACATACACACATCTCACTGTTTGGTTGATATGAAATAATTTGCCTTTTTATTTCAAAAGAGGAATTGAAAAAGACTTGTGCTAAGTTCCTCTGCTGTCAAGTTTTGCTGGCGACAAAATGACATGTGTTTTTCACATATTGTATATATAGCAATGAGTGATTTTTGCAGCAGCAGTCCATTCTTGTGATGAAGTGAAACCAGACACTGCCTTTTGTCTGTTTGTAAATTGATCTGTGAAGTTTGGAAGCATCTCTAAAACAATCAAGACTACCAAACACCCTGAAACATCTCCTCTCAGTGCAGATGGTGGAACAGTAATCAAGTTTCATACCTTTACTTGGTTAGGGTACCAACTTGTTGCACATGTGTGTACTGTGTAAATCCTTGAGAGAGTCACCATCCATGTAGTCAAGCTCATCATTCCAGCATAGGATTTCTGTTTGTTTGTTCCTCTCATGTGATCTGTGTTCACACACTTTTCTGAAAAGATGCTGATTGTAGGATCTTTTTTTGCCTTGGTGTGACTCTTTGGTGGTCCTTATTTTACCTCTTTGAATTTGCATGGGTGAACTGAAAAATCAGTTATCATTTAAGTCTTATTAACAATTTCTGTCATAGACAGACAGACACGCAGACGACACTCACTGTTTGATCTATATGAAAACTGAAGAAAATGGTGAGTTGCTTTCTCCGGAGAGAGCAGCTCCATATTTCATGACATTCTGTATTGACCCTCCACTTCTCTCTCCCTAAAAATTTACAATGCAGTAACATAGTGTAAAGGCCATCAGTTCAAATCACATTGTATTAGTTCAGGATACAGCAGCGCTTATACCATTTACAGTTTCATTTTTTTCCATTGTTTTTCCTAGTATCATAAACACTTTTGAGTTCTTTTACAAGTTTTAGAGATGCTCAAGCAAATGATGATTATCATGGTGTTTCAGTGGCCTTGTTGTCTCATTGCCAAGGGGGCCTACTGGAGGAAGGAGGGATGGTGTACCAGGGAAATGGGGATGGAGAAGTGGGGGCTGAGGGCTCTGTTGTGTCATCCTCGGCGCTCCGACTAGGGACACAGCAGGTGCTCACTGTGTCCACCCCCGATGACACGGAACCCAAGGTATGCATATACTTTGAAATGACGGTGGTGTTTTCTAATGAGTGCTAAACTTTTGTTTGGTGAATGTTCAGGAAATGTGGATAGTCTTCAGAGCTCTCCCCAAAGACATAGCAGTGCTCACAGTGTCCACTCTTATGACATGGAACCCAAGGCATCCACACTTTTTCAAATCACAATGGTGTTTTTGAATGTGTGTTAAACTGTTATTCAGTTAATGTTCTGGAAACATGGATGGTCTTTGTGTTGATATCTTTAAATGCATAATTGTAGTCCTGCCACATGTTTTCAATTTGAAGCAATCCAAATGAAGATTTTGAAAACTTGTGTTCTCTATTGTCTTTTCTTGTGATTACAGTTGCACCTTTACCTCTGTAAACTTGCATTGGTGAACTGAAAGATCAGTTATTTAAGGAAAATGAATATCATAAAGTACTCTTTCTTATGATTGAATAATTACATGTAACAGAATTTCAAGTACATAGTTCTATAGTAAAAGAATGACAAGCTTGAGAAGGTAAATGTGGATTTTTTTTCAACCTATGGTACACTGTGAGTATAAACGCATACACTCACATACTTTTAAAAATACTACTGCTTTTTTAAAAATTATTTTCGTCCTACAGCTGTCTTGTTGTTGCACACACTGTCTGCAGATGAATATAGTTTGAAATTGTGAATAGGTGTATTGAGAAACAGTTTTAATTCTTTGAATATTGTTTCACAGAGAAAGAATCGAGGCTGGCCTAAGGGTAAAAAGAGAAAACCAGCACCTGAGTTTTCTGGACCAAGAGCTCCCATGACAGGGTGAGGATAATAACTACAGATACAGTTGTTGGGTAATTTCTGCATTTAGTGTTCTGTCAGAGAGAGTAACTTCAGTAAGAGATCAGGAAGAAAGCTGTAGAAATATGTTGTGTAAAAGTGTCACATATTAACTTCTTCAGTGCCAAGTATATTGTTTTGCTTGTGTTTGCTATTTGCAAATGTGATATTTGTGCGGGTAGGGTAATAATTGATAAAGAATTCTGTCATGCAAACTATTGTGTAAAAGTATTCGTGACCTTTTTTTCTCTGAAAGGAAAATGAGTAGACTATCCTTTCATGATAGTTTAAAGTTTATTTGACAGTTTTGTTAGTGAAGAATGGCCCATAAAATTCACCAAAAAATTACACATTTTTTGTTATACATCTGGATTAGCAGTAGGCCTATAAGAAACCAAAATATTCCAAGAAAACATAGAAGTAATTGAAATATGTCTTCTAACCCTACATGCATATAAAGAAATGAATAGTCACAGACACTCAGACACACACACAGACACACAGACACAACACACACACACACGCACGCACGCACGCACACGCACACGTTGGTTATTCTGTCATTGTAAGGGGGGTAAAGAGGAAAAACATAAAAGAAGGAAAGAACGTTCTGATAGTCTGGAGGCGACACAAACATGTCATTGGTCTTGGCCTCAGACTTCCTGGAGTATGTCATTTCAGTCGCTGATAGTGCTTGGCAGAAAAGATAATTTTCTTCTTCTTTTCCAACTACTTTATGTTCGAAGTTTTGTGTATCTATTCTTTGTTATCTTCTGTAGATGATTGATGAAGGCCAGATGGCTGAAAATTTATGGCTGTCATGTTATGTCAGATGTGCATTCTGATCATATTTTTGTTGTGTGTATGTGTGTGTTTATGCACATGTGCGCGCAAGCATGTGTGCATGTGCGTATGTGCGTGTGTGTGTATGAGGAAGACTAGCTATTCAGTCCTTCACATGCGCGTTAGGTGAGGAAACATTTCTGTTACTTTTATATTTTTCCTGGGATATTTTTGGTTTCTTATAGGCCTGCTACCAATCCAAACTGTATAATAGGAAGGTAAAAACCGATGAAAAGAAGAAATAGACTCTTCTGACAGTGCTGGCTTTGAGAGAAGATGAGATCTTTAACACTCACTCCCCAAGAAATGCTCAGGTTATGGGAAAATTTGTACACTTTTGTGTTTGATATGTGCATGTACCTAAGTATGTATGCGGGTGTGTACGTAAAGTTGAATATCATGCTTGTATATTTATGTGTATGTGTATTGCCTGTGCTCATTCTGTGTATTAGTATCCTGAAATTGTGATCACTTAGATTCATGTTAGATTAAGCGCATGTGAAATTCTGTTTGTTTTTAACAACTGAGGTACTGATGATTGTGTTGTGGCCAGATATGTACTGTTTGCTATCAACCGGCGGCAAGAAATCAAGCAGAGCCATCCTGATCTGCCCTTCACAGAGGTGACCAAAATACTAGGCCAGGAGTGGAGTAGCATGCCACTGGATAAGAAACAGGTAGTGTCATTGTGTGCAGCATGGGAATAGTTTTTGAAAATATGTACACTTACGTACATGAAATGGAGCATGGATCCGATGACTGGATAGGGTCAAAATTATGACAGTGTAGATTTTTCAGTGTTTTGGGTCTTTAACATCTAATCTTCAATGTCCCAAAATTGTGTGGCTACAAGCACCTTAACACATTCCGTACCGCATCACAAGATCCTCGTGACTCAGCTTTCTGTCTCTGTGGACCGCGTCACAGGGATTTCATGCCCTGAACCGTAGTTTCAATTTCGAGTATATTAATAGAAAATGACCGCATTGCTGACATGAATCCTTTTCCGGCAAAGGGATATACTCTTGTCATTTCCTTTCTTTGTTTACATGACATTTGAAGCATCAAAAATGGCAAAGATATACCTTTTTTCTGACAATGCCCCCTCTGGCCTTTCTCTCTCCTAACATTACTTGGTCAGTAGTTAGTACCGTGACCTATTTTCTTGGTAGGAAACGGGTTAATCATGCATTAAAAATTTTGAAAATTTTATTTTACATTTTCAAAATTTTAATAGCTTATTACTTACCGTGACAGGTTTAAACATGTCTAAAATAATACATAATTTAATTCTCTTTGATTCTTTGCATATTAATGTATAAACTTTGAAATTGTGAAATTTTTTAAAATCTGAGAAATGAAAAATTTGCACTTTAGCCTATGTTACATCATATATGACATGTTGCAAAGACATAATAGTATGCTCAAGCATGTAGTCATATTTTATTTGATCTGATTATGAATTTGAAATGGGATTCTCTGATATCTGCTGTAATGAGGTCTTCTGTGCCTAGTCGGTTGGTTTCATTAATTTTTGTAGTCGTCATGATAGGATTTTTGTTTGTTCATTTTGTGAGTACTTCATTTTTTTTGTTCAGCGTCAAAGGGATAGGTGTGTGTCATGATCCCCGCTAACTCATAAGAGTATGTTCCATTTACACATCCTTTTTCCATAATCCACCACAGTTTTTGTGTTTCAAAGAGATGTTTGGTCCTCCTTGGGTTGTGTTTGAAAAGAAGAATGAGAAAACATGTAGAAAACAGCCAGTTGACATTGAATGATATAATGTACAAATGATATAATCTGCATTTCTCTTATTGTGGTTGATTTATCTGAATGCATTGTTTTTAATAGTGTTGTTGTCTTGTTGTGTTCTTTTCCACATGTACAAATGTCTGTTTTCTATTAGTCTGTCTGATGATTTTACTTTCACTTATGCAATCTTATTAATAACTGGTTTCAGAAATTTTTGGTTGAAGCAGAGAATGACAAGCAGCGCTACATTGATGAGTTAAAGCAGTTCCAGAAATCTGAAGTGTATCAGAAAAAGAGGCGGGCAAATGGTAAGAAAACACACACAGTGAATGAAAGATTGACCTTTGTCCATCACTTAATAGTTCTACGCTCTGTGTGTGTGTGTGTGTGTGTGTGTGTGTGTGTGTGTGTGTGTGTGTGTGTGTGTGTGTGTGCACGCACAGAAAATGTTATTTAAACTAAGTTTATTGATATCATCAACAGATCCTTAAGTTGAGCATAGTTTCTCATTGTTTTTGTACAAAGCTGTGAAATGTAGAGACATAGCTGTTTCATGATATTGGTGATAGTTCTGTCACTTTCAGAACTGTTGTAATTGTTCACAATTTGTTGTTTGTAATCATTTAAAATGTATTGCTTATAATAATTTAGAAAGTATCTTGCTGTATTTTGTTCACATACCCCTTCATGAAGAGCCATGGCCTTTGACGTGAATAATCCATCCATCCATCCATCTCTCTCTCTCTCTCTGTCTCTCCCTCTCTCTCAGACACACCTTCAGACTCACTTAAACTGCACATGATTTTTCCCTCCAGAAATATTCAGACATGGTAGACATTTGATGTAGTTTTGTATGATTGTTGCAGGTGACTGTGGAAAAGGCAATGTTGATGATGAAGCCGAGGTGAGTTGTTCACATAAGTTTATGTCTTTCAGGTCCACTGTTAAAGACAGTCACAATGGCCAAATTTTTAGGAATGGCGCACCTCCAGTCAGAGAGTGTTGAGTTTCATCTGGAGATAGAACCCTCCTGACAAATAAATTTTATTCTGAAAATGTTCATAATACACTGTGACTGACCACTACAGGCTGAACACTGACTGTTCTGCTAAAGATAGAGTCTGTTACTAGTGCACACAACAGTTTGACTGAGTCACATCCCCCTTCTGCCACATCCCTGTCATCATCCTGTTCCTTCCCTTTCCACTTGAAACACTATCTGCCTGTCAGTGAGCGTTTCCGCCACTGGTCTGTGACTGAGACTGTATTATTACAAATTAATATTGTTGGCTAGGTGCCAGAATTGACTATGGCCATAAACATTTTGTGAATGGGCTGCACGTGGATTGATTTTCAGTGTCTGCTTTGTACAATACACATTTCTCACCAGCAGTGGATAGTTACCACTGTTATCAGTGTTTTTTACATCACAGTTTTTGTCTGAATCATTTTGCAGTCATAATTCATTTAAGCACTTCAATTGCTGTCAAATATTGGAAAAATGAGCAAAATTGCATGCAGTCACTGTTTTGATGAAATGCAGTTTCAATTCTCAGAAAGAGAAAACCAATTTGTTGAGAGTTGAATAGGTCACCAAGTCATGTAAGGAAAACAAAATCTTTTTATGAACCTTTCTTAGACTGGCAGTATTAGTCATTGAGTGGTTCTCTCCTATTCATATTATGCTGAAACATGTGACAGAATACCTCTATCTGTTCTATGTTTGTAAATGTTACGGAAGGCTTTTTAAGCTCTGTAGTTTTTACATTGATGGCAGTCAAGGGATTAAGGGAATGAATTAGAATTAATTGGCTTGGCCAGTTTGTTAGAATCACGGTGACTGGAGAACAATAAAAGAAAAATGTGAAGTAAAGGATTGGATTACTTTATGAACTGTACACAAAATTATGGTGATATTTCTATGATTTGTTCTACTGACAGCTGCCAGTTCAAATGACAGCTGAGTTTGTTTGCCCATTCAATGACCAAGGTCTTCAGTGGCGGTTTCTCAGATGTTTCTGAATAGATCCTGGGCATATTAATGTCAGATCATTTTGTTGAGTAATTTTTATATGTTTATTTATTTGTTTGCTCACAGATTGATCAGGTGTAAAAATGATATCATCAGCATTTGATATTTAAAAGATACGTGTTTCATGATCACAGAGACTGCTGGAACTTTATTGTTTGCAAAATTGTTCTTTTGCTTATGTAAAGATCTTGACCAGGTTTGTGTGTGATAGTGTTTGTGTGAGAGGGATACTGTGTTTATGTATACATTTGAGGCTGTGTGAGATGAGACATATCGTGCAACAGAATGTGTGTGAATGTATATATGTGTGTGTGTGTATGTGTGTGTGTGTGTGTGTGTGTGTGTGTGTGTGTGTGTGTGTGTGTGTGTGTGTGTGTGTGTGTGTGTGTGTGTGTGTGTGTGTGTGTGTGTGTGTGTGGTCAGTACGGCTGTTAGGTTAACCAGAAGTAAATGGTTTATGATGAGAATGATGAATGTACACTAGAAATTTGTTTCTAAATCATTTTGTCGTGTGTGTGTGTGTGTGTGTGTGTGTGAAGGATGATAGTGATGAGCTGCACTGCCGAGTGTGCAAACTTTACTTCAGCTCCCTGCACAACAAGAAGGAACATCTGCTCGGTAAACAGCATCTGCAAGCTATTACAGGTTAGACGTTTTGATTAATTCTTCCTCATCCCTCATTCTGTGTCCACATTTGTACTTAGATGTGCTGTCTGTCTGCTCCTAGCCCTCCTGTGTACAGCGTACCACAAGGTTCTGTTCTGGGACCTGTTTTGTGTACATGTACAGTGTATTCACAGCCCCTGTCTTTTGTATTGTATACATGGTTGTGATTTTCACAGCTATGCAAGTGGCAAAGAATTACCAAAAATGCGTTACAAAATAATTTCTCCTCTTTTGAAAATAGCCTTCAGACACATATTGGTGATATGTTGCCCAGGATGAACAGCAGCAAATTGAGTTGAACACAGACAAAACAGAAGTGACGCTTGTTGATATTACTTCACAGTGGGACTGGTTGGCAAGTGAAGGAACAAATGTTGGTGATACTGATATTTCACTGTGAAAGACAGTGGAGTCAAGGTTTATTGGAATTTGTCTAAACAAGAACGCATCTGTCAGACCATATCTATCCAAAAAAGCATGTAAATTGTTTGTCTTTGCTGCAATAACTTTCCAGCTAGACTGTTGTACTTTTTGCTAGCTGGCTTATCAGCAGTACACATTTCTCAGAGGGTTCAGAATAGTGAGTTTATTTAGTCATAATGCAAAGAAGACAATGATGCAACACAGTTACTCAGAGAACTCCTGTTGTTACCAATCAAATCTCGTGGCCAGTATAAAATTGCAAGCGTTGTATATTGCCATTTTGATGAATCTTTACCACCATATCTTTCAGATTGCTTCTACACATATCAAACATCATGCACTTGCAATCCGCAAAATAAAAGATTCTGATGGTGTCAGAATGCAATCTTAGGTCAACTGGTGAGTGTGCCTCCACTTTCATCATACCATCTGTTTGGAACTCATTATAGGCTGATCTGAGGAATCTGCCCTCTCTTTCACACTTGAAGTTACTGTTAAAGAATTACCAGTTTACCTGCTCACCCAGGCCATCCATTGTTGATATAATTACTCATCCATGAATAAGTACCTGTACTTTTACCTACCAATCAGTATAATGTAAGCAGGAGGTTTAATTTTTTAAAAAACTGTAGACATGACAGTAGCAAAACATGCAACAGTGGTTAAGTATACAAACAATCAAATATACGATGCATGATATATATTCTAGGTGAATAGTCTAAGTTAGGAAAATTACATAGGTGATTTTTTTAACATTGTCTGTCTGTTTTTTTATCACAAAATTACATAGGTGATTTTTTAACATTGTCTGTCTGTCTATTACGTCTGTCTGTCTATCTGTGTGTCTCTTTTCACTGATATGTTAAACAATTTCTTTACTTCGACAGATTTGTCAGGTGTGTTGATTTCTGTTTAATCATTATTGCATATGTACATTTATGACCATATGTATCTAGGCCTTCATGTGTATGTATGGTTCACCGTGGTGGTATATGTACATTTGTGTACATGTACTAATGAATGCATTCTGATGTGTGTGTGTGCTTGTGTGATATGTCAGTGGTTCGGTAAGGATCATACTTTGTGTCTTGTGAATGTGTAAAGTGCAGTGAATCAAAACAGTTTGGAGAATAGGGCTGTACCAGTTCATATTGCTTATAGCCCAGCTGACAACTAGAGCCATATCATGGCTATACCAGAATCATTTATTATATTATCATTACTTATAGTCATACACTGAGAGGAGTGGCAGTGTGTGTTCTGTGGTCAGCTCTGCTGAAGAATGTTAAGGATTACGTGCTAGCATATAGGAGGGAGATACACCATTCATGTCGAAAACTCTAAATCTACTGTGTGTTCAGATGTTTAGATCTGCTAAGAACGTCTTGTGTTCAGATCTGAAGCATAATAGTTACTATCTGTGGTAAAGTCGTCTGATGTATTAGTGCTTATATCATCTGAAAAATATACACTGTATTCAGATCAGCTGAAGAAAGAGATGAAAAAGCAACAGAAGGAACAGGAAGGGGAGCTGCGAGATCCCTTGGCAGGCATGGAAATGGAAGATCAGGGGGATAACTCAGGACTGTTCCTAACTGAGTCTGGTGACACAAACAACCGTCAGTGCAGTTGTTGGGCCAAGCCAGTTAATGTCAGCGATGCCATCTCTGATTTTGTACATCGAGTTTTTGGTGAGTTGGAGGAGGAAGAGATTTGGATCAAATAGTAAACTTACTTCTCTTCCTTACAACCTCTTTGTACCATTTTTCCTTCATCACTCATTTGTAATTGTATGACCCCCTGATTGTCCTCAATGATTAGTATTAATAAGATTTCACCACATATATAGTTGAAAATTGTCTGTATTTTACATCTCTGCATAAGGGGCTATGACCTACATGAAAAAGTTAACTGAATTTGGATTCTCTTCAACCTTAGAGTTACGAGAAAACATTAGAAACTTTGGGTGCAGAGAGAACATTCGACTAAAGTTGTGTATCTTTGGTTTTAATAACTTTTTAAGAACTTCTTGTTTATTTTACGATCTCTTTTCCTGACATTTTAGCATAAAATGTGTTATGTTTTGAAAGCTTGGTGTACTAATTGCCATCCATCCTTTGTGAGAGTTAAACTATGTGTACTGTTTGTAGATTCTCCCCATACTTTAGTTCTCAAGAATATTGTATGAAGGAGTGTCAAAAAACAATGCTTAAATAATCGCACACACATAAATTCCAGACCAACCAAGTCAACAAGTGAAACCATGATAAAGCCAAAGCCGTACATTGTATAGGTTCAGTGTTAAAAAAATTGGTAGCATCTCTACCTGTTGCTTGATCCATGTGAAAACAAAAAGCAGTAGGTATATGACACTGCAATCACTTGTCATGCATTTAGGGAAGGTTTATTGTGTTTGGATCATTTACCATGCCCAAGGTGAACCATAAACAGGACTTAATAGTGCATAACCTGATCATATCTTACAAGTGCATAAGATCAGCTGATGCAAGAGACCACACTAACTGCAAAAGACTCGACCGGGTGATCAAAAATCGATGAAAAGACATCCAAAGTCAAGTGCTGCTGTTGAGGCTCCCCTATCCACCAGGTTCCGGCTAAGTGACGCTTGTGCACTTTGTCTCAGTATGCCAAACTGATAAGACCATGCTCTCTGCGCTCTGTTTGATCTTCTTTGTCTGCTTGGTGTTTTTTGCTGGGTCTCAGTGTTAGCCACCTCGGTGCTTTTCCCTGTATCGATGAGAGTGTTTGCCGCTCATTCTTTACCTGCACTGTGCCCGGATTGCGCAGTTTTGGGGATCTCTCACCCTTTTTTTTGATACTTTTGAATTCTTTTCTTGCCCTGTCATCAGTTTCGGTGGGCGAGCGGTAATCCTTGATCATTTGATCCTCAGTGTTTTCCTTGAATTGTTTCTCTACTTAATTCGGTTTGAAACTCTCTTGAGCACTCTCTCCTCTAGTGAGAAACTTCTCTCTCAGCGTTTATCATTTCTCTTCATGAAAACTTGCAATTGTTCAACCCTTTCATTCACATACTCTCCAGAACTTTCCATCAAAGACTGTAACCTGATCTGTTCCACATTGTTCATTTATTCCCCTCGACGTGTGCTCATGGAGCTGTCCTGACTTTTCACTTCTTGCTGTTTTCCTATAAAAACACTGTTCTCCTTTTCTCCACTGTTTGCTTCGTGCCAGCTCTGGGCCTCTTTCAGAGGAGTTTTCACTGTTGTGTTACATGACACTGGGTATTTTCTAGTCTGCCATCTCACAAACGCCTTGTGGATTACCCTTTTTTATCCTCCAAGGTTTTAAACACTCCATGGATCTCTCAGAGCATCCACTCCAAGCAGTTTTCAAGAGGGCCAGCCATTGCAGAAGCTGTGCATCATTGGAACATTCTGTACCCATCAACCAACCCAAGTGCCCCACATTGGCCTCTGTTGACCATTTTCCTTCCTCAAGCCCTTCTTACTGCCAGCCTGCAGCAGGACTGTCTACTGTCACTGCCTCCTCTGGAAGGGAATGCCAGAGTTATCCTTCACGGCCCTTTCAGAGCCCTCTTGTAACACGGGATGCCAAAGCATTCTTTTCTTGCCTGTGCAAGAACAAGAGGAGCCGGGGCATAAGTGAATCTTGCTATTCATCTCCTCGCACAGGATGCTAGGGAGATCCCTTCTCGCCTGTGCAGGAGTTAGTTCAAGCGAAACCTTCCCTAATCTAACTAGGATGCCAGGCTTAGATCTCCCACGCTCCGCAAAGGGTGGGCCCGAGATAACATCCATCCCATGGGCCCACAGACATCAAACTGTACGATCACTGGCCAGTAAACTGGCCCTCATCCACCAGATACTCTCACTTTCCTGGGGGTCCCATGGACCATTCGCCTGGTCATCCTCAGAGCCACAAGCTTCTTTCCCTAGGCTTATGACTGCATGCCACCCCATCAACTCAACCCTTACTGGGCCACTTTCTTCCCTCACCCCCCCCCCCCCCCCCCAATGCTTATGGACTATGGACCAGGTTTTCTCCTTTCCAGGATTCTCCCACTTACAGGGCTCAGGTCAGACTACAAACACCTAATTCCAGTCATCCTCACAAACAGCTATTTCACAGCTGCTCAGCCAGACATGCATCGACCCCATCTGCATGCACCCAACAAGGCCCGCTCAATTGCATCAACCTCCATCCACCAAGACCCTCCACCCCATATGGTGGAGAACATTTTGGAGATGGAGGACAAATCGGATGACATTCACACATCCGCCACTGGCAACTCTGAATGCCTAGAACTTCGGGAATGGACTGTCTCCACTTCTATCATGGAAGAGGCCATTGCAGCTCTCCAGTTCCCCTCTTACAAGACTGTGTGTTAGCTGAATCTCCCTGTTCTCACAACTCTGCCAAGCGTCAAGACCCCTTTTATTGAACCTCCACCATCACCAGATGGGCAGTCGCCGACGTCAGTATGGTGATCTTTGAGCTCAGAGAGTTCATTGCTCAGGTGTAGGGCAAATCCCATGGATCCTTGGCCACCCTGACTTCTTTGCCAGAAGACTTTGCCCTTACAAATGCTTGGACGCTGGGATTGTTTTTCTCAATCTTGTGTTTGAATGCCTGCCACAGATGCCCTTCCTATGTGATCTGATATCATTCCAGATGCCACACTACCTGTAAGTGATCAAGACATCCAGACTCCTGTGACCAAACCACATGCCTTACCATGCCAGGACCCCTTAATTCTCCCCAAACTAGCCTCTCAAAGAGAGAATGCTGCACAGAGGGACTTCAAGATCTGCTTGGCCCTTACACAGGCATCCTGAATGCCATTCGTCGTCCTCCTCTTCTTGATGAGGACTCCCTCACCCTCACCGATGACCTTATGCGCCACCTTTGGGCTTTGGCCCAACATATCTGCTGTTCCAGAAGGCTCTTTGGCATCTTATATGTGAACCACCTGCTAGTCCAGCGAGACTCTCTCCTCTCCAACTTGGTGGTCACCGAATCTCAACCCTCCTTGTCCCTCAGGGCCCCAGTTCCCCCATGTCGAGCTCCCTCTTTGGTCCAGCTTCAGTTGCCGCTCTACACAACCAGAGCATGACCGCGATGCCTGGATCCTCCAGAACCACCCAACTAATTGAGATCCACCCAGACACCCCCCTACCCCAATGCCTCTTGATCCTCCCATCCCATTCGTCGGCCAACTCTTTAGAGATTTGCTCCGCCTCAAACCACTAAACAACAACGGACCAGACTGGCACCCTTTCAGGCACACAAAAAGCAGTTCTCATTGGGGTCAACAGTGACTGTCACAGTCATGTCCTTCATCTATCTGCCCAGCCACGGCCTGCTCCCTTTCCCTTAACATTCAGGAATGGGAAAACATGGGAGCCTCCTGGTGGGTGTTGGACATCCTTCTGTCAGGCTTTGGATACATGAGAGAGCCCCATCGTCCCATTCCCCCAGCAGTCCTGACTCCCTTGATCATCAGTTTAACTCGCGTGTCACAAGCAGAAATCACTTCCATGTTAGGAAGGGTGCCATAGAACTCATCATAGATACCATCTCTCCAGGGTTCTAAGAAGTCCAGCGGCAGATGGTGTCCCATCATCAACCATCTTAGTGCCTTCCTCAAGACCATAAAATTCAGGATGGAAACTGACTTCCATCCAGGCCATGCACCCTGGAGATAGGCTGATTCCCTGAACCTTTCAGATGTTTACTACACGGCTGTTCTTTCCGTTCCCTTTAGTTGGGAGGAAACTCCCCGTACGCGCAGAGGAATGTGATATCTTGACCCAGCCCGCCGGACTGGCGCACAGCACGCTGACCGGTTGCAAGACGGTTGTAAGATTAGCGCGTGCCAGCACCGCACAAGACTGCTGCCGCGCTCTTTCGCGTATCACACACACACGCGGTATTCCCCACCCAATGCACAGCTGCTTAGCCAGACAAAAAAATCACTTGGTTTACACTTTCGTTGTTTTCTTTTCTTAATGTGCTTACAGTTATACAACATGCATAGAAATGAATAGAGAAGAAATTTCTCAACAAAACAAGACCAAACATGGCCTCTAAAAAGTTGCATGCACCTCAAAGAGACTGTGTTGAATGCGAGTGTTTGAAGCAGCACTAATCATAAAACATACACAATTAGAAAAACAAGTGAAGTTTTAAACTTCCTTTTCACAAAGATGCAACTTTCCATTCATACAGTTTGCTCACACAGTGACACACTATCACTCTGCATGCCATTCCACTCACCCAAAGGCAAGAGTTATTCCCACGGTTCCGAGCAGGTCAGCTTTAATTACTCCACTGACAGGGGAAAGATAGAGACGCAGATATGGGCCAGACTGTGCTTGTTCTGTGTTTCACTGCTGTTTGCTTTGGCCTTCCTGATCGTTTTACTGGTTTGCCACCTTTTCTTTGTTCACAAAACTGTGAACACACAGAGCAGTCACTAATCTGAAGTGACTGATCAGATTGAACCACAGGGCTGCCGAGTTTTCTATGTCTCAAAGGGACATAGGTGAATTGTTTGAGCTTTGTTTTTTTCAAATTGATCAGTCTGGAGTGACATTTTTGACAAAATGTTTCTGAATGCCTTCTCTGTCTGACCGAAGGTTTATATTGTGAAATGCCTTTAGTTCAGTGTCTATATTTCTGCAAAAATTTTACACTAGTTTCTGCCGTTCTTTTTGAGCGCCCACCACACATTCCATACAATAAATGTAATCTTTTTTAAAAGCAACTGCTTTGAATGTTCTGTCTCCATACTGTTTTGATTAGACACAAACAAATCACATACTAAATTAGTAGCTCACCATGAAACCACCCTAATAAATGATGAAAAAACACGCGCACACACAAACCGATTTGTTCTGTTAATCCTTTTGTGTATACTTTAACACACAAAGTTAATATTTTCCGTAAAAAGTAGATAAACCAGGCACCACAACAAATTACTAAGCAAAACAGACTGCACAGAACAAAAGAACAGTCTTTTGTCTAATTGTGTGCTCAATTCTTTTGCCCCAACAAAGTTTGAGGCGGACACTGCATGCTTTTGTATTAAGTACATGGACTGTGTTAGTTTAACAGATAACAGAGAAGCGATTCCAGCCTAGCGCCTGCAAGCAGGCACCTGTGCCAGAGATAAGAGCTGGGGAAAGGGAAGGGGGGTGGGGAGGTCAGGCGGTGTAAGTGTGAGCTGGCCAGGCCTGCCTAAATGGTGAGAAATGGCAGCATTTGTACAGCCGTGACTACCATATCCCTGTGCACCCTCGGGACAGAAAATGGGTCCACTTCAGTGTGGACTCCAGGGTTTACCGGTTCAAAACCCTCCCTCCCCTTTGGCCTCTCCCTTGCACCTTGGGTTTTCACCCATGTGGTTTGAAAGATTGCAACTGTGGTTCACTGCCTGGCATTTGCTTCTCAGAGCCAAGTGCTGTTGTCTTAGTAGGCAGAGTCTGAGAATTAGAGAAAGACAAGGAATGGAAGAGGAGCATGAAGAGAAAGGGGCAGCAGCATTTGGTGATATGCTACAAAAAATGACAACACAGTGGCTTGAAGTGAGCTTTGTGCCATGTTGTCTTTTGATGTACACTTTGTCCTTAGAAAAAGACATGTGCAGACAGAGGGACAAACAAGAGCAATACATGATTACAAGCAAAAATGAAAAAAAGAAACTTGACTGATGGATATATGAGTGCAAGAACAATATGGCTGCTGAAGAAAAAGATGTGCATGCATATGACCGTCTCTTATGGGACTGATGATAGTGTTCCTGATTCGCTATTTGTGCGCTGATTTTAAAGGCAGGAATAGTCAATTGATGAAGATGATTAGCATTCGTGGTTCATAATACAGTAAAATGTAAGTGAATGGAACTTTTCGGTCTGAAAATGGGATTTAATTGAAGAAGTTTTGTTTATGGTGTAACGCATCAGCTGCATTATGAAAATGTGCAGCATGATAATCAAGTCATGTGATGTACTTTTAGTTGGAGAACAGATTGATGAAGATAAAAATAGATTGATGATGGTACAGAATTGGCTTGCACTGATGGAGTGAATAAGATTACTGAATGTTGCCATGGATCAGAATAACCAGATCAGCTTGAGCTATACGTTTGAACTTCTGTAATACATCAAATGATCAATACCTGAAGACAAAACTAAACACAGTTATTTGAGTATGTTGTGGTGATGGCAAGGAAAAAAGTTCTTATAATTTTTCATTGAAAAAAAAATGTTATTGCAGAGAGAGACCAGGAAATCTTCAAGCTTCGACGTGTACTCCGCAAACACTCCCAGGAAAAATATTCCAGATATACACAGTTTCAAGAACTGAAGGTGAGAGGTTGTGACATTTTATGCATCTATGAGAAATGTGCAGTTGCTTTATTTTTAGTGTCTGCCATAATCAGGACGAAAATTTTGTTCTGCTGTCTTGAAAGCTCTTCTGTTCTTTGATTATTTACAACATTCTGCTTTATGAAACCAGAAACACATGAAAATAGAATGAAGACATATCTAATTCGCAAAACAAGGCAGGCACAAATTTTTGACCAACTGTTGGCAACCAACATACTGAGAGTGCTTCTCTGGCAGAATGCTGCCTTCAAGTGTATGTCTGTGGTCAGTGATTCTATTGGCATGAGGGGAAAGTGTATCAAGGGAGCATGATAGAGGAAGAGGTCAAGATGGCTGGGGAGGGGGGTAACAAAAACTGGCACTGCTCACTTTGTTCAAGAGGGATTCATCACACTCAAAACACTTCCATAAGCGCTTTGCCCAAATGTACCAGCACTTTCTAGCAGACTCTGTCAACCTACTGTTGTATTGACTGCCATAGCAAACCCGGACTGTGTGTTGTATTCTGTTTTAGGCTTTAACCCGTAGACTACTGGAACCAGTGACGTGTTGTTTTAGGCTTTAACCCATAGACTACTAGGACCAATGACTTGGTTGACTGGTTTTGATTTAACTTGGAGTAAAGTCTGCTGAACATAAAAAAAAAAAAGGTTTATGGGGTTTTCTTGGCTGGATGAAGAGTTATGATTTTTCTTGTGTCAGTTCTAAGTCAAAACTTCTTGGTACAGGCAACTGACCTGTTTGTTTACATGTTGGCACTAAGAAGATAAGTCCAGCTGCTGGTATTACAGTCTGATAGTATTTCTGTTGGAGACACAGTGGTATTTGAGGTACTGAGGTTGTTGATTGTTTTATTTATAGTATTTCTGTTGGAGACACAGTGGTATTTGAGGTACTGAGGTTGTTGATTGTTTTATTTATTTGTTTTTTCTACAGGACTATGAGAGCAAATTACAGCAGGAGCTGAAAAATTTGTCGGCACATACATCACTTTTGACTGACCGCATTAACACGCTGAAAATGGTACCTGCATTGTTTGGTATTGGAGAG
This sequence comes from Monoplex corrugatus, assembly GCA_030674185.1. Classification (NCBI taxonomy): domain Eukaryota; kingdom Metazoa; phylum Mollusca; class Gastropoda; order Littorinimorpha; family Ranellidae; genus Monoplex; species Monoplex corrugatus. Next base: position 15,368,469 of record CM060307.1, read on the forward strand.
TTTTCCTAGCAGATTGTATGTTTAGGTATGGTGCAGGTCTGTGTGCTCGTAATGGTGTGTGTGTGGGGGGATGCAAGTGTGTGTGTGTGTGTGTGTGTGTGTGTGTGTGTGTGTGTGTGTGTGTGTGTGTGTGTGTGTGTGTGTGTGTGTGTGTGTGTGAATTAGTTGAGAGAGACTGTAACATATGTGTGAATGTGTGTTTTATTATGCGCGCGCGCGTGCGTGCTTGCGTGTGTGTGTGTGTGATTGAATTAATTTGTTTCTTGTGTTCAGTGTTTATATTTATGGGCTTTAAGAGCATTATTATCTTAACACTGTTGATCAGAATGAAACTAGTCTAGCAAATTATTTTATGGCCATTTGATATTTTACTCTGTACACTGTTCATTCATCTCAGCTTATAAGTCTGATCATTACTGTGATGTCTTGCCTTATGGATTCATAAATTTTGAATGTATTTTTTCTTGAACTGGTGACCGTGTTTGACCAATAGAAAAGGATGGTCTGTGTATGAAGGCTGAGAACCATTGTGCTGTAGGGTCCAGTGCCTTTTCTTAATTACAAAAAAAAAAATCATCATAACACTTTTTTGTGTAATTAATCCACAGTAAACAGTCAGATTTTTGGTGAAAGGTGAGCAAAAACAAGAACATACATTTATTTTCCACAAAGTTGGAATGTAATGAATACCATTGTGCTTTAAACAAGATTTTGACTTCATTAGTCATGCAAGTCTGATCTAGTAAGCTTCCAGGCTTTTTATGAACCTTTTCAAGGTCATATTAAGCCCTTTCCACTAGTCATCTCTAAACAAGTCATTGCATTATAATATTATGAACATATATTGCTCCTTTCAGTGTGTTCAAGATAGTAATATGCTGTACAGCACAAGTGTCATGTGATTGTTGGCCCAAAATCATCATGGCAAGTGATGCAAGCCTGCTCATAAACCATGCTCAGTGATGAAGTCTTGAGGTTCTACCTGATATGTGGGTTCTGTGCTGAATTAAAAAGAAATAATCTTGTCAAAGGATGACCTGTCCTCTTCCGAATCTGGTGTAGCAGGTGATTCAGTGGAAGGACTGCATCCATGCCACCTTTTCTGGTGGCGGGTGATCTCTCAGCCTTGAGATTTCTCGGTGGGAGGTTTACGGTAAGACCTTTTGGGCCACCAACAGTTAAAGCAGGTGCCAGTTGGTAGCCTGCAGTCCCCAAAGACTCTGAAGCTGGCTACATCCTGGGAAATCACCAATGGCGGGTCCAAGGCAAAGTAACCAGGAGGGCCATGTTGGTGGCCAGAGCAAGATGAAAGGGAGTAACCTTGTCGCTAGTGGAAATCCTTTGCACTGGGCCAGCTTCTGCACTGGAGGTCGAAGGACTGGTTTGGGTGAGCAGCATGGCCTGTCTGATTGTCAAAGGCCACCAGGCATGGATCTTTTCAGCCCTGTTCTGAGAGGGGGACAAGGCAGTTGGGGCCTGAGTAGCCCTGACTGACAGGTGAAAGGAGAGCCAGTCTGGGCCAGAGACTCGGAGCCCCCAGTTGGAGAGTGGTGCAAAGGGTTAGAACTCGCCTTCTCAGTGCTAGGAAGAGAAGCACTCCAGTCACTGGGCACTGGGGGTGGGGTGGGGTGGGGGAATGATTTGGGTGGTGGATGGGCACCCTGCGGAGGGTCTAGGAGAAGGGAAGATTGGCTGACTGGGAATCAGCAGCTTCGTTCTAATTGTGAGAGGACTGAGGCTCTGACATGGGAACTGGGCTTAACCAAGGGGGAGCCTGCAAATTGTGTGCATGAGAGCTGTGTTGTACTCTTTGAGAAGCACCAGAGCTGCCACAAGGGACGATCGCAATTTATCACAGTGGCACAAGCCTCAAACCAGATCGGGGCTGTGCCATTTGTGACGGCGCGATTGACCTGTCTTTTTAACACTGGGCTAGGTTACGGCCAAAATTAGAGTGATTGTGTCCTATTCTGCGTTAGTTGGATATGGTAGAGTGTATGACACTACACTGCTTGTTTGAGCTGCAAATAAATGTGTGTGCATTGCAAGAGGGGTTTTGGAGGGTGGGGTGTGGTGGCTACGTAAGTATGACGTAATAAAATATCTTAATTTGAAAATTTAATGAAGCATTTTCTAATAGTGCCAGTAGTAAAACAAGATGCACAGGTCTAGTGTACATGGCCTGCTAACTAACATCTATTGTGAACTTAACACTGATGTGTATAGATTTATATACTCAGTTTACTGATATACTACAGATTGTATTTATCAGGTTATATCACTACTAGCTGTTTCTAATTTTATTCAGTGATCTGTTGTTATTTTTGATGAACTGAACTGTTTTATGCTGCATTAAGGAATTGACATGGCAAACACCACCCACCACCACCTCCTCAGCCTCAAAACTTTGTTTTGTTTATTTTAGTTTGTAAGAAAGCAGCAACCAATCTTTTACATGGATTGTTTATGCTGTATACATGGAATTATGATGATGATGATGATGATGATTATTGTCATTATTATCATCCTGAATACATGCTAGTGATGTACTGGGCAGCAAACATTAAGTGCCCATGCGTATGTATTGATTTCTGACATCTTTCTGAGACAGAGTATTGTTTTACAAAAGTCTGCCAGACTACAGTTTGCAGTTAGAGCAGTTGGGATGGGGTAGGCAAAGATAGTGGACTGTGTTTAGAAATTTGCTGAAATAAGAATACATTTTTCTTGCTTCAGTTTTCATATCAATAATAGTATTAAAGGAATTTTTTCCAGTGAATGATGGTTATATGGATTTTTTTTTCACTGGCACTAAGCTTAGTTATTGAGAAGAAGACATTGTTGCCTGAAAGATTGAGGGTGAATGTGAAATGAAAGAAGGAAATCATGCAGTGAATTTTTCTATTGAAATAATGAGAAATAAAAAAAATTCAACCTGTTTTCTATGTGAAGGTTTTTGTGCTATGAATGTGGGTGAGTGGGTGCGTGCGTACATGCGTGTGTGTTTGCGAATGAGTGTCTACACACATATGGGGAGAAGGAAAAAAAGATTTTCTGCAAAACAAACGAACAAAAAGTGACAAATATGGTATGGAGTAGTGACATGAAAGCAGTGCAGAAGATGGGGCAATACAAAAACAACAAAGATGGTCATGACTATACAAGATAAACAAACTGATTTGTGTACAAGTTTCCAATCACTCAAAATGTCAAAAACGGCTGAAGACTTTCACATGACTAGCCTATCTTATATGCTTGTTATTATTTTAATCGTTTTGTATTATTTTAGCAAGTATGGGATGGTCAGCCCATCTTACATGTTTGTTGTTATTTTGTTTTATTTTAACAGGTGTGGATTTTAGTGGTGGGGTGGGGGAAATTGTGGGAAGACAGTTCATGTACAACAGGTAATTTTTTGCTCCTTTTTTCTCTTTTTCTGAAAATGTGAAACCACTTTTTAAACTTTAATCTCAGAATACAGTATCTTGAACAGCGTGATTCTGAAGTCTTTTTTATTATCCTTTTTTTTTCTTTCCATCTGAGAGACTTGATGGCAGTGGTGGTGGTATGTGAGTGATGGGAGAGAGATGAGGGGGTGATGGGAGAAGGATGGGGGTAGGGGAGGGACTCAGGGGATGAATGAAAGCCTTATGACAAACTAAGATTTTTCTTTCAGGAATTAATTATATGGCAAAATTCCTAATCACACACACACACACATATATTATGTGACCTCCCACCACCAATTCTTTTTAACTCCGTCAGTCAATCTATCCCCCACAGAAATTTTTTTTCTTGAAAAAATATAATTAAATCAATTTGAAATGGTATTTCAATGCACTGATCGTAGCAGAAAGAATGCAATTTCTTACCAAAAGTACCTATTTTTGTCTCTTATTGCGAACCGTAACCTGTACAGAATTGCCACATGTAATATACTGGCAGAAAGCTCTTTGGTGCACCTTTTGGATAATGACAGCTGAAATTAGAAACAAATCGGATCAAAGCCACCAAATAAAGAAATTTTTAAAAAATGTGTAAGAGAGTACATAACTTTAGAGGCCATTTTCTCAAAATGGGCGTCATACAACTTAATGACTTTAAACATACATAACGTCTACGTTCTTTTAGTACAAGCTTCATTCAACTCCCAAATTAATCAGCAGAATGCACACTTTCCAGAGATATGTATATCTCAAAATACTAGTTTAGACTGATTTCGTGCTGGGAGGTCTCTCTCTCACACACACACACACATACATATATATATATATATATATATATATATATATAAATATATATATATATATATATATATATACACACACACACATAATGACAATAATGACTCCATGTATACCATCTCAACTCACAAGAACCCTGAGCACTTCAAGAAAGTATGAGAAAAGGCAGACACATAGTGAAGCAAATACGTGTCAACATCTATCACTATGATTAAAATGGATAAATAATTACAATAATACAATGGTGAAGAGGTAGTAATAACAAATTTTAATAAGATACTGGTTTCATATATCAATCAGTCAAGTAAAAAAAGAAACAAAAAACAAAAATGAAAAAAAATCCATACGCAATACAAGCATGCATGCACGGATACACATAACACACACTCGTGCATACCTACACACACACACACCCACACAAACAAAAAACACCACCACCAAACAACCCACAAAAACTACATTCACTCACATTCATACAGATCACAGTAGAAAAGATGAGTCTTAAGAGCAGATTTGAAGGAAGTGATTAAACTGAATGACTAATGTGGACAGGGAGTCAATTCCGCATTACTTGACCTTGGTGAGCCAATCTCCTTTGAAGAAAGATTTTGATTTCACAGATGAAACACAAAATATTCTGGAAACAGAAAAGGAACAAAGTATCATGCATGGGGCATAAACACTAAGAATGTCAGAGAGATACTGAGTATCCGTTACAGAAGTAGATACGAAGCAATGAGAGTTTGTAAGTGATTATAGACTGAAGAGGAAGCCGATGCAATCTGAGAATACTCTTCTTCCTTCTTCTTCCTGTCCCTTAACCCTATCCAGGGTCGTGGGGGCTCCACATGGATGAACATCGCACCGTCTGTCTCCACCTCTGTCTGTCATGAGCAAGGGTCTGGGTCATGGCAAAGCTTTTTCCTGTCCATTCGTCAATATTGTCCATCCACTTTTTTCTCTGTCTGCCTCTTTTTCTTCCTCCATGAACTGTTCCTTGGAGTATTGTTTTTGATAGTCTGTTAGTTCTTGTCACGTGACCATACCACCGAAGTTTCCTTTTTCTTACTGTTGTCAGAAGGTTTTCATAGTTTTTGACATGCTGTGAAATTGTTCTTCGCACTTCCTCATTGGTAATGTGGTCTTTGTATGAGATGCCAAGCACTCTTCTAAAGCATCTCATTTCTACTGCCAGGATCTTCTTTTGCAGTTCTGCTGTTAGTGTCCATGACTCGCACGCGTAGAGAAAGATTGACAGGACCAATGCGTGCATTAGCTTCAGTTTGGAAGTGAGGGCGATGTTTTTGTCCCTCCAGATGGGCTTCAGCTTGGCTAGTGCTGCTGTTGTCTGTGCTGCTCTTGCAAGAACTTCAGTTTTCGATCCCTGTTCACTGATAATGGCTCCGAGATATTTGAACTGAGCCACGGTTTCCAGCTCACTCCCGCTGACTGTAATCTTCTTTTCTATTGGTTTTGTGCTGTTTGTCATCAACTTTGTCTTTTCGGCACTGATCTCCATGCCATATCTGGATGATGTCTCGTCCAGGTGTTTCACCAGGTTGGCAAGTTCGTCTTCACTTCCAGCCAACCCATCGATGTCGTCGGCAAATCTCAAGTTGGTGATTGTCCTTCCTCCAATACTGACTGAACCGTGATGGTTTTCAAGGGCATCCGTCATAATGCGCTCAAGGAAGATGTTGAACAAGGTTGGAGAGAGGAGACAGCCCTGGCGAACTCCAACTGATGTGTGAAACCAGTCCCCCACTGTGCCCTCAACAAGCACTGCGCTGCTCGCTTTTGCGTATAGCTGTGTGATGGTGTCAATAAGCTTCCTTCCCATGTTGTACTTCCTCATGGTGGCCCACAGTGCTTCATGCCATACTCTGTCAAATGCCTTTTTGAAGTCGATAAAAACGTGGTAGATGTCCTGTTGGTGTTGGCTGTATTTTTCGCATAGGACTCTGAGATTGAATATTTGTTCTGTTGTGCTTTCTACCACTGCGAAATCCCGCTTGTTCTTCAGCAATGATCTCCTCTGCCTGTGGTTTCAGTCTGTTCAAAATGACTTTCAGCATCACTTTGCTAGCATGGCTGATAAGGCTGATCGTTCTGTAATTCTGGCATAGTTGTAAATTGCCTTTCTTGGAAAGTGTGATGATTAGTGACTGGGTCCAAGGTGTCGGCCCTGAGAATACTGTCATATTCAAAAGATTCGAAAACTAGCTAAGCAAGTTTTTTTCTTTTTCTGAAGCCTCTGCAGAAAATATTTTGAAAGATCAGCCAAAAGTGCATCGCAATGGTCAAGTCACGACAGAACAAAAATGCAAACAAGTGCTTTGGTAGCATCAATGAAAAGGTAATGGTGAAGAGCACTCATTTTTCCAATTCTAGATAAGTCACTTTGCAAATGTTACAAATGTGCTGTTTACAGAAGAGTGTCTGATTAATGTCAACATGAAGACTATGTACATGTAATAAAAAACCCACTGTCAGTGCACTTGGCGCACAAGAAAAACCTACAGTAAGGAAAAAATTTAATCTTTGAAAAAAACAAACCTTCAAGCAAAATTAATACAGAGAAAAAGGTGGATGGTGATATGTTCACCACTGGAAGAACATCTGATTCTTCATGCAGGACAATTTTTGGCGAGAACAACTGCAGAAGCAAATCAAAACACACACACACACACACATACATACATACATACTCAAAGGAAAAACAATCAAAAGGAAATCAATCAAAAAAATCGAAAAATGAACACATGCATGCACACTCGCATGCACACACACACACACACATATGCACACACACACACACACACATACACATGTACACACACATCACCATCTTTTCTACTATTAATCAGTACCGTTCAATATTCTATTTTCAATTTTCAAATCACTCTTAACCATCCTCTGTTGTAAGCATAATCAAGGTACTTTAACTGACTTATGAAAAAAAACATATAAAAAGCTATACATCTTTTGGAACTCCCTTTGTACTTAAAAATAACCTGCATATAATTTCACCCTAACAGTGAACAAAGTTTTCCAGCCACTATACACCTCACCTGACAATGGCATTTGGTGGATTGGGGTGTGAATTACTGTCATTATTAAACAACAGGAACTACTTAAAGCTAAGCACTATTTTCTCAGAGACCATTGCTCTGACAACACATGCAGCAGTGGGATATGATTTAAATTAAAAAAAAACACCACCTCATAACTCCATTACGAGCAGTCTGTCCACAGCTTTTGTAAGAAAGTAATGTCACAGATTTTTTCAAATCTCACATTGTATGGATGAACAGTACGAAGCACAATAGATCTCAGTGGCATATACTTCAAGCAAAGCATTGTTTCCAGCAGCACTGATAGTTTAAAAAAAAAAAATAGAAAGAAAGAAAGGCCTGTGTTATGAAGCTGGGGCCTGGGTTTTCTCTTCACAGCCACTTTGAGAGAAACGAAGAGTTGTGTTGTGGTTCTCTCTGTTACGTGCTATTTCAATAGCCAGGAACTGTGTCCTAATACCTGCAAACAAAATCATAAATAGTCATGAACGTGGTGTCCTATCCTGTGTGTAGTAAACTGGTTAACCTCTTGGCTGCACAGTTGATGTATGATATATATAATGATTTCATGATTGTCAATACATTGTTGACACACATCATAGGCTGGATTAAATTGTGATAGTGTTTTGTGCAGCACTGCATAAAAACCGCAAAGTTATATGACTCAACTCTTCTGACAGCCTTCTTTCCTGTGCGCAGAAAGCTCAGTAGTGTGATATGTCACTGTATGTGTGAGTGTGAAAGAGGTGAAGTACATTCTGACCCAGCTTTCTCTTTCTGCATCCTCTCCTAGAATGTAAGTGTGTGTGTGTGTGTGTGTGTGTGTGTGTGTGTGTGTGTGTGTGTGTGTGTGTGTGTGTGTGTGTGTGTGTATGTGTGTGTGTGTGTGTGTTGTGTGTGTGTGTGTGTGTGTGTGTGTGTGTGTGTGTGTGTGTGTGTGTGTGTGTGTGTGTGTGTGTGTGTGTGTGTGAGAGAGAGAGAGAGAGAGAGAGAGAGAGAGGAGAGAGAGAGAGAGAGAGAGAGAGAGAGACTATGTAAATAAAATGAGCATGGCATTTCAGGAAGATTGTGTGACAATGTGGTTCAATACTGGCAAGTTGTATTATTACTAAATAAATCTTTGTTCATTTCTGATACATGTTATACATAATTCTACAGTTTTGGAGATATGGGTGAACAAAAATTGTAGGTGTTGTCTTTCTTTTCTTCTGGGTGAAAAAAAAGTTTAAACTGCTTTAATGAATTTTATGCACTTGATTTTACAGTGTGGGATGCTGTTGTATCATTTCAGATGAATACCTGACCATGTAATTAATGGGAGGGTGAATCAAAACACAAACAATCAAGCAGTTAACTACTGAAAACTAAAATACCTTGTTACAGACATTGTGGTAAGCAATGAATTACTAAACCTTATCTTATTCTCAGAGATACCATGTAATCCGAAACCAGGGGTATACAAATAAATTCAAGGAGTTTAAGAATACATTCTGACTGATGGGCCCTGTTGTATACCCTTACATAAAATGACAAGGTGGGGATGGGAATGAAAAAAGACAATAGAAAAGAATCACATCCCCCAAATGAGCATGCTTCTGTTTCCTCCACCTTGTAGCCTACTCACAATGAACGAGCTAATCTGAAAATAATTTACACTGAGAGGAATCTACTAATAAATTACTGTTGGACAAATAGAAAATCAAACAGGATTGGCCTTTGGATTTGCAGTTCACATCATATTAGTTATTCAAGTGCAGCCACAATCTCAAACACAATCACAGAATCTGAGAATGTAGACTGATACCCCACTCAACCAATGGTTTGCATGTTTGTTGAGGAGGTTACACTTCAGTCTCCATTTGATACCTTTGTCAAGCTAAGTGGTTGGCTGTGTGCTAGGTTCTGTCTTTGTTGACTTGACAAAGGTCTCAAGAAGAGACCAAAATGTTGCCTTACTAGTAACCCTACCAACATCATGTAAGCAAACTTCTTTCATACAAAACCACAGAATGTCAGTAAATATCTACATGTAAAACATCTTTAATGTTAAATACTTACAGACTACAGAATTTTCCTCTGTGTATTCCTTTGAACAGTCCACTCGTATCAGAGTTCCAAAATTGTAGTCTTCCACTTCCTCCTTGAACTGTTCAATAAAATGTCGCCACACCTGCCATCAAAATCAAAACATGATGGTCAAAACCATACATCAAAATTGAATCAAGATGTGAGATTGTATACAATAAAGAAGGTCAACCACACATCAAAATTAAAAAATGATAGTCACACACAACCAACGAACAATATATGGGCACACTTTAGAAAAACTGTCTCTTTTCTAGGAACTTTGCCTGTTGACTATAAGTATGATCTCCAAACAGATCACTCCAACTCCCTATGTAACAGTACATTGCATTTTTTAGCCCAGCCAATCACTCATGGTAGTTTCAAGGCAAGAAAAAAGCTTTTGATATAATTAAAAGACAAATCTGTCCCTTTAACACACACACACACAAACAAACACACACACTCTCTCTCTCTCTCCTCAACACTGAAAGGGCAACACTAATTTAAATCAAAGAGATGTTCAACACATCACATTTTTACAGGTAAATAATTAATATGCTGTGTTGAAGGTAGCACCTATTTTATTTCATATATCACATTCTGATAAAAGAAGAAATTTTAAGCTGCAATAACTTTTCAGTCTTTGACATATGTAGCATGCTGTGTTTAACAGAAATGTGATCACATGACAAGATAGATGATAGTCACTGATATTTCGAGAGAAAAAAATTATGCAAGAAGAGAGGAGGAGGACTGTGTGATTATTTGAACAAAAAGTGGCGAAGCCCCAACAATATATCATTCAAATACACTTTTGTTCAACTGTTGTTGAAATACTTGACAATCAGTGCATGTTCATGTTACCTTTCATTCAAAACTTCTCCCTTGCTGATGACAAGGGTGTGTGTACTTAAAACAGCAGTTGCAAAAGAAGCCACTGAAAGTTATTTCAAAGCATGTGCAAGTTGCTAGGACAACTTATTTTGCATGACTCTCGCAGACAACGCACTATTTACTGGCTGACTCTCACAGACAGTGCAGCCTGGTCAGTTTTCACAGGGAGGGACACCTCTCAAGATTGTTTAGATTGTACTGACTGGTCAGTTTTCATAAAGGTAGTGAAAGATGTGACTGAATTGGACGACACAGTGTGTAATTACATCAGCTTTGTGCTGAAAGTGTTGTGCCCATAACAACAGCGAACATTTATTCAAACTTCAAACAATAAACCCTGGGGTTACTTAAAGTTTAATAGTGGTACTGAACAAAACGAAACAGATTTTTCTAAACAAGAACAGATACATAAGTCTAACAAAGAAAAACACAGAAACATTCTGAAACTAACACTATGAAAGAGGTATCAGATTGTATGGCATAAATTTGATACGGGATCAAAAGAAAGGCAAAACTGCTAGAGCCTCAGACAATTAATCATGCTAATGAGCTAAGCAGACCTTACACACGGTAAACTGTGATGATTTTTAAAGGGATAGGAAACAACTCAACACAAAGATACACCAGTCAGCAGGAATGCACACAAGTACATACAGGGCAGAAATGAGGTGAGTGAGGAGGTGGTGCTCTGAGCTCTCGATCGGAAAAAATCAACACAAGTAAAGCTGTAGGACCATAAGGCCTCATTCTGTGCATACTGAAAACATGTGCCAAGCAAACACACAAAAGTCCATGTTGTATTTTCGACCTCTCCCCTGTACAGTGTGAAGTCCCTTGCCCATGGAAGATGTCCTGTACTGTTCTTGTGCCAAAAGCGCAGCGAGTTTCTATGATCAATCATGATTATCAAAAAAATGAATTTACGACCAATAGCACTGTGTTTGTGTTAAAGTATGAGTGGGTGTATATTCACATGTTGTGTGAGTACGGATGGGAGTGGAAGGGCAGGGGGCTAAGATAAAGCTTATGCCTTTGTAATGATGTGCTTTTCATGATTTGAGCTGTTACCATGATTTTCATGTGCCATATCATGCATTTGCACAGACTTGTAAATTTCTTTAATAACAAAGAATAGTACTGTATCGTTAACACTTTGGCATCGTCAACTGGCTATTTGACCTACTTCCCTGCAGACGTGCCAGCAGCCACTGACTACTTTCCTTGGAAACGTGCGTTTTTAGGCCACTTTGAATTAATTTTCACAGGCGCCCCAAGTGACTAACATCAACATGTAGGATATGGTTAGAAAGGTATTTTAATCCTCTTTTATGATATCTACAGTATAAGGTTTGTTCAGACATGCTTTGAGGTTATTTGTGCAATGAAATATGGTTGAGGAGCATTTCAGACAAGCATTTCATCCATTCTGCAGATGTAAACGAAACAGAAAAAAGAGACATCAATTATCCATGACTTGTATCATCTGATCAGAAGCTCAGAAAAGTACACACACACACACACACACAAATTCCACAATCCTGAGTGAACAGTGACATCGCGCATTCACAGGGCGCTCCATTTTGCCTTTGTTTCAGTGAAGCATGCGGTTCAGGTGACGTTGTTCTCGTGCCCGAAAAATTCTTCAAATAGACTTTTTACTAGGGAAATCACTCTCACAGTATTTAGAAATGGTTACTTGATACTATAATAGAGATTTTTTCCCTTAGACCGTAACTGGCTTCACGTAGGAATTTTCTAACACAAGATGCTAGAATCCTAGCGTTGCGTTGTCAGCGGCGAGCTTGCTGAACGCTATACCCCTAGCGTTCCGGCGCCTGCGGTTCTCCGTGAGAACGCTAGCGGGCTAACGTTACGATGTGAAAAAGTTAATAGCATGATGACAGTGCCAATATGGTCCCTGGTGATTGGCAGGATACCATACAAATTCAACCAAACTAAATACATTACTATTACTATCACCACATTTATTACTACTACTGCTGCACATATGCATTAAGATGCTGTACTGGTAAATAACAATGCAGAGTGGATAGTGCACTGGACTGGATTAAATTAATTTTTTTGTCACAACAGAATTTTTCTGTATGTAATATAGAGTGTTGTACCAGGAGGAAGCTCTGTTCAATCCTGTTTCTTTCTTGTGTGCATGTACATTTTTGTACAGAATTTTGTCAGAGACCTCTTTATACTGCAGTCAAATAGTTAACACACACTGGGAGGATGCTGCGTATGGGATCTCAGTTTCTTGTTTTCATCAGACCACCAACTCAAAATCTAGCGGAGGGTGTGGGCAGGTGGAGAAATTCCCTCTTCAAGTGGTGAGCCCAGTTCAGTGTTTCTGCTGTTTGGAATCACATTGACTGGTTGTTAAAGTTAGCAGTGCAGCATGAATCTTAAATAACACACTATCGACCACCCATCCCAAAATAAATCAACAAAACCAACCAACCAACCAATCAACCAAACAAACAAAACAAATCTCTTTCTAATCCATCAATGAAACCAACCAAGTAAAAAGCATAATAAATATCTAGATTCATTGAAATATGCTGAATTTACAAGCACTGCTGAACACCACCAAAGTGACCTGACAGTGTTGTAGTCTCCTCCCATGGGTGACCCAATGGCTGCTTGACATCACTGGCTCCCATGGACTTCCTAGTACTGGGAATTTGACTAAATGAACTTCACTAGCATGGTGTGTTGAAGAGCTGAAATGAACAGTGTGGACTCAACACCACTTCAAAGGTGCAAAAGATAGGTGAGGAAAAAAATGAGTTGGGGATTATTTAATGTGAAAATGACTGCTACCAATATCTTATCTAAATCATAGCATACCATTTTTCCATGAGGGATTTCATTTCTTCCACATCAATGACATCAACTTTCATGTCTGGAAATGTCTCTCGGAACTTGGTATAAATCTCATCGTCTACTGGGGTGAGGCGCAGAAAACTTGGATCCACTGATGAGATGAGCTGAAAATCATAAATGTGATGCATACTTACATATTGATACTGCTCAATTCAAAGAACATAATGTAACATATTTAATTGGTACCACACAATTACATCTGAAAAAATGTCTGTACATTTTAATATAAATTCATTAAACAAAACAGAACAAACTGATTTGATATCCATGTAATATGTTTAGGTTGCAGAATCTGAGCGAACAAATGTTCAGAATACAAATACTTTCATATTTTGTTTAGACAGTTTTTTTTTATTTTGCTGACAATATAAACTTTTATTTTATTGACAATCCTTCAAAAACAAACTCAAATAACATGAATATTTTTGTTTTGTTTTGAGCAGACTTCAGCACTTGAGGAATCTGACAACCTGAGGGTACTGAATGCTTGATTCCAAGATATTTTACATGAAAAGAACTGCAAAACAAATTTCTCAGAAATGGACACAGTCAAACAAGCATCTTTCCAGCTTAAATTCATAAGTGATGAATGAAATATATTCATACATTAAAACCAATTGGTAGTAAAGAACATGTGGACAACACTTCCAAATTTACTGCACATTATGTACCTGACTATTTGACTGAATTTGATCAAAGTGAATTCAGAGGCATTGCCCATACAAAAATAGTTTCCATGTGTGTGTGTGTGTGTGTGTGTGTGTGTGTGTGTGTGTGTGTGTGTGTGTGTGTGTGTGTGTGTGTGTGTGTAGTGTGTGTGTGTGTGTGTGTGTGTGTGTGTGTGTGTGTGTGTGTGTGTGTGTGTGTGTGTGTGTGTGTGTGTGTGTGTTTTAATGAGTGTATATGTGACCTGTTCTCACGAATGGGGTCACAACTTAATTTTGGGGGGTATAGAGATATTTATATCACCGGAAAGCAGAAAAAATGCTCTTTCCAATGATGTATAATTCAACTGTCTAACTGGAAAATCGAGCGAGTTACAGTAATTTAAAGGGAGTGGGTGATGGGACGGCCATTTTGAGAAAAGCAGAGTTAAAGAAGGACAACAAAATTCTCTGCTTTTTCCTTAGCAACCAGTATTCTATCTTCATCAAACTTAGTGAAGTGATAGATAAAGTGGTTCTGCACTACATACTAGCTATTTCGCGAGCTGATTCCAACGGTATGCGATATGCTGAGGCCCTGTACGGTTTCATGGCCTAAATTAAAGCTCAAACACGCATTTTCACGGAAAAAATGTGCACATTCTCGATGGGTTATCACTTTAAAATGTTATTTTAACACTCTTTCTGCCCAAATTTCTGCTTTAATCTTTGCCATAATTAATAGATTAATGATCAGACAATGTGTAGGAACAAAAATCTCAAATCACCCAGATCGACCCTCACCACTTTTTCAGGTCCGTATCTCAGTTCACACGTTGCGACTTGTGACCCCGTTCGCAAGAACCAGTCACATATGTGTGCGAGTGCGTGTGTGCGTGCAAGCATGTGTGTGTGTGTGTGTGTGTGTTCATAAGTTTATACAACACAAAGTGAAAGAGGACGAGAAAAACAACACACATAAAAAGAGATCACGAGACTGATGTGCACAACTAATCAATCAGTTAAAATATGGAAATTTGCCATAACAACATGAATCTGGTGATATATACATAGCAACAGAAAGCAGACCTAATGACACAAATTGTCATTCAAATGAAGTGAAAAAATAAGGGTTAAAAAACTAGCAAAAAATAAAACAAACACAAAAAATTGATGAAGTACGACAACAAGAAAGGCAAAAGACAAAGAAAAGTCTCTAAACAATAAACTACAGACTTAACTTCTTTAACTGCATTAACATTTTATAGGGTATGGATACAAAACAATGAGCCTGCTACATACAAAGCCACTTACGTTGAAATACACCTCAGCATGTTCGCCCGCCCTAACTGCCCACTGCATTTCAATAGCTGCCTGAAAAGATAAGAATAATCTTATTATGTCATTGTTATAGTTTTATATGAAAAAAAAGAGAATTAAAAGATATCTATATATGTAATAAAAGATTGTTAATCATTATTTCATTGTTATAGTTTTATTAAAAATAAAGAGAAAGATTTTTAATTATTATTCCTTTGTTATCGTTTTATAACACTGTTTTATCCCTTTGAAAACTATAGATCCAAACATGCACAGTATACCCACATATACTCACACATATACATACACGCACATACACATAAGAAACTAAATACATGAACAAACATGCTCAATCACACACACACACACACACACACACACACACACACACACACACTGAGTTAATGATAAAAATAGCTGAGAAGTACCAAAATTGAAGCTTGTTTAAACAGTGTCAAAACTGAAACTGATATGAAACTAATATGTAATACATTAATTACAGTTTCAGTCAACACTCATTTAGAAATGCAGTCACACAAACAGAGCACACAGATACAAACACACACACACACATGATGCATACTCTACACAGCGGATAGCATAAACACATTTTTGACAAATTGCTGAAAGTATCAAAACTGAAATATATATAGGCCTATAGCTTACACATTATTATAAAACATACAAAATCTGCACAAACTTTATGATATATATACTAGAACTTTTTGTTGGTGTAATGGTAACTTACGTTGTTTCCAAGATTGTCACTTTGCAGGGTGGAGCTGACATTCTGCATGTCTTGAGCACTCTGAATAGAGACAAAGAAACCAAAACTGTAAGAAATCTAAAACTTCACACTGCAAGATAATAGGCATTTATAATATGGATACAGCTGTCTGAGTTTCATATCAATTTATCATGCTACAACTCCTGAAAAATTTAGTAAACAATAACATAAAAATGTTTCTCACATGCATACAGATGGGCACATTTGGTAATTCATAGTTACAAACTGCAACAACATGGTGTCCATAAAAGAAAATTCTGTTTTCTTATGACTTTTACTTTGCTACCATATGATAATGTTTTATAAACAGCACACTTTAAAATTGATTTTGATTCAACTTGAAAGAGATACAATTTTAAATTTAATACATTTTAAGACAAAAGTTTAAAATTTTTTGGCTGAGGGGGAGTAAATTCTTTATTATTACATGTGACGTTGCAGTGGTTAAAGTTTAACAATTTACATGATAATCTGAATCAAAGTGACTGCCAGCACTCAAGCAAATATGAACCAGAAAAACGCAAAAGTAGAATTAGAATGCATGTTTAATATAAGTTATAACAAAACAAGATGGGTGCAAATTTCTGGCCAAGTGGCCTTTGTTAAATGCATACAAATGATAACAAAGATTAAATGCACGTATGCACGCACGCACGCACACACACACACACACACAAAACAGTAGACAACTTCCCAATCTTGCTGTCCTGCAGAAAAAAACGGCAGATGTGTATATGTATGCAGATGAGATACATGTACATATTTTTGTGTTTTTCTTGTTCAAATTTACATGGCAATTAACTCATTCCATACTGGTTGGCTGCCTCCTTTATTATACTATACAGACTGCAAAAAGTTGCAAAAAATATTCTAGAAAAAGAACGCAAGCACATACGGACTTAAAATTCTGTAGCAATATGGACCATAGAATAAACTAATACTAGTAATAGAGAGAAAGTTTGACTGCACTTACCATTACTGACTAATATATCACTTGTTGAAAAATATTTTTTTCCACAACTGATGCATGTGGGTAATTCAATTTCATACAGTAGAAAAAAAATTAATGTGGTCTTTTGATCCATAGACATTTCCAAATTGTAGAAATGGAATGGGTAAATATGTATGCACAGTGACCAGTCACTGTGGAATAAGTGTCACTCAATGTCACTACACCACATTTAAACTGACACATGCACACACTCACAATCACGCATGTATTGTACTAGCTCATAAAGCACGCACACTTCAAGTACTTAAGATATTCATAGCCATTGTAAGAATACATTTGCACTTTACGATGACTGTTCAACAGAGCTGTATCACTTAGTTTCGCAGACAACCTTTGAACCATGCACAAAGGATTTTTCAACTGAAGGTACGCAATAGCGCACTTTAGTAACAAACAAATGTGCATATGAGCATATCTTACTAAAGAAAGAGTTAATCTCATTACATCCTACCCATAATGCTACTTTTATTCCAGACGTAATCCCTGTGCAACTGCCTTGATCATGTGACAGAGCGGCAATTCTGGCGGCAAAGAACCTGTATAATCTATCATATGTGAGAGTGGCTAGCAACTGAAACTGGAAACAAAATTTTTTTCTTCTTTTCGGCCACAAAATTAATATTTTACCAGCAAATTAAAACTGGTCTCTAAGACTAGCAGCTCAAAAATAGTTCATTCTTCTGGTTTGGCAAATGGTATTTTACCAGAATTCACTGTTTAATATGATCACTGCTAACCCTTTAATGAAGATCTACAAAATCTCAAAAACTGGTCCCACAAATAATGGGTGCTATACAATGCCAAAACAAAGGACACATCATCCCACCTGTAAAATAAAAAACAGCATTTCTCAAGAAGTCACAGCCTACCCATATCTTGGCATACAAATTTCAAACGATTTTAAGCAGAACTTTCATCACCACACATCTGCAAAATGGCCTGCAAAGCGTTTTTTTTTAACACCATAACCAGCAACATTGTCTATAGGAACCTAATGAACAGCATACTAACTTAGCACTTGGTGGATCAATCCTGACCCACAGTATGAGGAGGTCTCATATTTGAATTATGGCAGCCCAATTTATAACTGGTGATTACACATCGAGACAGTGGCTATATTTATAACTCATATGCTTCAGTTCAAGATATTCAACTGCCTTTAGAAATTACATGATTTGAAGACAAGGACTGAAGGAGTACAATGTGAAAAAGTCCTCTTTGGGCTTGGCCTCTTGTTTGAGCAGGTTTTGGGAAATTTTTTTGGTGTTCTACACAACAGACTGGATCATCACAGTTTCTTTCTGCGAAAACAAATTCATTTGTCCCATCAGTGAAATGACATGACAGAGTATAGCTCTACATGAAACATCTTCAGGTCTTGTCAGTGATTAAGATTATCATAGAATGGGTTTTTTTTTTTAAACTAAAGCGCAATCGCCGATCGTTGAACATCAAATGATGCTTTCAAGAGAAACAGCTACATCTTACCAGACCAACAGACGCCATGGTGAATGTCTAGAAAAATCTGCAATTCTTTTTCAAATCAGATACATCAGTAGTAAGTACCGACAACTTTGGTCAGTCACACGCGTTTGTCTTGA
Source organism: Monoplex corrugatus (assembly GCA_030674185.1). NCBI lineage: Eukaryota > Metazoa > Mollusca > Gastropoda > Littorinimorpha > Ranellidae > Monoplex > Monoplex corrugatus. Next base: position 15,387,007 of record CM060307.1, read on the forward strand.
TGTCGATTTTGATCAAACGGAAGTACATGTAGAATGACTTCCCTTGTACACAAATCGAGAGTGGTCGTTCTTCTCTGGGCTACATGCGAATTTTCAAGTACAGCCGCCTGAAGTGAAATGAATTCTTATAATTACTTTCGAAAACGTCAGTTTAGATCTGACGAAGTTTGTGGTGTACACGACGAACCTGAGGCAAAAATACAAAAGATCTTAGTAAATGAAAAGGTAAGCTTATTTTCTCTGCAGTTTAACTTAAGTAAGGCACTGGCAGTGAATAAGCGTTTTGACGGTTATGATTCTGATTCGAAAATACAATATTTTGAATTTCAGTTTTGAATTTGTTCTGTTTTCACACACACACACACGTCACACACACACACACACACACACACACACACACACACACACACACACAACACACACACACATCGTATAAGCCTGATCAGGAAGTATCTCTCTGTTGAAACAACTGCAAAACTCGTTCTCTCCTTCATAATGTCTCGCATTGACTATTGCAATTCACTCCTGTCTGGTCTTCCTACCTCCACCATTCACATCCTGCAGCGCATTCAAAACAATGCTGCACGCCTTGTACTAAAAAAGCAAAAAGCTGACCACATATCTCCTCTCCTGGCACAACTTCACTGGCTCCCTGTATCAAAGCGCATACTGGATCTGGATCTGGATAATTACGCTGCAGGAGCCTTTTCAGGCTATCGTCGCAGCGGGTGGTAGGAGCGCATGGCTTGATTTGAATAAGTAGTCCTCATTTATTTTATGTTATTTTTTGACTATAAATTGTAATAACTTAATTTTTCTTATTTATTTATTTATGAGTGAAAATAACTAATTTAAGTGGTGTTTCAACTACAGTTTCTCTTGAGTTTTTAGAACATGACGTTTAGTTTCTTTGCTGTGTCCGACTGGGTGGGGTGGGTGTAGGGGGGGGAAACTACTGCCCCAACGGACACCCCGAGTTCAGCTCAAAGATGTCCTGTTGCGGCGCTGCATCTCCCTAGTCGGGTGGGGGGATGGGGGAGGGGGTGGGGCTGGAGAGGGGGGGGGCTGATTTATTTATGGGAGGCAGCTGAGGCCGCTCTGCCCAGTGCTGCAGAAAATGCGGCGACGGAGCGTGCCTGCACTACCTCCTCCTCCAGCTTGTTCCAGTCTTCAACAGTCCTTGTGAAGAAAGAGCATCCATACTGCTCTGTCCTTGTCTGGGGGACTTTGTAGCCACGGCTGTTGTTACATGCGAGTTTGGTGATGATGTTTGTTGCCACGTGGTCTGCATAGGTCTTCATTTTGATTTTCCTTTTGGTCTTATCCACTGGGATCAGGTATTTTTCTGGTGGTAGGGCTGGAACCTGACCTTCTGTTATTTTATATAGTGTTACCAGCCTTTGGTGTGTCCTTCACTGCTGCAGAGAGGGCAGACCAAGCTCTTGGAGCATCCTGGTGACGCACCCTGGTTTTTGGGACTTGTAGTCTTGCTTTATGAAGCGTGCTGCCCTTCTCTGTACTCTCTCCAGTCTATCCTGATCTTTTGCCAAGTACGGGTCCCACTCCCATACAGTGGCTCCGTACTCCAGGGCAGACCGCACTAGAGAGATGTAGGCTGTACGGCGGCACTCTTGGGGACAGCTGCCCAAGTTACGATGGAGGAATCCTAGTGTAGTGTTTGCCCTCTTGCAGATGTTTGTTATGTGCATGGACCACTTTAAATCTGCCGATATTTGTACTCCCAGGTATGGATTTTGCTCTACATGTTGGAGGATCTCCTCATCAAGCTTGTAGTAGAAGGATGAGCGGTTTTTGGTTGGTAGGACGTAACATTTTTTGGCATTAAACCGCATTCCCCATTTTTTCGCCCATTCCTCCAGCTTGGTGAGGTCTCCTTGGAGCAAGGTATGGTCCTGGAACTGGCATATCTCCCGGTACAGTGAGCAGTCATCTGCGAACAGCCGTACTTTTGATGTACTGCTCATGACCTCAGGCAAGTCATTGATGTAGCACAAGAAGAGCAAGGGACCAAGAACTGTGCCTTGGGGTACACCAGACATAACGGCTGTTTCTTCTGAGGTTTCCCCTTCTAGAACCACTCTCATCGTTCTTTGTGTCAGGAACTTTTCAATCCACCTGTGGACTGGGCCTGCTATCCCGTAGTGTTGCAGTTTGTGGAGGAGCTTTTTATGAGGTACAGTATCAAAGGCCTTACTGAAGTCCAAGATCACAACATCTGTTTGCGTTTCTTCGTCATTTGACATTAGTAGGTCGTGCATAGTTGTGAGCAGCTGCGTTTCACAGGAAAATCCTTTCCTGAAGCCGTGATTTTTATCGGTAAGGATTTGATGCTTGTCCAGGTGTTCTCGGATATGGTGGCTGATGACATGTTCTAAGATCTTACACGCCACAGATGTAAGGGACACTGGGCGATAATTTTCAGGTCTGTTTTGGTCTCCTTTTTTGAATATGCAACTTATGTTTGCAGTCAACCAGTCTTCAGGAAGCTGACCAGTGTCCATTGAGTGGTTGTAAATGCAGGTCAGGGGTGCTGCTAGGATGTCAGCGCAGTTTTTTTAAGACTCTGCTGGGGACTTTATCTGGACCACTAGCTTTAGATGGGTTTAGGTTTCGCAACAGTTTTGCTACACCTTCCTCTCTGATCGTGAGTTTGTTTATTTGTGGCTGTTTGGGGCTATCCATTTGTGGTGGTGGGGAGCCATACAGTACAAACTAGACACCATGTGCTACAAAAGCCTCAATAATGCAGCCCCCGATTACCTGTCAAGCCTACTTGAGATCTATGTTCCCTCATGTACCCTCCGCTCTGCCTCCGATCCTCTGACTTTTCGCTTTCCACGCACTAAGCTCAATACCTATGGTCCACGAGCCTTCTCTGTTTCTGGTTCACTTTCCTGGAACAAACTTCCTCTCTCAGTCCGTCAGCAACCTACTTTTGTCTCCTTCAAGTCCGCTCTCAAAACTCACCTTTTTTCCTCTGCATAAAATCCTGACCTCACTCAATCCCCTCTGCAGCCTGTCTCCACTCGGAGGGGAATCACATTGTAATATATAATTGTATATATAATATGCTCTCTATAATTTTCCATTGCTTTTATTCTTTCTCCCCATTTATAGCCGTGTGCGTGTGCGTGTGTGTGTGCGTGTGTGCGTGCGTGTGTGTGCGTGCGTGCTTGTGTGTCTGTTTTAGCGCTTAGATTTGATTTTATCAAGATTTTGCGCTATATAAAATATTGTATTGTATTGTATTGTATTGTATTACAATATGTGGTATTATCATAATAATTAGCCTATATGTTTATTATCGTAATGACAAGAAGACTTGTGGACGGACAAGCGAAGATGACGGGGTTGAAGAACTGAATCGTTCTGTGAAGCACATCTGACTGATCTGTCCTGAAGTTTTTCTTACTGTTAATACCTAAGTAAGAAGTATCTCCTTTCTCTAGCTTCCTTCAATCTTCAATATGCAAGGTCAGCCGTCACCCTTGACTATTGTTGACCTGTGTGCGCAGAGGCATAGGATAAAACACACAAAAATAGGTCTATTTGGGACAACAAAAGGACAGAGGGCGATCCAAGGTGGCCTCAAAATCCCAACCGCTTATTCCTGAGTTCAGCTCCGGGGCAGCATGTTGCAGCAGGCCAAAAAAAAAAAAAAAAAAAAAGGGAGAGGAGGGGGGACCCAACCAGCCCAACCTGGTATCTGGACAGGCTTATCCGGTAATTGTAGCGACCCCCAGGTCTAGACCTGGACCGGCACAACCCTATCCATCATTTACTGCTTGGCTAGTTAGGGGGGGGGGGGGTCTAAACTGGGATTTTGTTGAGCTCCCTCTTAAATGATACCAAGGAGGGAACCTCTGCTGCTGTTGCAGGCAGGGAGTTCCAGGCGGGAATGGTTGATGGGAAGAAGCTGAACTTATATGGATCTTCTGCTAATACACATTAAGGCACAATAGTACTACGACCAACTTAAACTACATCTCCCCATTCCAAATAAAAGTAAATGTTTTCCTGTTTATCTAGCTTATGAAAATTGAAAGTCTTCAGGTCTGATATAATTTTCAAAGCACATTTGGAGGGTATGGGGTTAATTGAAAAGTCTAATTAGTGGACACAGTAGACCTATGTAGCATGTTAGTATGTAACACTAACAGTGAACAAGTTGTTTTCATAAGTTGTGGGTTTTGTTTGTTTGTTTGTTTGTTTTTGTTTGGTTTTTGCTACTGATATTACATTTGATATTTCTACTATCTCTGAATACACTGGAATAATGTCTTGAGATTCTTCATAATCATAATGTAACATAAATATAATCATAAACATTTACATAACATGTTGATGGATTGGTCCTCAAACAGAAGAGGCCACACACTTACGATCAGAGTGTGTGAACATCCTCAAACAGAGCAAACCTCCCAAATCCAACATTTCTAGGGATGAAACTTGAAAGACTTGCACTACAGGGATTGAAGAAGAAGGATTCCATCATGATTCTCCCAGCCGACAAATGCCGTGCCACAGTCATCTTACCCAATAGCGCTTACCAAATGTGTCAGGACCATGGTAGCCATTCGGGCTACCACCTTGAGCAAAACTGGTAGCCCGAAAAAAAATCTGGTAGCCACAATAGCGAAGATGTCATTTTACACACACGCGTGCCCACACACACAAACACAGACACACACGCACACACACACACACACACACACACACACACACACACACACACACACACACACACACACACACACACACACTGCCATTCAACAGTTCAACTACAACTAGTACAAGTATTGAATTCAAATCAAGACCAAGTTGAAATTTGTTTTGTGTTTTATTCTTGTGGGAATGTACAGCCTCTGGTACAAAAACATTTGTTCGATTCTGCGCAAACACCAAAATAATAATAATCAACATATCTCAACAAACATAACCTAATACTGTAGGGTAGGAGTACACTTAGTAGTACGGCGAGGTAGTGACTAGCTGACTATTGGGCTTTGGTCAAATAGTAGCAAGACAGTCATGCAAGATGGCAGGTGGGCTGTGTTTGAAATATTCAGTTTAGCCTTTCATGTCCTTCTTCATCATCACTGAGACTGAGAGGGTTGTGAAAATGAAAAGCAAAGTTTCCCAGGCCCTTCAAGCCCAAAAGAATCTCACTGGGACTACTGAGTTCAAAGTCTTCTGAGTTCACAGCTTCCAGTTCATCTTCATCATGACCAGAATTCATCAAGGAAATAGGATTCATCATGGAACTTGAGTGTGGGACCTCTTCCTCTTCTGACTCATTCTCCACCTCCTGCAACATCTCCTCCAGCTCCTCAGTCTGAGATTCAGCTTCAGTGTCTGGCTGGGGCAAGAGAGCTTTCCGAGGACCAGCTTCTGCGTAGCTGATTTTTCTGACCGTCTTGCTGCTATTTCCCTGGACGAACTCCATTGATTTGTCATTTGAGTGGGCTCTGCACACGGTGCAGAACATGAAGTCCTCTTCTTCATCATATTCGAGCCAAAGTCTGTATGAACCGTCCTTTCTAACCTTCCACTTGGTGAGGAATTTCCTTTCTCGCTTGTCCTCATATTGTTGGGACCGCTGAAGTTTGTCTTCTTTCGTTTTTTTTGGAGGGGGAGGCGCTCCGACACCAAACTTCCACATGGTGGCCGGATGTTTTGCAAACATACCGCATTCGTAGCGCATGCGCGGAAGCTGGTTTCCGCCGGCCAAATTGGCAAAAGCAGACGACTCGCACATCGATGATCGGAGAAGTTAAAAACACTTTGCTGAAGTGCCAGGCTGCCTGCACAGTCAGCTGGATCGACAACACGCTCGATCAAGCTGACTGTGGTGCCTGCATCATGTCATGTCAGAATTTCTACTCGCCATTTGGGCTACCGCTACCGGCACCTCGACTCACCCGACTGTAAATTTGTTCGCGAAAGCGAGCGGGCGAGCGCATTTGGTAAGCGCTGCCCAAGAGGCAGTACTATGAGAAGGCTTACAATATGCTAGATGACAAAAAGACCTACCAACAGCTGAGCAAAGATCCCACCAGCAAGTAAACTGCCCGTCTGACCAAACTACTGCAAGGTCTACAGAAGTCAGAACTCTCTTCAGAACAATACCGCAGATTGTACCCCTCAGCTACTGATGTGCCTAAGTTCTACGGACTGCCTAAAGTGCACAAGAAAGATGTACCCCTCCGTCCCATTGTCGCCTCTACAGGATCCCTGATGTATGAGACGGCCAGCTTCGTTGCAGACATCCTCTTGCCTTTGGTAGGAAAGACAGAACATTCCATCGCCAACAGTGCAGACCTGGTGAAGAAGCTGTCGAAGTTTGTACCACAACCTGATGAGTATCTGATGTCCAATGACGTCACAGCCCTGTTCACCAGTGTCCCTGTGAAGGACAGCATTGACATCATCAGAGGGAGGTTACAGGTCGAGAACAGCCTTCGGCAACGCACCAACCTGTCAGTGGAACACATCTGTGAACTGCTATCCTGCTGCCTCAACACCACCTACTTCACCTTTGAAGGACAGTTCTACCAACAGACCAAGGGTGCAGCCATGGGGTCCCCTGTGAGTCCCATTGTCGCCAACCTCTTTATGGAAAACCTCGAGGAGAAAGCTTTGGCGTCGTTCCACACTCCTCCATGCTACTGGGGCCGCTACATGGACGATACTATGACTGTACTGAAAAGATCGGTGGTCGAAGACTTCACGGATTATCTCAACAACCAACACCCTGCCATCAAGCTCACCTATGAGGTAGAAGAGAACGGCAGCATCGCGATGTTGGATACCCGCATCACCTGGACGGAGACAGGCCTCGCCTTCTCCATCTATAGAAAGCCGACCCACACGGACCAGTACTTACAATTCGTCAGTCACCAGCCACTGGAACACAAGCTTGGAGTAATCCGCACCCTCACCCACCGAGCGAAGACCATTTGCTCTATCGACACCGCTAGAGAAGAAGAGTTGCAGTACATCAAGAAAGTACTCAGTGTGTTGGGATACCAGAAGTGGGCCTGGGATATTCCGGGGGGCAAGAAAACCATACCCCACCCTCCACTGAATGGCAAACCTCTTCGAGAGGGCACGTTCCCATGCCATACGTCAGCGGCATCACTGAGGCTCTCAGCAGGAAGATCAGGAAGTTGGGAGTCAGTGTCCATGCAAAGCCCACCAACACCATCAGAAAACAGTTAGACAAATTGGACAAATCAGGGGTGATATACAAGATAGACTGCCAGGATTGTGACCAAAGTTATATTGGTGAAACTGAGCGCAACTTGCACAAAAGATTAAAAGAACACAAACGTGAGTCCTCTCCGGTAGAGGAACATCTGACCCACACCCAACACCACTTTGAAAAGGACAGTGTGCAAGTTCTCGACAAAGAAGCAAGATGGTTCCAGAGGGGAGTAAAGGAGGCAGTCTACATCGCCGCAAGGAACCCCACCCTCAACCGTGACCGGGGCCGACACAACCTGCCTTCGGTGTACTCCTCATTTATTCAGTCGCACTGTTGTGAGTTCGCTCATGGCGGTGCGCACTGAATCAGTTCTCAACCCAGCAGTTGCGCTGAAGAAGTCGGCCGGATCGCCAATGAAAGCTACACAGTAAGTAGCCTTCTTACTGAGAGACAAGTTTAGTCAGGTAGCCATTATAATTAATAATAATCACAATATTTATATAGCGCAAAATCTTGATAAAATCAAATCTAAGCGCTGAAACAGACACACACACACGCACGCACGCACACACGCACACACACACACACGCACACGGCTATAAATGGGGAGAAAGAATAAAAGCAATGGAAAATTATAGAGAGCATATTATATACAATTATATATTGCAATGTGATTCCCCTCCGAGTGGAGACAGGCTGCAGAGGGGATTGAGTGAGGTCAGGATTTTATGCAGAGGAGAAAAGGTGAGTTTTGAGAGCGGACTTGAAGGAGACAAAAGTAGGTTGCTGACGGACTGAGAGAGGAAGTTTGTTCCAGGAAAGTGAACCAGAAACAGAGAAGGCTTGTGGACCATAGGTATTGAGCTTAGTGCGTGGAAAGCGAAAAGTCAGAGGATCGGAGGCAGAGCGGAGGGTACGTGAGGGAACATAGATCTCAAGTAGGCTTGACAGGTAATCGGGGGCTGCGTTATTGAGGCTTTTGTAGCACATGGTGTCTAGTTTGTACTGTATGCGCTTTGATACAGGGAGCCAGTGAAGTTGTGCCAGGAGAGGAGATATGTGGTCAGCTTTTTTTTGTTTTGAGTACAAGGCGTGCAGCATTGTTTTGAATGCGCTGTAGGATGTGAGTGGTGGAGGCAGGAAGACCGGACAGGAGTGAATTGCAATAGTCAATGCGAGACATTATGAAGGAGAAAACGAGTTTTGCAGTTGTTTCCACAGAGAGATACTTCCTGATCAGGCTTATACGATGGAGGTGATAGTAGCAAGATCTGGCAGTTTGAGAAACAAAGTTGTTCATGGAGAGGGTAGAGTCAATGCAGACACCAAGGTTTTTAGCTGAATCAGAAATTGGGACTGATGTGTTACATAATGGGAGAGAAAGAGGAGGCAGCTGAGAAAGTTTCTGACGGGTGCCAATGAGGATAGCTTCTGTCTTGTCATCATTTAGCTGAAGTTTGTTGTATGTCATCCAATTTTTAATGTCCGAGTAACACTCAGTGGTGCGAGTCAGGAGGCGCTGTATATTGTCAGGTGAGTCACTGTCTTGAAGTTGGGTGTCATCAGCATAGAAGTGGTGTTTTATAGAGTGGGAGTTGATGATGGTGGACAGGGGGGAGGTGTAAAGAGTGAAAAGAACAGGGCCAAGGACAGATCCTTGTGGAACACCACAGGTCAGGTATGCAGGTTGAGAGTAAGTGCCATTGATGAGAACAGTTTGTTTTCTGTTTGATAGATATGAAGTGAACTAGGAGAGAGCAATGTCAGAGATGCCAAAAGTATGATGAAGTCTAGAAAGGAGAATACCATGATGAATGGTATCAAAGGCTGCAGACAGATCAAGGAGTGTGAGGAGAGAGACTTTGCCAGTATCAGTTGCAAGGAGGAGATTGTTGAGAATGTGTAACAAGGCAGTTTCAGTGCTATGGCACTGGCGGTAGGCTGACTGGAAAGGATTGAGGAGATTGTTGGCAGACAGGTGAAAGTTCAGTTGGTTGAGGACAACTTTTTCAAGCAGTTTTGACAAGAAAGAGAGATTAGAGATAGGCCGGTAATTTTTCAGTTCATTTGGGTCTAAATTGTATTTCTTGAGGAGAGGGTGAACAATAGCAGACTTGAAAGAATCTGGGACAGTTCCAGTTTGGAGAGAAGTGTTGATGATGTCAGTGATGAATGGGAGGAGAGTAGGGAGACAGCCAGAGTAGAGAGAATCTGGAAGAGGATCCAGTTAGCAGGTTTTGAACAACATGGATCTGATTGTGTTGAGAATTTCTTCTTGTGAGACTGGGGTAAAAGTAGTAAGAGGTGTGCCAGAGAAGGAAGGGTCAGGTGGGCATGGTTGACAGGGTGTCCTGTCAAGCCTGTCACGAAGAGTTTGTATTTTGGTGGTGAAATACTTGGAGAATACAGATGGGAGTTCTTCATTTGTGTATTTTGTTGGGAGAGGTAAATCTTTTCGTGTGCCAAGGAGATGATTCATGGTTGTAAAGAGTTCTTTTGAAGAAGAGGCATTCAGGATTTTGGTTTGGAAATAGCTTGTTTTTGCAGATGCAATGAGGGTGGATACTTTTGTTTTAGAGGCTTGGAAAAGTTGTCTATGTATAGTGAGTTTGGATTTGCGCCAGCGGCGCTCTGCTCTGCGGCGGGCACGTTTTGCACAGGCAATCTCATGAGTGAGCCAGGGGGTAGGGGGGCGGTCAGGTAAAAGACGGGTTGTGGCTGGGGAATGAGTGTCCAGAAGATGGTGGAGAGTAGTATAGAATTCATCGGCAAGGTTATGTGACTTTTCAGAAAGGAGACGGAAGGCATCAGATGAAAATATGGAGAGGTCGATAGATTTCAGATTGCGTTGAGTCATTGTGCGCATGGTACGGGAAGGAGGAGGAATGTCAAGAGAACAGAGAATTGCAGAGTGGTCAGATGGAAGGGCTGAAGTTAGACGGGTAGAAAGAACTAAGCAGTTGTCAGTAGCTGAATTGTGGTGATCACGAGAAATGATCCAGTCAAGAATGTGACCTTTTTGATGGGTTGGTTCAGAAATGTGTTGAGTCATATTGTGATTGGACAGAGAGTTGATGATATGTCTTGTGTCATAACGGTGAGTGTTGTCATAGTGGACATTGATGTCACCTAGAATGATGAGATTTCCAGGTAAGAGGCAGTAGTAATCAAGAAGTTGATCAAAGTCAGAGAGAAACATGGATGTGGTGAGCTTGTTGGCAGAGCTAGGTGGAGGTCGATAGACACAGGAGAAGGTGATGGGGTGAGGGGTGGATTGGAAGGATACTTCAACGTGCTCGAAAGAAGGATGGGAGAAAGGCAGAGACTGCGAGAAAGACAGGCGGGAATGGAGTGAGTCGTTGTAGAGGATGGCGATACCACCACTTCGGGATGAGCGATGGAAAGAAGCAAGCCTGTAACCACTCGGAGTGAGACTCGCATGTATAGGTTCATGACCAAGGGGGTTAAGCCATGTTTCGGTGATAAAAGCAATGTCAACATGCTCATCTGCAATAAAGTCAGCAATGACATCGGCTTTGCCATCAGTGCATGTTGACTGAGCGTTAAAAAGGCATAGTTTTAGTTTATCACAATGCGGCGGCCGAGGTGGAGACGAAGGCAGCACCGACGGGACTGAAGACGAAGGCGACACCAGCGGGGCAGAAGATGAAGGCAGCAATGACGGGACAGAAGACGAAGGAGGCACCCGCAGGACAGAAGACGAAGGCGGCACCAGTGGGACAGAAGACAAAGGCAGCACCAGCGGGACAGAAGATGAGGGCAGTGCCGGCGGGACAGAAGACGAAAGCGGCACCGGCGGGACAGAAGGCGAAGGCGGCAAGGGCGGGACAGAAGGCGAAGGCGAAGATGGCAGAGGAGGAGACGAAGTTTGCAGCAGCAAGGTCGAGTGCAGGGGCAGTGGAGGAGACGAAGAAGCAGAAGACGAAAAGTGGTGTCGGACTGGCACAGCAGGAGGCAGATTGTGCCAAAGTCGGTGGAGATAGTTATATAACAGTTATTGAGTTAACATGTTGTCAAGTAACAAGCCGATCTTGCGAGGTGGTTTCACTACATGAGAAGAGCAACTGATATATGTCATGGTGGTTTAGGAATTCATGTTTTTCTGTATTGTGTGAAGGCATCATTGTCGGTAGGAATTGTAGAGCATGTTTTTGCTGGTGGAGTATAGAAAGCATGTTTCACGGGATATCTGTGACATTGTGGTGTGTTTCCTGGTGTAGGTGTTGGTTGAATCTTGTGATGTATTCATGACTCCTTTCTTCATTTCAGTATGGATGAACAAGGATTGTGATGAGTGGAGACAACCTTACCCTGGTGATAGAGATCTGTTATGTTTACTGAGTCGCCTGGTTGAAACAGAGTGTGCTTTTTACTCCATGATTTTTTGTTAAGTTCAGCCTATGTTTTTGTATACTCATTTTCTCCTGAGTCATCATTTCCAAGTCAGGAGAAGATGGACTGAGTTATGATAGTATTTAGGATCATGAATTTTGTGTGGAGTTTTCAACCCATTAAAATCTCAGCAGGTAACAAACCGTTGTGGAGTAGTCATACAGTACATGTGTCATGTAGGCCTACAAGGAGAGTCACACTAAGTTTAAGTCTACAATTCATAGCTTTTTTAATGGTTTAGTCTAGTTCAGTCCAAGCCTGTGTATGCACTGCATGTTGTTGTTGTTGTTTTCTTTTTTTTCCAAAGTAACAAGTATATGGGATCAGCTTTTGAAGCTGAAAGCAAAACTCACAGATTTCTCTGTGTGTAGGTAATTGTTGTTTCACTTTCAGTGTGTGAGATAAAATGCTGGGGAGTGTCTCCTTTTCTTTGTCTGAGGAGGGAAAAAAGCAAGAACAGATACATTCCACAACATGGTATTGTGGGACGATCAGGTGAAAATGCTTTGGGGTTTGTGGAACCAGATTGTTCTCACCAGAATATCTTTAGTTACGGTTAATACCCAGAACAATGCAGACCCTAGAGACATTGGTGGTCCTGTTGCCTTGACTACTATTCTTGGATGATTGACATCAATGTCCCTGGTGATTGCTCTAGTGGGCACACAATTGGGTCTACTTTTAAAAAGATCCAGATTCCAGACAACTTGAAGATGCCACAACACTGGATACAATACTTGTAACACTGGTGATGCATGCTTAACCAGCACAAACACATAAAACATGGCAAATGCATGAATCAGCAAGGGAGGGCCCCCCACCCTTCACACACACCTTTCCCATACACACAACACACACACACACACACACACACACACACACACACACACACACACACACACACACACACACACACACCACACATACACACACACACAAACACACACACACACACACACACACACACAGTACACACACACACACACACACACACACACACACACACACAGAGAACACATATATACAGTGGTGCAGATCCTTCTAAAAGTCAAGGGTTTTCATACCCCCACTAAAAAAACTTGAGGGTTTTCATACCCCCAATAATTTTTTTAGGGGGTTTTCATACCCTTTGCCAAAATTTCTGGGGGTATGAGCCACCGATGCAAAAGACTCGGTATTTTGTTTTCCCAAGTGATTTTTTGGCCTAATGGTTTAAATAAATTAAATTATAAAAAAGCAAGCAGCATGGCCTTCTACTAAATTTGAATAAAGATCAACTCTTTACAATGACACATGCCAGTTTCCACACTGACACAGACAACACAGGATTTTTCATTGGCCCAGGCAAAGAGTTGTAGAAAAGTGTGACGTAGCCTAGTTACTATTTTTACCGCTAATGTAATGCCCGACCCCCAATGCTGCATGTGCCGCGGCGGGCAAGCTAAGCGATGTCGGTCGCGTCGTTAGCTTGCCCGCCGCGGCTAGGCGAGCGAACGGAGCGATAGGTCTATACCCCCACGGCTCAAAACCTTTACGTGATGAGACCGGCAGAGGAAAAATGCTTACGTGACCATACCCTCAAGACGACAAAGTCTTACGTGTTCATACCCTTTTGACATAATTTTTGTACGTGATTTCCATCTTCCTTACGTGATTTACCCCCATCTCTACGTGATCTGCACCCCTGATATACAACACACTCTCTTGACATTGTGGAACTTCATGAATCTGTGAGTGCTAGCGCAATTCACTCAGTTCTTCTTAATATCATAAGCAGATAAATATATATATGTCTTCGAGATGCTTTTTTTTTTCTCAGAGTGACTAGTGTCTTGCAGTGTCATTTTGCAATTCTGTGTTTTTTACTTTTACAGTCTTCATTTAGCTAAGATTTGATCCATTCTTTATAGCCTTTTTTTTTTCTTTGATAAGCCTCCTTCACATGTCATTCTATCATACTGTTTCTTTCCCGAGAATGTGTTAAGTTACTGATCTTTGAATATATGCCATGTTTCTTCTGCTGCTGTTTTTCAAGTCTCTTCATGCTTTAGCTTCTCAGCTAGATTTTCCCATTGGGTCTTTCCCTGGACCTCCTCGTTAATCCGCTTAGGTTGTCTGGTCTTCCTTTGGGACCTTTCTTTGATGTCAGCATTAGTACTGTTTGATGGTCATTGTCCATTCCTGCATTTAATATTGGTTTGGAATTGTTTGTATGGTTTCTTTTGTGTTGTTTTGTTGATAATGTGAAGCCAATTCAGGAGACGTAAATTTGGTAAATTATATACAGTGGTAAAAAAAGGAGTTTGTGATGAGTAGGTCTTATTCTGCGCATAGGATCAGTGTATGATGTGCATTGTAATTGCACTCAGTGTCATTGTGGAGTCCCAAGATTGAATTCTGTGGTGCTCTTTTCTTTCCCATGTTGCCATTCAAACCATCTATGACTGGTCCTCATCATCTGACACTTTTATGGTGTTGTCTGAGAGTTGCTAAAAGAATATTTTCTTCAGCAGAGTGCAGTATAAGTCATTCCATGATGAATATAGACCTGTAATAATTTTGGTTGTCTTCTTTTACCATGTTTAGATTCTTCAAAATGAGGGCAGTTTTAAGAATTTTTGCTACATCCTTGCGTAGAAGAAATCCTACACCATAAATGCAGTGGAGTCCACCTACAGTGAAATTCAAGTGAGATGGATGTGTGTTTGTTATAGCAGTAGTTCACAGTAGCTACAAGAAAGAAAACGCTGTGACCTTCCACAGCACTGGTTGTTGCTATGCAGGTGGAGTTCAGATGTTGCATTCACAACATATCCTGTTATATATATATATATATATATATATATATATATATATATGTCATCATTATGATTGTTTCAATCAATTTCCCCATTTCATATGTTGTCAGTATGACGTTTTTCAGTCAGTTTTATGACTCGGTCAATGAAGTATTTAAAACACACACATGCACGCACGTACACATGATCGCGTGAACCAGCAAGATCTTGAAACTTCAGAGCAACTTAAATGAGAAAGAACAGTACAACAGATGTTGGAACCTCCGGGTGTATAATGTGCTTGAAGAAAAGGAGGAAACTGCAGACATGTATGCCAATAAATGTATAAAAGGTTTCAGTGACCTGATTGGAGTGACCACCAATGAAAGTGACCTGGAAGTTGCGCACCGCACTGGCCCCCCTCAGCCAGGTAGAAGACGCCCCATCATTGTGCGCTTCCACTCCAGAAAAGTAAATGACAGTATTTTGTTAAATAGGAAAAAACTTAAAAACAAAGATATTTCTGTTGGTGAAGACTTGACTGCCGCCAATTACAAACTTCTAAGAGAGGCGTACAAACACTCTTTCTCTTTGGCATCTTGGTCGTCACATGGAAAAATATTTGCCAAACTAAACAATGGAAAAACATTACAGATCTGTTACGGTGCCAATGTCGACAAACTGTTTAGAAAAGAAATGTAAATGTAGTGTTTATGGTGTGTGCTCAGGAGAAGGGGGAGGGACAGACGCTCCTATTTTGGAACTACAAGATCAGTTTAGAAACAAAACTGAACATACCATGATATCCCTGCTGTATTGAAAACAATTCACTCAATACGAAAAGGAGCACGGCTATACTATGATATTTTGACAACAGATGACACACTTCCAAATTCCTGTTCTAAATGGTTAGAAGTACTGGAAACAAACGTCCTATAGAAAAAAAGTGTTTATGAAAATTCACAAAATGCAAGAATGTAAACTAAAATGGTTCCAAATACGCATTGTGCATAGAATTCTAGGAACTGATATCATTTTAAGAGAAATGGGACTTATAGATAGTTTCCACTGTGACTTTTGTTTGGAAATGAAAGACAGCATTGATCACATATTTTGGAAGTGTCCACATGTCAACAGATTCTGGGAAAGGATAGGAGATGTGTTGAGGTTAAGTTGCGTGACTTGTGCAAACATAAGATTAACTGAAACTTATTTGGCGCTGACGAAAACATGCACACAGACCCAATACTTGACCTAATAATAATCTTAGAAAAAATGTATATTTACAAAAGTAAACTCGAAAAAAATCTACCGAACACCATTTCTTTTACTAGATATCTTACCAAAAAATATCAAATAGAAGAATACAATGCAGTCTTTTAAAGAAAAATGGTTGCCATATTTGTCTCTGGCAGCAGATGAAGTTTGATGTGACTTTCAAATAAAGTTTGATATGACATTTGGCTTCTTTATGAGATGTATAAGTGATTTCTGTATGACCTGCCTGTTTATATTTGAATGTTTGTCTTACATATAATTATAAATGACTGTAAATTCATGCACATAGAACCTTTGATGAAGATGTAGGCGTTTTGCATGTGTTTTGAACTTTGGGCTCATGTGGATAATCTTGCTTTGCTAATGCGTTTATCGTTGACCTATTACTGAGAGAGAATGCAAATCAAATACAAACAAACAAACAAACAAATAAACAAACAAACAAACAAGCAAACACCACCAACAACAACTAAAATCTAAAACTGTATAAATTAAACAACCTTATATTGTTTAAGAAAACATAACAGACTAATAGATATGGCGTATGTACATGATTTTTGCTCAATCCATTGTATACACATCTTGTTCTTTTTTTTATGATATTGTAATAATGCTCAGCAAACATTGTATTTATATGTGTTTTGTCAAAAAAGAATTTTAAAAAAGTTTGAGAGAAAAAAAAAGTTTGCATGTATTTCTTGTATTCCCTTGTCCTTGTTTCTTCAGTCTGGTATTATTGTTATTCACATTTTTTATCTCAACAAGAATTTGCCATCTGTGGTCTTTGTCCTTCAAACCTCATATATATATACCATGTGCTGAATTTACTTGACCTAACTGGTTGTCTTTTTCTGTTGCTAGTTTTCTATCTTGATCCATCCATTTCCTTTTCCTTTAATGTCTTGATCAACTGTGTATCCAGTACTAGCTTACTTGGACTGTAATAGCTCACCAGACCTCCATTATATTTAGCTGGATGATTGTTTCACCACCCACAATAAGGACAAGGAATTGGACTTTGATTGGCAGTGCAATAATGCCAGTTAACCAAACTATTTGTTTATTTATGTATTTCATTAAAAATATATTAGGAGTGGATGTTTCAGATACTTAAGTGCATGTACGCATGTTGTGTAGACATTATATTCAGTACTGCACAGTCAGCTTGCTCCTCTTTGATGGGCATGCATGCTGGATATTTTCAAAATTCCTTAAGCCATGGAATACTGACATGGCTTACATGGTCTTGTACATGCATATTTGATGTTCATTGTGTGAATATGCACAAAGCGTGTTCAGTCCCTATCAGATCTGTACGCATGCTGACCTGTGAGATAGGAAAAATCTCTAACCATTAAGTTTAATCAGCAGGCAATACCCAAACAGCATTGATCTCAAGACTTGCTGATTAAGAGTGTAATGTCCCAACCACTTGACTATCGTGCCCATCAGCAGAGTATTTGTTTCTTATTTTTAATCATAGTATTTTAACTCTTTCAGCGCCAGACATTCTGGAATTCAGAAACTCCCAGCACTGGGCGTTTTCTTCAGCTGCAGCAGTGACAACAGTCACTGCCTTTAATTGCTTATAACTTCTCTATTTTATTTTTAAATCCGTTGCGGAAAAGCTAGGGGAATCCCTTTGCTGTGTGCAAAATATGACTTCTTTTCTCTCCCAAATGAGCGATTGCCACAAGAGTAATGTCACATGTATTCATCAAAAATGTACATCGACGGTGAGCCAGGCGGTCGCAAAAATGCGACATCAGCACCATTAGGGTTAAATACTTTACATGAACAGATTATAGATGCCAATTTATGCCACTAATTATTGCCATTATTATGAATATTTTAATCATTCTATTTTAATCTCTCAGAGTTTAAATGCCAGCGTATGCCACTAGTATTTGTCGATTCACACTCACAGTGCTCTTGTTTGACTTGACAAGGGACACCAGTAAGCATGGTTTTAGTTTGATAGAGTTTTAGCTTACTTGTAATATAACTCTTCTTCTGCTACATCGAAATGAAGAGAAAGACAGTAAAATGCAGCAATTAGGACTAGCAGAGATTGGGTGCGTGAGATCAGAAATAAAAGATTAAGAGAACTTCATACAGTGTGTGTGTGTGTGTGTGTGTGTGTGTGTGTGTGTGTGTGTGTGTGTGTGTGTGTGTGTGTGTGTGTGTGTGTGTGTGTGTGTGTGTGTGTGTGTTACTATAGAGAGAGTGAGACTCAGGGGTGTACTATAGCAAAAGAATATTTCGTTGTTCATAGTATTATTATATTATTATTATATTATTATTATTATTATTATTATTATTATTATGAATACTACCATATATCATACAAATAATTGGCTTAATCTTCATAGTTGTAAACATTATGAGTTGCTAAGTCATCTTTTATGGTTCCTTAACCCCATCCTCCAGTTTCCTTCTAATGGATTGGGGGATGTAGGGGTGGAGAGAATGAAGGAAGTAAAAGGATTATTATTTATAAATCGCAGACTGTACCCATTTGTTTGACTCATTCTTATTGTTTTTGCAGGATATGAATGCTGAGGTTGACATGGATGTGGGTATGGCGCCTTTCCATGGTCAGTCAAGAGCACCATACGACTTTGAGGTGAAGAGTTCTGACAACATTTCCAGAGAAAGATACAATCTTCTCAGCCATCCTCATTGGTCCAGGCATGGTGATATTTCACTTCCCACCTACTGTTCTGTTGATTCCATATCTTCTGCTGATGCAAGAAGGGAGATTTGGATGCAAAACCATGAGACACTTTCTTTTCCAGTTCAAAATGACACTGAAAGGGGAACTCAGATGCAAAGTTGTTGTGTAGTTGATTCTATACCTTCTGATTCCACAGGAAGGGGGATTCATATGCAAAGTCCTGATGGTTTTGACGGTCCAAGTGAGCATTTAAATGGTATATCACCATATCAATATGAAATGCCTGGTCGTCCACAGCAAATGTTATGTCCACAGTGTTTGTCTGGTGAATCGGTAAGTATGTCTTTGTTGTTGCTGTGATAGTTTGATATAATTACTCTTTCATTTGAAGTGGAGGGGTGGTGGATAAGAAACAAATAAAAATTGCTACTGAAAAAAGGAAATATGAAGCGCTAGAAAACCAACCAACCAAATAAAACCAAAAGTGCACTACGTACCCGCATGCAGCTGAGGTCCCGTAAAAGAAAAAAAAAAGAAAAGTAAATCTTTTCTCTTCTACGTTTGAACTCTGCTTGCCTCAGATGGTCAGTGTGTACAACTGAGACATATTCTGTTTTAGTTTAGCTGTGTGTATATACTATATGCGTGTTGTTCTGGCCCATGCTGTGCATGTGAAATATTGTATAACAGTACAGAACTTAACCATATCTTACAAATAGCCTACATAAGCTCAGCTAATGTGAAACACCATACTAACTGCAAAATATTCAGCTGTGGTCAAGAAACCGTTGAAAAGACATCCACCACCAGGTGTCGCTGTCGATCCCACCCACCTATCCCGATATCGGTTCAAATGATGCTCTTCCTCTTTAGCTCAGTGTTCTGCGAGCTCAACTTCTTGGTGTTTTTCATCTATTTCAGGTAAATTCTTTACCTTTCTTTCTTCACCTCCAGTGTACCCGGAGTACTCTTCTTTTCAATTCCTTTAACCCTTTGTTGGTATCTTATACTTTTTCTTGTTGCCCCAGCTTCGGCTGGCGGGCAGTGAGCCTTGATCTTTCGATCCTTGAGTTTTTCATCTGCTGGTTTCTCTCCACATAACCCATTTTGATACTCTCTTTAGCAACACCATTTTCTTCTGTCAGGAAAAATCCTTTTTATTATTTCTGTTCTCAAACAACCTGCGATCATTCGACCATTCCTTGTCCTAGCTTCTAGAAATTTCCATTGCTGACAAAGACCATAACCAGGCCTATTTCAGATTCTTCTTTCTTCACAAAAGACTGGCAATCATTAAACTAGAGGAAGACTGTAACCGTCTGTTTCAGATTCTTCCCTTTTTCCCTCGACCTTCTCTCATGGGGCTTCCTTTCTCACAACTTATCATCATTTCTCCTTGAAATCATCGCTCTCCTTTGGCACTGGGCCTCACTCATAGGCGTTGACGCCATTGGTACACAGTTGGCTCTGTGTCCGCTTTTGTGCTTTACTTGAAGGAGTTATGCCATTTTGGATTTCTGACGTTGTGTGTTTTTCATCTCTGTAAGGATTTACGATGGTGTTTGTTCACGTCTTTCTGTGCCTAAGGATTTATGAGGCTCGGTGTTAACGTCCTTGTGCGCTCATTGTGCTCTGTGTTTTTCTTGCACCGTTGAGGATTTTACGTCTTTGTGTGTGCATGCTATTGGATTACTCAGCCTCTTGCGATATTTTTTTTCATTTGTGTCTTGTGGATTACTTTCACCTGTGTTCTGTTCTTTGGATTACTCTACCTCTTGTGGTACCTTTTCATCAGTGCCTTGTGGATTACTCTCACCTGTGCTCTCCGACCAGGTAACCCTTTTCTCCTCACAGGTTATCCACAGGCCACGGACCACGCAGATCGTCCATTCCCATCAGTCATCAAGAGGGCCAGCCATCGTCAGGAGCATGCAT
Source organism: Monoplex corrugatus (assembly GCA_030674185.1). Lineage (NCBI taxonomy): Eukaryota > Metazoa > Mollusca > Gastropoda > Littorinimorpha > Ranellidae > Monoplex > Monoplex corrugatus. Next base: position 15,407,315 of record CM060307.1, read on the forward strand.
CAGCATCAGATACGGAGCATTCTCCCCCCACCAACCGACCCAGTCGCCCAACATTGGCCTCTGCTCCCTCTTCAGGTTCATCTGACTACCACCCCACAGCAGGACTATCTATTCTCATTGTCTCTTCTGGAAGGGAATGCCAGAGTTTACCCTTCCCATCCCTTCCAGAGCCCTCTTGTAGTGCAGGGTGCCAGAGTGTTTTCTTTTCACTTGTACAAAAACAAGAGAAGCTGTAGGTGCAAACTGTATCTGGCCCACTTGTGTTTTCACAGGGCATGCCAGGGAGATAATTTATTGCCCGTGCAGGAGTTACTTGAAGGGAAATCTTGCAGAAGCACCTACTCTCACTGCCTTTTCTGGAAGGGAATGCCAGAGTTTATCCTTCCTGTCCCTTCCAGAACCCTCTTGTAGTGCAGAATGCCAGAGCATTCTCTTCTTGCCCGTGTTAGAACAAGGGGAGCTGGAGGCACAAGTGAATCTGGCCCACTTGCCTCCTCGCACAGGATGCCAGGGAGACATCTTCTCACCCGTGCAGGAGTTAGTTGAAGGGAAACCTCCAATCCAACCAGGATCCCAGGCTCAGATTGCCCAGGGGAAATGGGTGGCTCCACAAAGGGTGATCCCAAGATTACTGGCCTCCCATGGGCCCACGGACTTAGGCCGTACCACCACTGGCCATTGAACTGGCCCTCATCCGCCGGACCCCAAACTTTCCAGGGATCCCATGGGCCATTTTCGTGGCCACAGGCTCCTTTCCCTTGCCCTCCTTACCACCACATGTTACCCATCAACCCAATACTTACACAGCCCCTTTGACCCCCATCCCCACCCCCATTACTGTGCATATGGACCGGGCCTTCTTCCAGGGAGCACCCTGCCCACAGGACTTCTTTTAAACTTTGTATCAAAGCGCATACAGTACAAACTAGACACCATGTGCTACAAAAGCCTCAATAACGCAGCCCCCGATTACCTGTCAAGCCTACTTGAGATCTATGTTCCCTCACGTACCCTCCGCTCTGCCTCCGATCCTCTGACTTTTCGCTTTCCACGCACTAAGCTCAATACCTATGGTCCACGAGCCTTCTCTGTTTCTGGTCCACTTTCCTGGAACAAACTTCCTCTCTCAGTCCGTCAGCAACCTACTTTTGTCTCCTTCAAGTCCGCTCTCAAAACTCACCTTTTCTCCTCTGCATAAAATCCTGACCTCACTCAATCCCCTCTGCAGCCTGTCTCCACTCGGAGGGGAATCACATTGCAATATATAATTGTATATAATATGCTCTCTATAATTTTCCATTGCTTTTATTCTTTCTCCCCATTTATAGTCGTGTGCATGTGCATGTGTGTGTGCATGCGTGCGTGCGTGTGTGTCTGTTTTAGCGCTTAGATTTGATTTTATCAAGATTTTGCGCTATATAAAATATTGTATTGTATTGTATTGTATTGTATTGTATTGTAAACTACTAACTTCAAAGTGCAACATCTTCACAAGTGGCTCTTTCACAATTGCTTAGCCTGGATGCACATTGACCTGGCTCCCAATCTGTGTGCTCCCAATCTGTGTGCTTCCAATCTGTGTGCATCTCCGAACCCTTCTCCAAAAAATCTGGCGGAAAATCAGGGAGAAAAGTAGATCTATGTTTGACACACATAATGGGCGATGATTTTAGACAGTGAATCTGTCATTGTGACCTAATTATGGATCATTCTGCAGAAAGTTTTGAAACAAAGCCAATGTCTGTTTTTATCTATAAGTGTTGCTGTAATGGAAACATGGAATAGATATTTCTGAAAAATCAAGGATGCAAATTTTGATACAAATATAAGAACAACAGTTGTTTGTGAGTGCCTCATCTAAAAATTCTTTCAGTGTATGCTTAAATTTGTGTCATTTTAAATGACTGTATATAGTCTTTGTGTGTCAAAACATCAAATTCATAGTCATTGTAGCTCTAGATATGTTCATTTTTGAAAATGAGCAAGCATATTTTGATACAAGCAACAAATGTTTACTTAACAAACATTGTCTGTGATTGCATACCTTGTAAGATCAGTATGTGATTTAATTTTGCTCAATAATAGATATCTGTGATAAACAGTTATGGGTATGGGCAAACAGATTTATCATTTCATGCTTGCAAAAGCAGATGTACACACACACAAAACACACACACACACACACACACACACACACACACACACACACACACACACACACACACACACACACACACACACACACACCTATGGCTTACATGAAATAATCTCCCTTTTTTCAATGGGAAATTTTAAAATGTCAGAAACAGAGTAATTAAAAAATACCATACTGCTATAATGTGTGTTCTAAGTATTCTGCAACAAACCTTACACCATTCAAAAGATTTCCTCTAGTTTGTCTTACTACCAACAATTAATCTTCAAAAAAAAACAGAAAACCCCACAGTGGAGTGCATCACATTTGGGGATCTTGAGTGCCAGACATATTGTGTATTGTAAATTGGGTTTATCATCGGTTGTATGAGAGAGGGGACTCTTATGAGTGTGTGTTTCATGTGTGTGTGACTATAAATGAAAATTTAGTGCAATGTATGATTAATAATTGATTAATTTGTCTTTTCAGTGGGCATTTTTCATTTGCACTAATATGTTTGTGTGTATAGATCTGTATGTGTGCATGCTTGGGTTTCTCTGTGTGTGTGTTTTTGTGTGTGTGTGAAAGCGAGCATGTTTGAGTGCGTGTGTGTGCGTGTGTGTGTGTGTGTGTGTGTGTGTGTGTGTGTGTGTGTGTGCGTGCATGCGTGCGTGTGTGTGTGTGTTTGCATTGTTTGTTTTTTTCTTTACTGGTTTATTTGTCATGCTTGTGTGATTTGCTTTGTTAATGATTTATATCTGTGATTGAATATTGTATCTTCATTTTATGTATCTTGTAAAATGCAAAGCAGGGCAGAGCTTGTTTCCAGGAATGTTGCGCTATGTACATTTTTCCATCAGTATTATTATTTTCAAGTCTGGTGGATTGAAATCTTATCTCTTGCAACATGTCTGTTTACAGGGTCACTTTCTTCACATCATGAAAAGGATGCAGGGACAGGGAGAAGACAGGAACTCTGGCAGGTTAACATAGTGCTGATTGGCATGACATGCCTTGATCTTACTCTCAGTGTAGAGACTAGATTTCATTGCCACTGTTCTTGTGTTCATACCACTGTTGTTTTTGTTGATGGTAGTGATTGTGGTCTGGTTTGTGTATTTTTTATGCATGTGTGTGAGTGTTATGAGCATGTGTTATAATTGTTTATAGGTATCTTGTGCTAAGTTGATGTCATCAAAATGCATTGGACAAACCAGAAGTCACTAGCTGTTTGGTAATTAGTGATTTAGTCTAGTAGTTTGAATCTAACAGAAAACAAACAAGAAATTCTGAAGCACAAATGATAACTTTAAAGTTATCGATGGGTTTGTGGCTGTAACCATCTCATTGACAGAGATCATGGTTCTAGTAAAGAGTATGACATAGTTAAGCTGTTTGCTGTTTTAATGTGAACAGATCGGGCTTCAGCTTCAAGATGTGAAGACATTAGTGACCAAAAGTTCATCCATTAGGAAGGGCACATGCCTCTTTTGTTTAGCATATGCTTCTTTTGTTTAAAACATGCCATGTATGCAGTGTGAAAGAGATCTTCATATTTGGTTTTTTGTTTTGTTTTTGTTTTTTGTTTTGCATTAGTGTAGTATACATTTGTGTGTGAGTGATGTATGATATTTGTCAGTACCTGATCACGTTTCTTATAATGTTATTTGTTACGTCTCCGTGTACATGTACATGTATACATGTGCATATCAGTTTAAGACTTTGTGTTCTTTTTTCATTATGGCAGCATTTAGCATGTTTTTTAACCTTGTGTTTAGATTTTTTAAACAGGTGTTTACATTCTACCTGGGGAAAAGTTTCGGTTAAGTTCTTTGAAGGTATAGTAGTGCTCTACCTTTTGTATTAATTATTTTGAAGTAAGGATATGTACTGTCATCAGTCAAGTTTGAATGCATAATTGTAAAATGCAAAACAGTTTGTAATGTTATTATGTAAGAATTAATCACAAGAAATTAGAAATGTAAGAAAAAATAAACTGAGATAAATGAGTATACAAATGTTAAATAAATTCTTGATCAACATGGCAAAATGCCTAGTGCAACAAACTAGTGAGTGGGAGGAGGTCATGAGCTCCAGCCCCTGTCTGCCCCCCCCCCCCCCCCCAAAAAAAATACTGTGGGATTTTTTGGCTCTAACAGGGTCCTACCCAGAGTTGAGCGTGTCATGGGCTTATTGGGAAGACATGGACGACACGGTCAAGTCTCATCCACTTTACAGATACATCATGACAGTGCTACTGAAATTTATTGACCAATGCCACACGTGTCTGTCTCTTGGATCTGGTTGATGCCAGGATATACTATGAAAATAGCATAGAATACCACCACAGTCTTAAACCATAACGTGATCACTGTCGTCATGATAGAACAGCTGCAGGACTCTGGAATTTCTTATTGATGAGCTGTAAGAGAGATAAGCCTGAAACATTCAATCATCCAGGCTTATCTTTATCTGTCCAATTGATTCTGACCCCCTGTGGTTGTAGTAGTGCAACTGTGGGATCTTCTGACTACTAAGTGTCAAGACATTTGTGTAAGGGGAACGGAGCTGGCAGCTATGAAAGCTGGTGGCTGGGCGGGTTGCCCAATAGACAAATGAAGGCCCAGAATGAGGCTGTAGAGGGCTCTTCTGTTCTCTAGTCTTAGTCCAGTAGCTGGGCTTGACCTAGTTGGTGCATGTTGTGTGGCTGTGTCCCGGGGGTTTGTTGTCTCCCCACTTTGCCATTCAGTTTGTAAACAAGATAACTGATGATTGGGTCCAAATTGGTCGTGCAGCATATGGACAACTCCCCCTCCCCCCTCCCACTTCCTTTGCTTGATGAAATGGATATCAAGTGGCATCGGGAGCTTGGGAAGTGATTGTCTGAAGAGTGGTGAGGCATTGCTGCTGTGGGTACCATTCAGTGCCCTCGGGTGTCTCTTGTTAACCTATATGAAACATTTGAAAACAAGGGCTAGCTTCATTCTCAGAAAGAAGGAAGTCGTACGTTATATTGCTTGATTGGTTGCGGTTTACTTTATATTGCAGTAAATAAATTATGTGAATCTGACAACAGTGTATATTGTACTGTCAACACTATTGCTGGTAATGTACCTTTTGTATGTAGGCCTACATTATATTGAGATTGAAATAAACACTTATTTCATGCCACAGAATTCAAAGTTATCATGTATTTGTGGGGGTTTTTTATGTGTGAGTACGAGTGTGACACAAAATTAAAATTAATATCTTCATGTAATATTTTATCCTAACATTATAGCGAGTCCTGTGTGAAATTTAGGTGCAGGAGGGCTCTCTAATTTATGACATCATTATTATCGTCCTCTTTCATGGAGGGGAAATATGTAATGGCTAAAAGGATGACTGTATATGTGGTGTGTGTGTGTTTGTGTGTGTGTGTTTTGTGTGTGTTTGTGTGTGCTTGTTTGTTTCCACAAAGATTTATGTTCATGGATACATGCATTGTTTATAAAAAGACAGCTACGTGTCAGACATAGATCAAATGAGAAACCATCCATGCTAAAATTGGTATGCACAGTACCCATCATTTTTTGTTTGTTTATGTTTTGTTTTGGAGTCTTAGTTTTGTTGTTGTTATTTTCATATTCTAAAGATATCAGGAAGGCTGTCTCAAGTGTTTGTGGTAGACCATTGCAGCATTTGATTACATCTTGGATTCGAGGTCAAGTTGTGTTAAAAAAAGATGGTCCAGCAATTCTAACAATAAACAAGATGGTCTAGTTATTCTAACAATCTCCTTTCATCAAACACTCACACATGTTGTAAGTACTTGTTCAGTTTGCGAGATGTTGCTCTCCCAACAGCATTGTGGACTTAAGATCTTGTATCTCAATTTTTAATCCCAGCCCACAACATAAAAAGTGCCCTGTTTGGTGTCTTAATACTCCAAACATTCTGGATCAGCTTGGTGTTTACCCCTCCTGTATTCAAGACCTTGAGAGCACAGAGATTTTGCACAGGCTTAAGGATTCTGCCATATGGTGGAGCGCATATGGATTCGTCCGAGTGTGATGAATCTCTATTGAATAAATCCTACACCCAGTCTGAGATTTGCATGAAAATGAATGTGTGTGTGTGTGTGTGTGTGTGTGTGTGTGTGTGTGTGTGTGTGTGTGTGTGTGTGTGTGTGTGTGTGTGTGTGTGTGTGTGTGCTAAAAGAAAAAGGAGTGTATTAGTATACCTCGATAATCTTTTCTATCTGGTCTAGCTCTGACTTCCAAAATGAAGAACACTAATGTGTGTGTGCGCGTGTAGGCTATATATTTATATATATATATATACATGTATATATATATATATATATATATATATATATATATATATATATATATATATATATATATATATATTTCAATATGCCACTAATTCTTAGGAGACATGTCAATGGAGAGTATTTAGTTTATCAAGCTACGTTCACAAGTTTTTCCAAGTTTTATTACGGTATTGAAAATGTATCAGAAGCTGTAGGGTTGCATAGTTAATAGCAATAAATCAGCCTTGTTTTGGTGTGTGTGTGGTGTGTGTGTGTGTGTGTGTGTGTGTGTGTGTGTGTGTGTGTGTGTGGTGGTCTTTGATTTAATGTCTATTCACTAAAGTGATTTTAGACAAAAAAAACAACAACAACAACAACAACAAAAAACCCCACTTGGAAATGGTTAATTTTCAGGAAAAAGAAATGAACAAGAAAAACAAGACAAGAAAGAAAAATTCACAAATGACGTTATCATAAATAACGATTGAAACAGTAAACTTAGCTAACCATAACACTGAACATGAGAAGTAATGGCGCGTTAAAGATAATTCGCTATAGGACTTTTTGACAGGCTAACAAAAAATTCATATGTTAAGGATGGTGAGGCAAATATGTCAGAAACTGTCTTCGTTGATAACGTAGGTATATGTCGTTTTACTCGAACGCATGAAAGAATATGACTATGTGTAATCTTCTGTCCACACAGGCACACCACCTTCCTGGTGTATTTTGTTTTGAAAGCATCAAGTTTCCACCTATACATAAGGGATTGTATACTTCTACTGGCAGGGAACCGCTTAGGTGTTTTGCTAATTTCAAAATTCATGTAACACTTTTCATACTTTTTCTGTTTATCTTGAAACTGCTTCCATACGTAGGCGTCCACTAAGGTATAACACTCATGCAATGAGAGGGAAAGTTGTATATGTTTTGAATCTGGTGAGCTCTTTGCCCCCCGTTTGGCAGCCCTATCAACCATATCATTGTAATGAAAAGAACTATGAGATGGTATCCAGCAGAAAGTAATATCAGTGCCTCTTAAGGATAAACTATTAATCAAGTGAGTAATTTCCAATATCATTTCAGATCTTGTTTGTAATTTTGATAATTCAAGAGCTTGAAGTACAGATTTTGAATCAACGCAAAAAAGTATCTGGGGAATTGTCCTAGGAAGATTTATCATATAATTCAAAGCCATTAAGATTGCAAAGAGTTCTGCAGTAAAGACAGATTTATTAAGTCCTATATAGAAAGATTTCTCAATTTTGAGAGCAGGTATTAAAAACGCTGAGCCTGCTTGTCTTTCAATTATTGAACCATCAGTGTAAACTTTCAAGTGATCGGAATAAAAGTCTTCTATATGACATTTAACGTGACTTGCCAGTAAGTTGATATTATCTTCTTTTTTTAAGTCAGTGTGGTGTATGTCAAATCGTGCTCTTTGGAGTTCCCAATTGGGTACTGGTGAAAACGAAGGTCTTAAAGTTACAGGACCTGTGTCTAAATCAATTCCAGAGCCTTTCATAACTTCAGCTGTAAATGTTGCAAGCGTGACCTGTGAGGATATTGATTTAGCTCTTTTTGGAAAGTCGGTATCTGATCTTACTTTTGTCTCTGTTTTGATGCTATTTTCTATGGTAGTAGAAGCGACTTTCCTTTGTTCATCAAGTGGCAACAATTTGATTGCATTGTATGTGCGATGGCAACAGGCATGCATTGGAAGACCCAGCGCAAGTTTGAAACCTTTACAATCTATGCTCTGCAGTTTTGTGAGTAAATGTTTTGGTGCACTGAAGAATATTTCTTGGGTATAGGTTAATTTAGATCTAATAAGCGATTTACTGAGATGAACAAGTGTTGATGCATCTTGTCCCCATATCTGTTTGCGAACTATTTTCAAGAAATTTAAACTTTTTTGAGCTTTTGTTAATAAGTATTCAATATGCTGATTCCAAGATAATTTGGCTGTAAGGAAAACCCCTAAGAATTTAATTGACTCATTATACTGAAGAAGAGTATCTCCCAGTTTGAACGTGGGAACATTTGCTGGGTTAGCTCCACTGTTAAACAAAACTATCTTTGTTTTTTCCACGGATAGATGCAGTCCATTTTCTACCATATATCGTGCTATTTTATCGAGTTCTAATTGATAACATTTACGCGTATAATTAAGACAGCGCAAAGGAGTTTTTCTTTTCATATTTACCTGCATCCACATGCATAAATCATCAGCATATTGAGCTAAAGTTACATGTTTAGAAATTTTACTGGGTAAGTCATGCAATAATATCATGAAGAGAAGGGGAGCAATAACGGATCCCTGAGGGATACCCATTTGAAGAAATCGTTTTGAAGAATACACATTTTCGATCCTCGTTTGAATTACACGGTCTTCTAAGAAGCATTTCCTCTCATGGTCACACTCTGACTGAACCAGATGATGTCTTGGATAGGTGGAACGAATATGGCACATCACTTTTTGGCAAGCCTGACAGCCATGAAAATAATTTAGAGCCAAATTTGGAATTGATCCCTGGAGATACGGAACCTGAACCTCTGCTCAGCGAAGTTGAATCTGCCATTAAAGATCTAAAATGCAGAAAGTCTCCTGGTCTTGACAATATTCCTGGAGAGTTGTTGAAACACTCAGGTGATGGTGGACTCAAAGTAATGCATCACTTATGCTGCAAGATATGGAAGACTTGTCAGTGGCCTACAGACTGGAAGCTCCAGGAATTTGTCATGTTACATAAGAGTGGAAATGTCAAAGACTGCAACAATTATAGAACAATTGCACTGATCAGTCATGCCAGTAAAATACTGCTGATAATAATTTTAAACAGGTTAAAGCCAAAAGTAGAGGAAGAGCTATCCGACTGTCAGGCAGGCTATAGGAAAAACAGGGGAACAATAGATATGCTGTTTGTACTCCAGATATTGATAGAAAAGATTAGAAACACAGACCAAGAGATGTTCATCGTTTTCATTGACTACAGCAAAGCATTTGATAGCGTGATTCACCAAAGTCTTTTCCACTTCATGATCAAAATGGGTTTTCCAAGACATCTGGTTTCCCTCATAGCTTCATTATATAATGATCAAAAAGCAACAATCAGATGGAATAATCAAAACTGCAAATTTTTTAACATCACTAAAGGGGTAAGGCAAGGTTGCATCCTGTCTCCACATCTCTTCAGCATATACACTGAACATATCATGAGAGAAGCAGACATAGAAGACATGGGAGTAAATATTGGTGGTAGAAACCTGTCAAATTTACGCTACGCAGATGACACAGGATTACTGGCAGACAACATTACAGGCTCTAGGAGGATCCTGTACAGGGTAGACCGGGTTGGAAAGGCAGCTGGGCTGGACTTAAATTCAAAGAAGACAAAGGTTATGCATGTTGCAGGCAAATATAACACTAGACAGGACCAGATCATGCTAAACCAAGTCCCTCTAGAAAATGTCAAGGACTTTAGATATTTAGGTTCAGTCAAGACACACGATGGAACATGCTCAAAAGACATAAAGATGAGAATTGGAATGGCCAAGAACAGTATGGTTCAATTGAACAATATTTGGAAAGACCACAGCATAACAGCAGACCTTAAGATAAAACTCTTAAAATGTCTTGTCTGGCCAGTGATGTTATACGGCTGCGAGGCATGGACAATGAAGAAAGAGGATGAAAGACGAGTGGAAGCAGCAGAGCTGTGGTTTTACCGAAGACTGCTGAGGGTCAAATGGACGGATAGGCGCTCAAATGAAAGCATACTGAATGAGTTGGGTACTACACGCAAGCTTCTAGTACTCATACAACGGAGGAAACTGAAATATGTTGGACACGCAATCCGTAATGAGAGAACAGACTTGATGTCCACTGTCCTCCAAGGTAAAGTGGAAGGAAAGAGAAACAGAGGACGGCCACCTGCATCACTTGCTAGAAACATCACAAACATCAGTGGCAAGAAACTCCAGGAGGTGGTCAGACTTAGCCAAGATCGAGAGTGCTGGAGGCAACTTGTGAGGACATCATGTGCAGCGGCCAACACTGTTCCCGGTGACGCCGACAGGTGAGACAGGTGAGACTAAGAAGCATTGGACATAATCAAAAATGTGACCTGTTAGCCCAATACTTTTCAATTTGAGTAATAATCGGGAGTGCCATACCTGGTCGTATGCTTTAGTTATATCAAAAAATGTAGCTAAAACACATTGGCGTCTGGCAAATTGTTGTTTGATATTAGTGGTTAGCTTTGTTAGGAGTTCCACTGGTGACCTGCCTATTCTAAACCCTGCCTGATTCACTGGTAATATGTTGTTCTTTTCACAGTAGTACATCAATCTCTTTAGAATTATTTTCTCCATAAGTTTACATACGTGCGATGTTAATGCAATTGGCCTATAGTTTTTCAAGTCAATATTGCATTTACCTGCTTTTAGTACAGGAACCACTATTGATTGTTTCCAATAGTCGGGCAGTTTGCCGCTATTCCAGCATTTTTTAAACATATTATGTAGCAAGATTAAAAAATTTTCTGGTAAATTTTTCAACATCTCATTGGAAATTGCATCAAATCCTACTGATGTCTTTTTATTTGGAATTGATTTAATGGCATCTTTTAATTCTTGGAGCGTGATTGGTGCATTTACATAGTGCGTATTATCTGGGACAGGATCCTTGTATGCGTCGGTCTTTTCTTCCTGTACCCTATAATTTCTACTAGAGGCAGGAAGTCCTTCTACTCGACAGACCTCAGCAAACATGTCTGCAAAAGCTTCTGCTTTCTCCTGTGAGCTAGGTAAAGGGTTGTTTTCTAGCTTTACTGGAATTGATGGCAACTTGATCCCTTTTTTTCATTGTTTTCAGTTTTTCCCAAATCTTTTGCATATCTTTATGGTCACTTACTTCATATGTACAAAAAGATGTCCAATATTGTTCTTTAGCTTGTTCTATGATTCTGTTACAGTTTATGTTCGCACTTTTCATTGCCGTATGATTTTCAGGTGACCTATTAGCTATATATTGTTTGTATTTTTCTTTCTTTTCGTTGACTGCCTTTTCACAATCTTTATTCCACCAGACTTTTCCATGATGTTTTCCTGTTTTTGATGCTTTAAGTTCTGGAATTGAAATTTTTGCAGCCCTTAAGAGTGACTTACAGAAATCTGCGTACATATCGTTTAAGGTCGTTGTTTCAGATAGATCTGTTCTTGTATTTCGTAGGAAAGCTTTAAAACTGGCCCAATCTGCGTATTTATAGTTAAACTTGGGTAAACTATCTTGTGGTATTGCATCAAACTCAGTGATCAGGTTAAGGGTAAGAAGTATGGGGATGTGATCTGATCCCAACAAGTCATCCTCTGTTTGCCATGTGGCATTTGGTACTAGCGATGGTGAGATTAAGGTAAGGTCGATAGCTGTGGGTCTGTGGGTTGGTATATCAGGGACAAGGGTCACGCGTCCATTGTTTAGTAAGTATAAATTGGAATCTATAATATTTTCAATCAACCTGTTGCTAGTTATGTTTTTACAATTCTTGTCCCAAAATGGGGCATGTGCATTAAAATCACCACCAACTATCCACTTGTCACGTTGGTCATGAAAATGTTTCAGCCACTCAGTATTCACAGAATCGGGACCTCTTGGTAGATAAACAGAGGCCAAATTCAGAACTAATGATGATGAACATTTTATAATGATTGCACATGAAGAAATAGATGAGGACGATTTTGGTACTGGTGATGATCTTTCGCAGTAGTTCAGTCCTTTACGAACATATATAGCTGTTTGTATTCGGCCACCGTCATTGATAGAGTCATATACTGGTGGATAATAAAACCCCGATATTTTAGGTATATTGGTTTTGGTGGTATTCAACGATTGTAGAAGCAAGACTTGGATGTTTCTAGAAGATAGATAGTTACTCAAATAGGGAATATTTTTAACAATGGAACGTGCGTTCCACTGAACAATGTTCATGTCACTAACTACACACTTTTTCATGATGAACGGTTGTGTGTGTGTGTGTGTGTGTGTGTGTGTGTGTGTGTGTGTGTGTGTGTGTGAATCTGTGCACGACTGATGGTGGACATAGAATCCTCATAAACTTTCCATTACCATTTTTTTAACATTGGTTTCAGTTTTTTATCAGAAGAGAATTCGCAGTTATTGATCGCTTTCACAACTTTTCTTCCTGTCTAACTCGTCTGTTTCATGATGATTTACCATCATGGCTCAGTGTGTAAACGCAATGCAATGATGTCTTATAACATAACCGTAATTTTTCCACTAGACATATCGTCATGGTTTGGTGTGTAAACGCAATAAACTGATGTCTTAAAACTGCAATTTTCCATTAGACATCTGACAGTGAGTGCAATTCATCACATCTTCATGCTGGGGTTCGACTGTCAGTAACACACACACACATGCTCGCACACACACACACACACACACACACACGCACACCATACACTCACTCACATGCATGTCCTGTAACACACACTAAGACTGAAAAACGAATATGCTTTGCAGAACAATTTTACTTAAAAAAACTACAGGAAAAAAAAGCATGGCAACACAGACGCATCCGAAAAAATGAGCAGATAAGCAGAGTGATTTGTTATTAAAGGACAAAAACAAGATCATAGGTGTTTAAGAAGAGAATATTTTCCAACCTGACATAAATTAGGCCTGTCTTTAAACAAGCTTCGTCTTGAAATAATCATTTAAATAGCAACAGTTTTCACTACAGGAATGTTATACAATCACTGGAATTTTTCCAACGGTTTCTTTTCAAAGAGTTAAGACAATGCTGCTGGAATGTTTAGAAGTACAGGAGCCTACCACGGGAATGTTCAGAGATAACAACCAACACAATGAAAAGCATGTCAGTACAGACAAATACATGTATTTATTTTGTTTTAACACCTGTTTTTCTCGCTCATATTTTCATATGAGAACAAAGGAAGACTGCTTGGCATACTGATTATTTTCACATAACAAAATAACAAGTAGAAACAGGTCGTATTATACTGAGTTTTGAATGAACACAAGTCATAAGTCGGCATCTTTCCTTTCTTTTTTTTAAGCAAAACCTTTTGTTTTCTAAAGTTCACAGAGACAAAGGAATAACAAACATGTTGTACTGTAATATGAGTTTCAACTGGTCACATGATCATTTTGCATCCTTCCGAATTCCGTTTGGGAAAAAAAGCGTGTTATAATTCAAGGAAGATCTTGTTTTTAGCTAAAATACCCTTCAACATTTCATAATTGTCACAACTATACACAGTGTGATTCTAGACAAAGAACAAGTTAATCTCTACACATTCCTGGAAACATTTGCCATTATCATCGACAGATCTATATTTAAGAAAGAAATGTTGCCCCTGAATAATCACTGCATGAATACTGCTATAACTGAAAATAGATAAATGAATCTGGTAGGTTTTGAAAATAAATATTTGCGGTGTTCATGTTATTTGAAAAATGTTTGTCTTGCTGAAAAGTCAAAGCTCATTGCATTGGTAGTCTTTATTTCATTCATTCTCAAATGTAAACTACAAATACGCTATGAATTGTATGAAAAAATTCGTCTATCTACGGAGTGAATATTAGGGGATTCAAAACAAAAACATTAATTCAAAGACAAAAAAACCAAACAAACAAAAACAACAAACAAAACAAAAAACAACCAAAAAAACCAACAACCCTTTAATTAATGTAAATGAAGGCCATGTGACATGGGGAAACAACAAGTTTGAGCAGCGGTAAGATCCATTTTGCACACTGAAACAACATTTCTATCAAGTGAGAACTAGTTTAAAAAAATACCAAACAAACAAAACAAAAAAACATGCAGTGTCTGATGTGTGTTAGGCTGGGTAAAATGTTTTCAAAAAGTCCTCAAAAGCTTATTATGCAGAATTCACAAACACAAACAAACAAGCAGAACTACGGCTGCATAACACTACAGGAAACGCTAAGGTCATGAGTTCATAAGCGGCCGTGGTCGAGTCTTGTAAAACGTTGAGGTGAGTGGAATACAGTCACTGCTGGTGAGCAACTGCATTTCCGTCTTACTGGGATTCTGTTCGAGCAGAGGATGAAGAGAAAGCAGATTCACGGGTAACGGTTCGCTTGTGTATGCTGCTTTGATTGAAGAACTCCTGGGGTTCCATGCTTTTAGAGGACAGAAACTGCATGTCCCCTTGAGAAGAGTATGCATGGTTGTCGTAGGATGGGGGATTATTTCCAAATTCATGGTCTCTGCCAGTGTTTCCTCTTTGTCTGAAAATGGACGGGAAGAAAGGTGAAAACTATGATACAACTCTGAAAATATTACTGAAAACTTTCATACTCTTTTTCTTTCTTCATTTAATTATTCAACCACTGTTTTAAAATTATACGAATATTTAACTTTGTATACACCGAATCAAAAACCGTAGCTACTCTGACCACCTTAGCAGCTTAGCTCTTTTGTCATTGGCCAAAATTAACGAAGCTGTCCCTGGCTTTCATGTCACTTGCATGTTATCCGCCTTGATCAATCAGTAGCCTTCCAACTTAGCAAGCGTTGAATACTGCCTCTATTGTTCATTCTTCTGGCCAATGCCCGACAAGATAAGAATATGCAAGTTGACTCTGTGTTAGCTTTCGCCTCCATGTTTTGTCATGTCCAAGTTTCTTGACTTCTATTTTCCCATTCTCATAACCGGTATTTCTCTTGTGTGTTTTTCTTGTACATCATAAATAATTTTAGCTGATTTCGCGTGAATTTTGCTCCTGTCGATCATGAATCATTCCTTTCAATCTCAGCCATTACAAGTCGACTGGTTGGGACTTGAAACCAAGTACGGTCAAAGAAACTGGTTCAGCCCCAAACCCCTTTATCCTTTCAACCTCTCATTCTCCCCACGTCGATGACCATGGCTGTGAACGATTTGAGCAAACATCATGTTAACTTCGACAATTTGAGCAAACATCATGATAACTTCGCTCCCATCAATCTTGAAGTGTCTCCATCAGTCTCAGCCAGTCATGGATCTGATTCCAAGAATGATCAAAGAACTCGGTTCAGATCAAACTTCTTTGATCCCTTCAACCTCTCCTACTCCCCATGTCGATGACTGCAGACACCCTCAGCCAGGTCTCAAAAGATAATGTAAAACAAAAAAGGTTAAACGGAATGGAGTGGAATAAAGTAAATAAATAAATACACAAATAAATAAAGGCAGCAGGGAAGGTGTGTTCTCCTTTGGTTTTGATTGACTGTCCAGGTGGGAATTCATTTCCCTTGTCGCAAACAATGGCTTTCCACTCCGTATACTTTGATCCTAGTAGGCCTACATGGGTACATAGGATCATACCTCTTGGAACCCTTCCTGTGTTTTTCATTTTTTTTCTTTTTGTTGCAGTCTAGGCTTAAACAGTGGCTGACAGCACCGCGGCCCATTCAAGGGAAATGCGTTATCTCGTTCATTTGTGCAACCAAAAAACACGCACTGTAAACCACACGTATTTAATACTCCGAAACACCCAGCTCAAGGACGTCCTCTTGGTACAGGGCTCCAGGGAGATGCCCACATCTGGCCCAGATGCCATGTCCGCCACCCATGCTCTGCATCTGGGCAAGATCTTCGGTCCTGTCCCCTCGAGGTGCTTGACACACCTCTATTCACAGCAGACTTACAACTGGCAGATAGGACAAGCTAGCCAGGTGCACCCTGGCCACATACACATCGACCAAAGCCTTTCTATAGGCACTTTGCTAGTGTACCCAGAGAGAGGCCCTCTTCATTGCAGTTCTCGAACCATCCCCCTTCTCCAGAACAGCCGAAGTTCAGAGCAAACAACCAGTCTCCGGAGGAGTCTTTCTCAGAGCTAATCATTGGATCTGTGACCAACACTATCGGTTTTCTGTTCAACCTGGTGCGCTGCCTCAAATTCTACCGGAATTGCACAAAGAACAATTGTTATGACTGAAGGTGTCTCCTCATCTCAGTCAAAAAGAACCTCTGGAAGAACAGTATCTGATGGCTCAGTCTGATGTTTCCTTGGGCTAACCATATGATGGGCAAGAATATGAGCTTGCTAAATCCCCTGGCTCCCAAAGTTCAAGCTCTTGCAATATCCTCAACATCTGCTCGTTTTGTCCCATAATATCCTCGGCATCTGCTCGTTTTGTCCTATAATATCCTCAGCATCTGCTCGTTTTGTCCCATAATATCCTCAGCATCTGCTCGTTTTGTCCCATAATATCCTCAGCATCTGCTCGTTTTGTCCCACTGAAAGACTTACTGGGGGCATCACAATGGTGCTCGTCGAACACTTTCATCAATCACTGTCTCAGGCATATTTCTCTCAATCGAGCAGACGGTTCCCCTTTTTGCTATTTCCGTCAATGGCTCTACAGCTACAAGCAGACATGCCCCTCCACCATTATATGAATTTAGCTACCCTTTTTGATTTGGTGCATACCAAGTCAAATTCACGTGGGTTTTTTTCTCGTAATATTTGTTAACTTGTATACTTATTAAATCATAAACCCAGATTCCTGCCCTTCCAAGCCCGTTCATATCGCTTTGGTTTTCATTCGAGTGACAGAACAAGAACAACAAAGGCAACAATCAGCACTCGCTAAGTGGGAAACCACTGACTGATCAAGATGGATTACATGCAAGTCACACAAGAGACATGGACAGCTTCATTTCTTAACTTCGTATTTAGTTAAAAAACAAGTTGGTAACCTGACCATCTTAGGTCTCTGTCATTGCCAATATTTAGCTGTCTCTGGCTCTTGTGTGATCCACATGTGATCCTTTTCATCATTCAGCGATTTTTCTCTTCAGTAGGCACTAAATACTGTCCTTGTGTTACATTTCTTTCTGACTAACATTGCACCACACAAGCTGAATCTATCTTGGCTATCTCTTCCTTCACGTTTTGACATGTATGAATTTGTCTTTGACTTTATTCTTCCATTCTCGTTTCCTTTTTGTTGATTCCTTGTTTATCATGAGCAATTTGAGCCGGCAACACATTGATTTAACCTCTTTTGATCTCAAACCACACCCATCGTCCACGCCCTGAACTGGACTGAACTGGATCATGTTGTCAAAGAGTATGCCAAAAGCCTGGAACAAAGCACTTAATACAATGTGGAACCCTTTTTGTCGAGGCACAATGAGGTTTCAGGAAAGGAAAAAAGTTCATAGATGCTCAACTTTGTAAACAGATAATGGAGCATGATAAAGAACTGAACCAAGTCTTTGGAGACGAAGAAATAACCGTTGACGTATTTTGGGGTTGAATCCTGAACAATGGGTCTCATATACATGCGCATACACGCACACACATATACAGAGAAACATACAGACAGACAGATACTGTAGATACAAGTGCACACTGAAAGGAAATATTACCTTTTCTTGATGATGCATACGGCAACGATGATGATTCCAACGACCAACAGACAAGCGCCCACCACAAGAATAGCAATGAGAAGGGCCGACACTTCAGTACTATCATCATCATCCTTGTCATCACGAAACTTTTCACACTCTGGCACTAGCAAAAGACAAGAAATGAATGTCCAGTAAAGTCATTTGTACTATTATCATTATTACTGCTGATACTAATACTACCATTACAATTATCAGTTTTATAAAATCACAGATGATACACTGCGTCTTTTTTTCAAAAGAGACACGCATTTGCCTTTTTTCCAACTGCATTATTTAAGTTGCAAGTTAATTTACTGGTACCATCCTTCTTTCTGGCTCTGCAACATGCCACCACATTCAAAATCATTTCATTGCAGCCTCAAGGCTAGTAGTCATTAATGGGAATTTTCCACTATTATGCCGAAATTTAATGAAAAATAAAAACAGTAGAGAACATGAAAATGTATGTGAAATGTATCCATATAAGGACATGTATTTTTCCGAGATCTGACTAAATGGAATATTCTTCATACTTCAGACACATTCTGCAGACATCCAGTAACGCCTTCCCCTATCCATCCTTTAATTCATTACCCTATCCACGAGTTTCCACTTCCTAACCATTTTACACTCACATTTTATCCAGAAGCTTCCCAACCTTTTTCACTCTCATGGCTTATCCAGAAACTTCTTTATCCCTTTATTCTCACATCCCGTCTAGAAGCTTCCCCACCTTTTTTCTGTCCCATTCTATCCAGAAGTTTCCTTAGTCTTTCATTCTCTCACCATATCCAGAAGCTCCTAACTCTTTCACTCTCACATCCTATCCACAAAACATTCCTGATCCTTTCATTCCCTCACCCTATCCAGGAGTTCCTAATCCTTTCCCTCTCAAATTCTACCCACAATATTCATAATCATTTCACTCCCTCAACCTACCCAGAAGTTTTTCAACCCTTCAACTCTCTCGGCATATCCACCAGCTTTTTGCGGGAAGCTGATTACTATGAATGAGGGAGTGAAAGGGTAAGCCTGCAGGAACCTGGTGGATAGGGATAAGGGAGTGAAAGGGATTAGTGCTCTTATCTTGAAATGCCACTTACAGTTTCTGATGGACCATTTTGTCTCAGACTGCAGTGGATCACAGATCAGACAGATGTTGTCATCAGAAATGTCTTCAGGCATGAAGCACTGGCCTTTGATTTCGCACGTGGCTGTTGCCTGAAATTTACAAACATTTTAGAATCAAATGCTTATAAAAATCTCACAGAAGAGACTTTTCAGCCGATAAACTAATACTTATCTTTCATTAGTTGATGTATCTGTCAGAGAATCATTTCAGGTTTTGAGAACAAACATATGCAGGTCAACTGTACACTACTAATGAATGAAGCCAAAATGGCTATCAATCATCTGTATCTACATGTACATACCTACTACTAATCAACCCCATGACGAAAAGAAAAAAAAAAGAAAGAATCATTGCTGTTGCAGGAAAGGATTTAAAATCATTTTCTTTATCCTCGGCAAAATCACTCACAATATGTTTGCACAGGTGCGTGTCTGGGTCACAGGCGTAGCAGCGTGGATCATACGCGGTGAAGAGCATAGAGACTGTGGGGTCAATTCCATTATTACTGACTCCAATCAACAAGGTCTGCTCAGCGCTGTTGGAGCGAGTGATCTGGCAGTGTACCATGTTGGCCGTCATCAGTGTGGCTGAAACCTTTCTTGGCAATCCCACAGGACTATGGAAGCCAGACGACAGCACCTGCCCAGTCCAATGTAGCAACGTCAGTTTAAGTCAATAGCATCAAACAAAAAAACCAATGTAACAAACAAAATCAGTTTACGTCAATAGTGTCAAATAAAAATATCCAATGTAGCAATGTCAGTTTATGTGAACAGTGTAAAACGACACAACAGTGTAATGTAGCAATGTCAGTGTCAAACGAAAGTCCAATGTAACTGTGTCAGTTTATGTCAACAGTGTCAAACGAAAGATCACTGTAACTATCAGTTTATGTCAACAGTGTCAAACAAAAGTCCAATGTAACTATCAGTTTATGTCAACAGTGTCAAACGAAAGTCCAACGTAACTATGTCAGTTTATGTCAACAGTGTCAAACGAAAGTCCAACGTAACTATGTCAGTTTATGTCAACAGTGTCAAACGAAAGTCCAACGTAACTATGTCAGTTTATGTCAACAGCGTCAAACGAAAGTCCAACGTAACTATGTCAGTTTATGTCAACAGTGTCAAACGAAAGTCCAACGTAACTATGTCAGTTTATGTCAACAGTGTCAAACGAAAGTCCAACGTAACTATGTCAGTTTATGTCAACAGTGTCAAACGAAAGTCCAACGTAATTATGTCAGTTTATGTCAACAGTGTCAAATTAAAGTCCAACGTAACTATGTCAGTTTATGTCAACAGTGTCAAACGAAAGTCCAATGTAACTATGTCAGTTTATGTCAACAATGTCAAAAGAAAGTCCAATGTAAGTATGTCAGTTTATGTCAACAGTGTCAAACGAAAGTCCAATGTAACTATGTCAGTTTATGTCAACAATGTCAAACGAAAGTCCAATGTAAGTATGTCAGTTTATGTCAACAGTGTCAAACGAAAGTCCAATGTAAGTATGTCAGTTTATGTCAACAGTGTCAAACGAAAGTCCAATGTAAGTATGTCAGTTTATGTCAACAGTGTCAAACGAAAGTCCAATGTAACTATGTCAGTTTATGTCAACAATGTCAAAAGAAAGTCCAATGTAAGTATGTCAGTTTATGTCAACAATGTCAAACGAAAGTCCAATGTAAGTATGTCAGTTTATGTCAACAGTGTCAAACGAAAGTCCAATGTAACTATGTCAGTTTATGTCAACAGTGTCAAAAGAAAGTCCAATGTAACTATGTCAGTTATTGTCAACAGTGTCAAACGAAAGTCCAGTGTAAGTATGTCAGTTTATGTCAACAGTGTCAAACGAAAGTCCAATGTAACTATGTCAGTTTATGTCAACAATGTCAAACGAAAGTCCAGTGTAACTATGTCAGTTTATGTCAACAGTGTCAAACGAAAGTCCAATGTAACTATGTCAGTTTATGTCAACAGTGTCAAACAAAAGTCCAATGTAACTATCAGTTTATGTCAACAGTGTCAAACGAAAGTCCAACGTAACTATGTCAGTTTATGTCAACAGTGTCAAACGAAAGTCCAACGTAACTATGTCAGTTTATGTCAACAGTGTCAAACAAAAGTCCAACGTAACTATGTCAGTTTATGTCAACAGTGTCAAATGACAATTGACAAAACGCAATGCAGCAATATCAAAGTCAACAGTGTCAAAAAACAAAGAGCAGTGTAATAATGTCAGTTTATATGAACAGTGTCAAACGACAAATGACAAAGTGCAACGAAGCGATGTTAAAGTCAACAGCGTCAAACAACAAAGTGCAATATAGCAATGACAAAAGTCAACAGTGTCAAGCGACAAAGGCCAATGTAGCAATGTTAAAGTCAACAGCGTCAAACGACAAAGTGCATATAGCAATGACAAAAGTCAACAACGTCAAACGACAAAGGCCAATGTAGCAGTGACAAAGTCAACAGTGTCAAACGACAAAGGCCAATGTAGCGATGGCAAAGTCAACAATGTCAAACGACAAAGGCCAATGCAGCGATGTCAAACAAACAGTATCATGTAAACATCATCTATTGACACACGCAACATTTTGTCAGTCACACCAACTTCATGTTGGAATCAACAGCCTCACAGGATTTTGATCTCTTGAAAGGCGGTATATTTTCTGAATTAGTTTTTTCCATAGGCAGCGAAACTGATAGACAGCCCTAGGATGAAAAATTAGTTGATCTTTTTATTTCTGCTTTTTAAAATTTTTGGTCTGTGATTAGGGTTGTCAGTTATAAGAAGCTTTCCTGCTCTTCTGTGCAGGCAATATGCATTTCTAACAGAGATTCACTACAACCATCCCATATTGTTGATGCATAGCCAATATAGGGTTTAATGCAGGCAATGTAAAATAGTTCTTGGCTTCAGTGTTGATAAAGTATGACAACCAATCAAGAAAAAATGAATTCTTAAAAGAGAGTTTGTCTTAAGAGTTTAACTGAGAGACTTTTTCTATCAATGTGGACTTCCCGTGTAATTTGTCTGTGTATTTCGACTGTGTATTAAACTAAGTTAAGAAGAAAAGATGACAGAATTAAAACGGAGACACTACTAACCTGAACTGACTGCATATGACAGGACAGGTAGGAGGACTCAATGAATCCTTCTCCAGTGATGAAGACATCGTCACAGCGATCTTTGCTTGTTACTTCACATAGACCATTTTGGATCAAGTGGGTGTTGTAAGGGCGAGGTAGGTCTGTACGTTTGTGGGAGCAGTTTCCTCCCACATAGCTCGGATAACAGGAACACACACCTGTTGACAATATTAGTGTCTCTGACTGACTGGCTGAGATGACACAAACTCAACCTGTTGACAATATTAGTGTCTCTGACTGACTGGCTGAGATGACACAAACTCAACCTGTTGACAATATTTAGTGTCTGACTGACTGGCTGAGATGACACAGACTCAATCTGTTGACAATATTAGTGTCTCTGACTGACTGGCTGAGATGACACAGACTCAAAATCTGACATCAGCCTGCGATATAAAACTGGATCGGGACTGTTTGCTGCCCATCTTACTGCTTCAATACTCTGGTGCTACCACTTTGGTATCTCAGTGGTTCCATTTCCCTCGCCTCCCTCCCATTTTAAGGCTTTGCTAGCCAATACAGTTTTCAGCAAGCTCAAGAAGTTTGCCAAATAATCGCTGGCATATTTGGTGGAACACATATATTAACTGTTCAAGTGCAATAAATTCCTCTGTAACAAATTCTAGTTCCAAACAGAAAAATGCACTTAATTTTCCATTGTTAACATTTCCAATAATCTTACAAATCAATATTTCAGCTTCAGTTTATAATAACTTATTAGTCACTTCTAAATGATTTTCCCAACTTAACGTTTATGCAACCTCTATGTGAAGCATCATTTTTAAATGAGTTTCTTATTTTCAAGTATTGATTTCCTGGCAACAAAAATTGTGATAGACTGAGCTGAAAACACAGAATGCAGTTAAGTCAAATATAACATTGCCTGTAAGATATGTGCACATTTTCAGGGTCGAGTAAGACATCTGCCACATTCATCAATGTAATCCTTTAATTAGAAGAATACACTTCCTACCATTTCTACTATTAATAATTCACTACAGGAAAACAAATCATCGACACTATTCAATCTATTCGAATGTTTACTAACACTTACAAACAATTAAATTTGCATTTTTAGTAAACAAAAATGGCGTTGGTGTTTGATTTTGGACTGTTTGACTTTTTCTGAGGCATCTGATGTAATCAGTAGGTAAACAGATTTTCATATGTGATTGGAAAACCACAAGAAGAATTTTAATGTTACGAGCAAATGTAGGCCTATGGAATCATGAATCTGTTCAGGCACTCTAACAGTGAGCACTGTGATAGTCACATATGTTGAATGTAAGGAAAATGAAGCCCTGGTCTTGAACAAAAACTGGATGCAGTTATCTCAATGATCGCAGCCCAGTAAAAAGATCAGAAGCAACTGCCGACTGATATGACACGGCTCACAACTCAGCCACTATCATTCACCACCACTGCATGATTGCAGGCATTTTGGAAGCTGAAACGTAGTACACAGGTTATCACAAACGTTCAAAGCACAAAGGCTGTTTCCTGGTTGAACAATTTCTAATATCAAATCATTCTCACTGCAGCTTTAGCTTAGCTGGTTAGAGTGCCACGCTACAACAGGTTGATTCAACTCTTGGGCGCGGAACAGTTTTCATGTAGGTTGGCTGGCTCTTAGGATGGAGCTGTGGACTCACAATGTCCTGTCTTGAGCTAATTTCACCCGGCAATGTAAAAACCATTTGACCTAACGTTCTAATCATTCTGGTATTGTCATGCTTTCATTTCAAGACATTGCCAGCACACAGAGGCTTGCGCAGTCTCATGGAGTCTGTCATATAATGGCTGGCTGGTTTAGGTGGAAAGCATATAGAACTACGAGAGTACGATGATTTCGTCTTGAAATGATTCCAGTCTTACTTGCAACAGACATGTTTGCACGTCGCCATACAATCCTGAAATAAATGCAGTGATGGGACCAAAGCCTTTGAGTGACAAACAGTAAGGGTGCTGCAAGCAAAAAGTATTCCATATTCTATAAACATTATTTTGAACAGATTATTCTTTATTCAATGTTTCACCAATAATATTTTGAACAGTTAATTTGGCATTTGAATTTGTGTATTCAGTATTCCAGAAACGTTTTTTTGAAAAGTTATTTGACATTCGAATTTATGTTGCTTTTAAGTCTTGTATCTCCTGAAAGGGACTTACCCATCTCACAATCTCCATTGTCATTACAGTTATGGTCACAAGTGTTGTCGAGAAACGTGAGGACAGTTGAGCGCACAGAGTTCTGGTAGGTGATGTTATGCAGGAACAGAGAGCGACATTTCTCTACCGCCTGGCTGGCCGTGAAGGTGCCATTCAGGGTCGAGTAAGCCACCTGCCACATTCATCAATATAAAAGGTGAGGTCAGACCATAACATTAAGGTCATAGGGGATTGAGGTGGTAGAGACATCAGCTTTTCTAAAGGCAAGCATCATGCCGGCAGTGCCCATCTCTTTCTTCGCTAACTTTAAAGAAAGTCAAGTACACATTACAACTGGGCAACTGAGGTTGCACGCACAAGTTTTGCTGGAGCATGATAAGCATCCAGAATACCTGTGCAGGCAAACTGAAAGGCTACTGATTACCTTTGTGCCAACCAGGCCTCTGTATTTCTTACATTAAACTTTACATTTAGCGTGGTCATTATCTATTCATCATGGAATTGTTTGGTATATCTTTTGAAACACACAAAAATGTTTATGGATAAGAAGTCTCGCACACAATCATATACTGCAGATAATATCTAAATCAACCATTCTTTATTTATTCTGTTGTGTGTGTGTGTGTGTGTGTGTGTGTGTGTGTGTGTGTGTGTGTGTGTGTGTGTGTGTGTGTGTGTGTGTGTGTGTGTGTGTGTCTGTGTTCGTTCGTTCTTTGATTTAACGTCTTTTCACTATAAGTGATATTAGAATGTCTGTGTGTGTGTGTGTGTGTGTGTGTGTGTGTGTGTGTGTGTGTGTGTGTGTGTGTGTGTGTGTGTGTGTGTGTGTGTGTGTGTGTGTGTGTGTCTGTGTTCGTTCGTTCTTTGATTTAACGTCTTTTCACTATAAGTGATATTAGAATGTCTGTGTGTGTGTGTGTGTGTGTGTGTGTGTGTGTGTGTGTGTGTGTGTGTGTGTGTGTGTGTGTCTGTGTGTGTGTGGTGTGTGTGTGTGTGTGTGTGTGTGTGTGTGTGTGTGTGTGTGTGTGTGTGTGTGTGTGTGTGTGTTTATGTAAACACAACTGTCACATGTTGAGCGTGGACTGGATAATCCCAATTCAGTACATGTATGTGTGTCCGTTTTCTTTCCTTTTCTTTTCTTTGTGTGTGTGTGTGTGTGTGTGTGTGTGTGTGTGTGTGTGTGTGTGTGTGTGTGTGTGTGTGTGTGTGTGTCTGTGTGTGTGTGTGTGTGTGTGTGTTCCAAACTCGGCTGGCTTGGGTAGTCCGAAGAAATTCTTTGACCTGATAAATTAGCTGGCCAATTTGGCCAAGAGAGATCCCCCTTTTTTTATCAGATGAAAAGGTCAGGCAAAAACTTCATGACAGGGTTAGAATATTTTTCTTTTGTTATTCTGTGTCCAAGATTTCAGTTTATGAAGTAATATAATCATTTTCCTTTTCATTCAGAAATGTCTTCGAAGTAAGATTAAAAACATCTACAAAAGATATGAGTCAAATAGCCTCAAGTTTGTGAATAATGCTGATGACATTGGTATGTTATGGAATTGCTAGCAAGAAATAAGGGATGTATATCGGTGATGTATGCTTGGAGAAAGGTAGTTGTTTCATAAGAAATATTTTTTGGCTATTGTTTATGTATTGTCTTGGGAAAAAATGTAAGGTACACTTGCAACTTTACTTCTTGGATGTTTGGACTGAAAAAAGTGGATAACTTACCCCGGCGATTTGTGATAATGATGAAATGTGAACGATATATACCTTGCTCTTTTAAAAAATAGAAGATGGTGCTGTCTGTGGAGATGTCAGAAAAGATATCTGAATGTATAGATAGGTTCCGGTTATATGGGGACTACACGAGGAAGTGTTGTGGTGTGTAACCACCAAATGGTGCTTGCGCTGTCTGCTGAAAATGGCAAGAACTTAATGAAATGTGGCTGTTTTCAGGCGGCACTACAAGTGGTGACATCTGAGTGAAACTGGCTATCCGATAGGCCCAGGAATCTTTTGCAGCACATAGGCGCTCAGTACTATCAAGCAGTTGACAGATTAGCGTTAAAGCGGTATTTTTTTCCGGGAATGAAAAGGTTTGCAAAGAAATTTGAACATCCCCCCCCCCCCCAGGCATTTTTTCTTCTAAATTGTAATAAATGAGCAAGTTGTTTTAGAAGTTCGGATGGAATGTGTAGAATAAATAAACCGACACGTATCAGATTATTGTTAATTCTTTACAAATGTGTGTGTGTGTGTGTGTGTGTGTGTGTGTGTGTGTGTGTGTGTGTGTGTGTGTGTGTGTGTATGTGTGTGTGTGTATGTGTGTGTGTGTGTGTGTGTGTGTGTGTGTGTGTGTGTGTGTGTGTGTGTGTGTGTGTGTGCATATGTCATAATTAAATGCATTTTTATGTGTGGGCATGTGAATGCTAATCCATTTCCACATACCCATGTAAGTGCGCGTGCGCATATTTAATATACACTCCATTGTGTGTGCCCGCGTGTGTGTGCGCACGCATGACCAAGCATGCATGTGTGCATGTGTGATTGAGCACATAATATGTGTGTGCACGCACGCATAACCAAGTTGTGTGTGTGTGTGTGCATGTGTGATTGTGCACCTACATGTAGTTACTGTTTAACAGCACAAGGCACAAATGTTTTCTTTTAATATGAAGCATTCATCCCTTTCTCCTTCTTCTCAATCTTGTTTTCTCTGTCTAATTTTCTCATTGTTTTGTTAGTTTCCTTCCTTCTTTTTTTTTCTTTTTGTTTTCTTCTTTTTCTGCCGTCTGTCAGTACCGCCATAACTTAATTTAGTCATGTAATGTTACTACTATAACAGAATAATTGATCCAAGTATTTTTTCCCACAGAATATAATGTCAAACCTTTTGCTCATTTCTGCAATTGCAACCTACCCTGATGTTGTCTACACAAGTATCAATAAGATCAGCGTATGAGTAGGTTCCGTTGGCCTCGAGAACAGCTCGGTCGCAGTAGCGCAGGTTCTCTCGTTCTTCCAGCAGAATTTCACAGTGCTCCCTCGCCTGTTCCTCTGTCCAGTTAGCGGATGTAGGCCAACTCACATTCTGAAAATGGGGACATCAATCCATTATAACAAGTCACCTTTTTCTGAAAAACGTGGATATGTCAATCTACTGATTATAACATAACCGCAACATGACTCGATTTTGATAAGAGGGACAAGTTGAATCAATATTACAGAACTCCACAAATGATTATGAAAAAAACAAACAAACAAACACACACACACACACACACACACACACACACACACACACACACACACACACACACACACACACACACACACACAAAAACGAAAAACAGGGACAAGCTGACCAATCATTACAGCAGTTCAGAACCGATTCCAAAAAAAGTTCTGAAGTCAATCTATTGTAACATTGCAGCACCCAGATTCTGAAAACGGGGTCATGTTAATTTTTTTTTTTTACTAAAAAGAACACTTAATTTAGTTCTTTACTTGTATTTTCCGAAAAAAATTAAATCAAACAAACAATCAATACGGAGGAAACAAACACAGCAAACAAACAAAACAAAAACAATCAGTTGAAACAGTGACATGACACCTAACATTCATAAGCGTTGCATGCATGATACGTTTCATTCAATGGAAGAAGAAGAAAAAAAGGAACTGAAATAATTACTAAAAAGAATGAATGTTAGCAATGATCAAACCTGTATCTTGTGAGTTCAGTTTTAAATTAAGTTGCATGTCTGGTTAATAAGTATCATTTCCTTAAAAGGGGAGAGATGTAGTAGCGATCTAAGGGAAACAGCCGTGTTTTGCATTCCCATATTGTCACTTCTTATTTAGTACGATAATTGAATAAATCGAGGCTTCCATTTTGTATGGTCATGGTGCTATGGTCGTGTTAATTTTGGATACGAGTCTGACTGCACATTCTCTACGAAACATGCAACATCGACCACACTACCAACATAACAATTCAAAGACAAGTAACATCAGACAGGGTAAAGGATTGTTGAACATCAGACAGGGTAAAGGATTGTTGACCATCAGACAGGGTAAAGGATTGTTGAACATCAGACAGGGTAAAGGATTGTTGATCATCAGACAGGGTAAAGGATTGTTGAACATCAGACAGGTTAAAGGATTGTTGAACATCAGGCAGGTTAAAGGATTGTTGAACATCAGGCAGGTTAAAGGATTGTTGATCATCAGACAGGGTAATGGATTGTTGATCATCAGACAGGGTAAAGGATTGTTGACCATCAGACAGGGTAAAGGATTGTTGAACATCAGACAGGGTAAAGGATTGTTGACCATCAGACAGGGTAAAGGATTGTTGAACATCAGGCAGGGTAAAGGATTGTTGACCATCAGACAGGGTAATGGATTGTTGATCATCAGACAGGGTAAAGGGTTGTTGAACATCAGACAGGGTAAAGGATTGTTGATCATCAGACAGGGTAAAGGATTGTTGAACACCAGACAGGGTTAAGGGTTGTTGACCATCAGACAGGTTAAAGGATTGTTGAACATCAGACAGGGTAAAGGATTGTTGATCATCAGACAGGGTAAAGGATTGTTGAACACCAGACAGGGTTAAGGGTTGCTGACCATCAGGCAGGTTAAAGGATTGTTGAACATCAGACAGGGTAAAGGATTATTGATCATCAGACAGGGTAATGGATTGTTGATCATCAGACAGGGTAATGGATTGTTGATCATCAGACAGGGTAAAGGATTGTTGATCATCAGACAGGGTAATGGATTGTTGATCATCAGACAGGGTAAAGGGCTGTTGAACATCAGACAGGGTAAAGGATTGTTGATCATCAGACAGGGTAAAGGATTGTTGAACACCAGACAGGGTAAAGGACTGTTTATCTCATTGATCAAGTTGATGAAAATGAAATGTACTCACCTTGGGACTCGAACATAGTTCACACAAACACAAAAATGAACAAAACACCTACCGGTTTCGACCTTTGGGTCTTCTACGGGTTACACTTACAAAAAAAAAAAAAAAATGAAAAAGGGGGGAGGGGAGAAGGGAAAGATAAACACATATGACAGGCCACACACACACACACTGGATACATGTGTTTGATGTAAGGATGGCTGTGCTTTTGTGTTTGAGACCATCTAAAAAGGACAAAAAAACTATATGTATCTCGCACATGCATATACAGTTTTTCTTACTTTTCTTTCATTTGTCAAGCCATTCAAACACGTCTGAAAGGGCTCCTGATCCAGATGGATTAAAATGGCGCTGTAAATGGCTGGCATAGACACAAATAAATTCAAAGCCCCAGCACTTGCACTGCAACCACTTAGGCAGCAGTCAAACAAAGACACTAGCTAAGAGGCTGGAGATTGGTCATCATGAATGTTTTCAAGAAATTCTATTGTAAACCTGTTATCAGTTCATTCAGAAACAAGAGATACGTACAGTCTGTTTTAGACGACTTTGTATATAAGACTTTCACGTTGATTGCTATGAAAGTGCATGTGTCTGAAAAGTTGCAATAAACAACGAACATTCATTTCTCATATGTTTGACATGCTGCTTGTATGAATGGAAAATTTGATTTAGTTCAGTTTTTACGTTGACACCCACCTCAGGTGATATGGCCGACGGGGATAACCATCCCAGGGAAGTGGGGGAAGGGGGACCTATCTAATCCTATACTGACACCACCAGAACAACAATGATGTTAAGATGAGACAGTAAGAAGGCCAGTTTTAATGTATCACACCCCGGGATGAATGGAAAAAAAGAGTGTTCCCTGACTATAAAATCTCTAGTGAAGAGACTGACCAGTCAGCAGGCGAGTAATGATTAGGTTAATGTTTTCTTTTCTTTTATTTTATATGCTTTGTTATTAGTATTTATGCAAACAAAACCGACTTACTTTTGGCAATTTGTCATCTCACGAGTCGATTTGGTGTGTTACAGTGTCTGTTACAGTGTCTGTATGGCAGGCAGGTAGAGTCAGATCTGAGGAGGATTTTTTATTGTTTAAACTTAAGCATGGTTTGACATTGCTTTTTCTTTTACATAATCATAAATGTTAATAAGTTTAAAAGTACAGTGTAAAATATGTGTCCTTCCAAGCAACATCACGTTATCATGGATAAATGGACCACCTGAAGATGATCACACGTCTTTGTCAACATGAAATTTTGATAGTCTTGGGGACAAGTTTCTGCTCTTCAAATGGAGTCAAATGTGCGGCAGACGGCTCAATATACCTGTGCAAAGCTGATGGCATAATCAACATCGTCTTCCACTGTAGAACGCTTACGTCTGGTATTGGCAGCAGTCTGTGCTGCAGCCTTCCTCAACAAATCTGTTATGTCCATCCCTGCAAACAAATACAATAAAAAAGGAAATACTATCATTTCATTTTTGACACTAAATCATATCCTTATTTGTTTATGTTGTAAAATCTTTATTTTTTTGTTTCGTTTATTCATTATTATATTTTGTGGCTGGCTGGCTGATTGAGTTGACAATGCTGTAGTGTTGTACACTGCAGATCAGATAGTTCGAGCTCGATCCTTGCCCACAACATAAGAACTGACCTATTCGCTGCCCATCTTAAAGTGTCAATCATTCTGATGATGTAAGTTATGTGTGTTACTGGCCGTGTCTTCCTGTCTTATTTCAAGACCTTACCAGCAGATAGGGTTTAACGAAGGCTCCAGGAGCAAGCTACACGACTGCTAGCAGATTTGGATACATTATGCATGGAGCTATTCATGTACAATGAATCCTCATTGAGCAATATCCGATTCCTATTAGACTGGGATTTTTACTACCATGTTGACCAGTATTGTTGATGTCTACAAATCTGGGTTTTTTGGTTCATGTCTTTTAGACTAATTGTTTTGCTCAAGTTCCGTCTTTGTACTTTTTCGTGAAAGCTCTAAAAACTCAACTTTTTCTCGTTTCTGTAATGTATGACTGGTAAATGTGTGAGGCAATTTATTTTGTGCGTATCTTATCGACTTGTTTTGGATGCCTTGCAACTGTGAATGTGCATGTGTGCGCTCTAATATACACTTTTATAAATGCTTTAGTTTTAACTAATTACTCATTTATTCAAAAGTATTATTACTATAATTATTATTAACGTTGAAATGTTTCTGATTGTGCAATTCCAGTTTGGATAATGGGCATCAAAACTCATAAAAGAAGAAAAAGTCCTGCTGGTGACTGCCAGCCAAAAACGAATGTTTTCTTTTAAAAACATGCACTACACATTCAGTTCAAATATAACCCATGAAATAGTTCATACTGGAAAAAAATGAAATCCGAATTCTGAAGGAATATACTAAATACAACTATAAGAATTAGTACAAACAATCAATTGACAAATCTTCACAATGGACCACTAAGGAACAACAAACAGATCAAATCGAAAAATATTCTCTTTTTTTTGTTGTAAAGAAATTGGCCAAACCTGATACAAATAATGTGCACGGTCTGTGACTCCATGGAAATTTGACTTGTGTACAGAAAACAAATAATCAGACCATGTGCTGGTCTCCTGTTTCAATATGAGGCACAGGGAAACACTAACTGAACAGTAACCCTCTAAAACTCATCGGAGAAGAAATAAACACAGAGAAAGACCCCCAACCGACAGATAAAAGAAGTACTATACAAACAACAAAATCCTGAAACAAACACTTCACAATTCTGGAAACGTAAATTACATATACACATAAGAAAATACTTTAATACCACTCATGAACATATAAAATAATCAAGATTATGACTCATCTATCTTAAAGTTTTGCACAGTATCTATCCAACAACACCATGCTTCATGGAAAGGGAATAACGATATCTAGACATGTACATAATGCCTTAAAAGGACTTTACAGAACGTGCCTTTTACGACTGAGAGAGAGAGAGAGAGAGAGAGAGAGAGAGAGAGAGAGAGAGAGAGAGAGAGAGAGAGAGAGAGAAATAAAATGTCTGTGAAGTGCATAATCTAACCTTTGTATTATATTCGATTCTTTTTATGTACTGTGGCTCTCAAAATGATATGGATTAAGAATTCAGAGAAAATGAGGTACATATATAATTGTCCATGGAATATATGGTTCTGTATGAGTGGTTGTGTATGGAATACTTTCATAATCATACAAAGATGAGAAATTAACACAAAACTGAAAAAGGGGGGGAAAAAAAGACACATCCTCTGTGATTCACTGTAAGAGAAAATACTGAAGTCAGGAAAATCACACAAACACACACATAAACACACACACACAAACACATACGCGCACGCACACACACACACACACACACACACATACATACATATACACCCCCCCCACACACTCTCTCTCACACACACACAAACAAGATGCCCACATACAAACCCAAAAATTAGGAAAATAGAACAAAATTTGACAAAAATGAAAGAAGAGAAGAAAAAGATCTATCAATGTAAGTAAAATGAAAAGAAACAAAACAAAACAAAACAAAACAAAGAAAGACGGAAAGAAAAGAAAGTGAAAGAAAAGTAAAATAAATAGAAGAAAAAGAAGACGGGGGAAGCAAAGCAACATCAACACCAACAAAAGCATTCAAACATAACAATCTACCTATGGACTTAAATAACTACTGACTGATTTCTGTTCAACACTGATGATCCGGCGGAGACATGATAACTGATTTCCCCAGACGAAAAAAATAAATCTGTGATAAGTCACATGAAAATAGTACAGTTGTGTGAATAATGCCCAAGTTTGAAGCAAAATTTCCCCAAACTGAGTCACTGATGACCCAGTACATCAAATGTACATATCTCAGAAACTAATCAGGATAAAGCAATTCTATTTTCACATTCTGTTCAGTAGTATCTTGCCTTACTATTAAAGTAAAAACCTCAATTTGCCAAAACTGCAAAATATCCGCGATTTTCCAATGCACTGTGTCACATATGCTGCTTGCTTGGTTTGGGACAATCCACCAGAACAACACGCATACACACATCTGATCACAGAAAAAGAATAACACACACCAACTTTTTAGCACTCACCCTGCACGTAGTCACAGGTGGCCACTTTGGAAATAGCACTGCATTGATTAGCGGATGGGTTCGAGTTCAGACAACTGCATGATGACGTCATGATGGTACTGGCCTGGCCGCTGATGATGTTAGCACGTGACAGTTGGGAAACGCTACACAAACGCACAATATACTTCAGAAATGGGCACACAGCTGACGGGTGAAAACCCTACGTAAACACATAATGCAATACAGAACTGAACACACATCTGCCGCAACATTGCAAGAACACTTGACATTCACTTGTTAGAATGTACGAGTGGTTGACTGTACCACGATATAGCAAAAAAATTTGAGATTCAAAAGATAGAATATACATCTGACAAATGGTTGATCCTACCACCACCATGCAAAGAACATCTAAAATTCACTACACAGAATATACAGCTAGCAAGTGGCAGATCATGCAGCCACATTGCAAAGAACATTTGTAAATTACAAGATACATTCTATAGTTGACAAGTGACTGATCATGCCACCAGATTGAAAAGAAAATGTTTCAAATGCACAAGATAGAATATATAGCTGACAAGTCATGCCGCAACACTGCAATGAATATTTGAAATTCACAAGATAAAACAAGCAACTGACATGTGGTCTGATTCTGCTGCCACACTGCCATAAACAAACAAACAACAACAACAACAAAACAAACAAACAAACAAAAATAAAAAAAATTACAAGGCAGAGCGTCTGTTGACTTGTTTTATCCTTCCGACATAATCTGCGCCAGAACAGTGAAAAATGGAGATTTTTCCAAATCCCTGTGTAGCTATATGCACTTACCGTTTCTTAACATTTGCTTCCCTAATGAACCCAATTCTCTGTCTTGCCTATCACTTCAGTTGAGTGATATCCCTGGGTCTTGTTCTAGTACAGCCAATTAGCGTCTTTGCCATCTTGGAAGTCCCTGGTCAACCTCCTTTGTTTCAAATCGAAAACAAGTGCGACCGCCCACATTCAAGAAAACAGGAACCAGAAAAAAACCCACACACACGAAAACAGAATCAGAACGCGTATTTAATACAACCAGACAAGACAGGCGCAAATTTTCTGCCAAATGGCCTTTGTCAAGCGTAAACGTAAGACCACAAACGAACAAACACCAAATACAAAAATTGGGAGAAAAAGACTAAAACCTAAAACTTCCCTGCTGCTAGTGAACAGTAATGACACCGGATTTAGTACTCCATTTCTATTCATTAAATCAAATGATTCTGATTGAATTCACTGCACTGTGTCAAAGTAAATTGGAGGAAGCTCATTTCTAGAAAACTCCAGTCCGGTGAGCAACTTGAGAAAATTCGATTTCCACGCCAAAGTCCTCGACACAGAACCACAGAGGCTGGAGCAAGGGGGATGGTTGGCACATTTGCCTATGACTTCATAAAAGAGCTTTCGATGTCTCAGAAAGCGAGAATTAGAGCCCTAAAATGAATAACATAAGCAGCTGAAAAGAGTTCCAGCTCGACCTTTTGAGAAGGAACAGTGTGAACTTCATAAGATTTTACATTTCCTTGTCAGACAGATGAGTGATGAACACGTCCGTCAAAAAAATGACAGCCTTGAAATGCCCGGCCTCCTGGAGGCACATTTTCGAACCCATATTGAGGAAAAGCACAAAAAAAAAGAAAAAAGAAAAAAAGGAGTCAGCGGAAGGACATCTAGGAGTTATGACCTGGATGCAGCCCAGTCTCCTTAGAGGTACAGAGTTCAGGGCCCAAACACTTACATGAGGGGGACTACTCCGCTAAGGATCTTCCCCTGTCCAGCTCTCCCAAAAGTTTCTTGCTATTGTTGGAAACGATAAATATGAAGTGTGGTTTTGTTTGTTTCTTTGTTTAATCATGGTCACGCCTCAAATAGTTAGCCTGGTGGTCAGGCTGAAAGATGTGGTCTTTAACAAGTTAGTTTTTTTGTCCTAAAGCTGTTCTTCCAGAATTGCCCTGTTAGACCGCTGCTTGACATATCTTTCTGAAAAGTGGGAAAAAGTAAATAACGCGCACTGTGCAGGATAAAGATACTTACTTCCACTTGTTGACAAAGTCTTTCAGTGACGGAATACTGAACAGAACATCGGATGCTTTCATGATGTAGCGTTGGCCACTAGGGAGGATCAGATCATTGTACGCATTGTTGTCAAACAAACCACACAGGCCTGGGGACAGAAACAGAAAAAAATCATAAAATTTATTTACTTATTTGTTCATTATTCATTTATTCATTTATTTCATTCATTTATTCATTCACTCATTCATTTTTGCATGATATTAAATGTATTTGGACAGAGTGAAGATGGAAGAGTAACAGAACATGCAAACACATGTATCCTATCACACAGGTTTTGTATGATGATTAGCATTGTATTTCTGCATTTCATTTGGTGGGGGAGACTGCACCATCCTGTGCATATCTATCTCCCGTCACGTGTCACCACTCATAAGCCTCTCATTTCAGCTCTCCAACACACGTCTAAACCCACAGAAACTGACATCACCAAAGGAGCTGGGCATCCACCCAAAATCTCGGACAATTTTCACAATGATTTAATAATGAGAATGACCATGACAGTGATAATGCTTTGGAGTTCCATTTTGTTTTTAGTCTGCTTGATAGCACGCGTGCTTACATAGTACGTACTGGTGTCAACCAAGCCTGAGAGATATACTCAATTCTAATTTAGCAATTTATTCACAGCTGTTTTAATTTTGCGATTAATTTATGAATAGTTACAGATTACACATAACTACTTATGGAATTAATATTCTGCTCTGTGTATGTGTGTGTATAACTGTTCAAGTCTGATGGTTACCGTACAAAACTGTAAAAGAAGTAAAGTCGGTAAAAAGCAAAGCCAGACAGATCTAGACACCCGTTATTTTGGTCAATTAATTTGAATAACACCCTCAATGATGCATCTTAAAAAGGGTAAGACTTAACTGTGAGGCTCAGTCTTAAGAGGTGGTAAGGGCAAAAATGTCCAGAATTTTTTTTTTAGGATATTGCATTCAGGCAGGTTGCCTTTGCGCTCACCCATTTTTTTAGTCCCATTTTCTACGCCACCTTAACGGCCACAGAAGCAGGAACAGTTTTTACAATGCCATAAAAATGATGTCGATCAGGATGAAAGTCATGAAGCTGGAACAGTTTTTACAATGCCATAAAAATGATGTCGATCAGGATGAAAGTCATGAAGCTGGAACAGTTTTTACAATGCCATAAAAATGATGTCGATCAGGATGAAAGTCATGAAGCTGGAACAGTTTTTACAATGCCATAAAAATGATGTCGATCAGGATGAAAGTCATGAAGCTGGAACAGTTTTTACAATGCCATAAAAATGATGTCGATCAGGATGACAGTCATGATGCTGTGAAGTTTCATCTAGGATTGAGACTGCGTAACAGGGCTGTACTCTACCCTTACTATCATAACATATTATGGCGTCAACCAGGCCTGGGAGACACAGACACCTGCTGTACTGGTCAGAAGATCTGAGCAACACCTTCAATGACGCATCCGTGAAGTGGATGAGACTCGACAGTGTGGTCCCAATCTTCCCAATGAGCCCATAGCACGCCCACCTCTGAGTAGGAGCCGGTTAGAGCCGAAAAATCACACAACGATTTTTGAAGGGACTGATTTGAATAACACCCTCAATGATGCATCTTAAAAAGGGTAAGACTTAACTGTGAGGCGTAAGACTTAACCTTCCAGTCGGTAGTCCGTTGCGCTGACCACTACACCACGGCGATTGGTTTCCAGAATATTTTTCAGACTGATCGGGTTTGATCCCATGACCTTCCAGTCAGTAGTCCATTGCATTTATCATTTCACCATGTTGACTGGTTAAAATTATTCGTTTAAATCTATTTGACTTTTCTTTGGATGTACATATGCCTGAGCCAACAGGTACAAGGTGAGGTGCAGTAGAGGAGAGATTTCATTTTCCCTCATATTTCAGTCTTTCTCATAGCATTGGATGTTGACTGCCCGCAGTCTTTCTTGAAAATTCTGGAGGGTGTCTCTGCTCTCTACCTCTATCTTGCCAAAATCAAGATGTACAACGTTTCACTTGACAGAATTATGTCACACATTCATGTGAATCTAAAGCACTGAAAGCTCAAAAAAGACTCGCACACCTTATCTATGTGTGTGTGTTTGTGTGAGTGTGTGTGTGTGTGTGTGTGTGTGAGTGTGTGTGTGTGTGTGTGTGTGTGTGTGTGTGTGTGTGTGTGTGTGTGTGTATGCGCGTGCGAGTGTATGTACGTGTGTGTGTACATGTGCATGTGTGTGTGTGTTTTTGCAGGTATTATCATTAACGTTATTATAATTATCATCGTTAGTGTTCAAAGCCCAGCCAAATTATTCATCAGAAGTGCTACAGGATATTTCCAATGAAAATATTAAGAACAAGAATCCGTAAGAAACACAAGGCGTTGTTAAATGATTTGCCACCGATGATACATGACAAAGCATCTTGACACAAAGTAGAGAGAGTTACGTCCCTTATGATGTCATACACCCCGCCTGTTCTCCAGACATCATATTGCTCCTGGCACTGATCTATTCCCAGGATGGAAAATCCTTTAATGGTGTACATTTTTACGACTTAGATGACCTGGAAGTCGAGGTGGCCATGCAGGTACAACGTATCAACAACTCTGGTTGTCTAGCAACAGGTATTTTGCACCTTCCTATCAGATGGGAAGTGATCATTCAGAGAAGGGATGCTACATCACAGGAATATAGAAAAGTACCTTATTTTTCACATTATAATAAACAAAGTTTCACTGTTTATTGGCTGACTCTCGCAAAAACAACACGCTGTCTCAAAAAATAAAGTTTTGAAACAGTTTAACAAAATTTCGTAGTCTTTCTGAGGATCATATTATCAATTCGTGAAGATCCAGATTCCCAAGAGTTCAAGTAAGATTATGCACTTGCTCGGTATTGACTCTAGAAATCAAGCCTTAAGACAACTGTACAAACTAAGTCTTCACTAACCTTCAGTCTTTCCAAAGTCAAAACTGGAAGCACTGATCCAAACAGCAGCACTGTCTCTATTTTTATTATTCCTGATGGTCACGACTGTTCCTGTCGGAAGCACCACCTGAAAATGAGCATGTCTGTATAATTACAAACTGTCCAAATATATTATCTATATATAAATATTGACGTATTTTGTCATGCGAGACGGTATTGGGCACATCACGGACACACCTGGTTCTCATTGCGATGTGAATCGTGTTTGCACTCCTTCTATAACAATTGAACTATAACTGCCCCATCTTCCCACTGTGCACACCAAAAGCAGGCCTGCTCACATTTTGCCTGTTTCTATCCACTCACACCCATCCACAAAGAAAAAGAAAATCCATGTGCGGATTCCGCCTCCGCCCTGTGTAAGCCATGTGTATATGTGTACTGGTGTGGATTCCTGTGGGTGCTTGTGTGCTAACATTTATGTGTGCTTGTGCATATCTGTGTGTGTGTGACATTCTCATAGAAGTTTTCGTAAGTTTGCTGGATCATGCTTCGGGTATTCCTCGAGTAACATGTTTAACTTGTATACTTGTGTTTAGTTTGTTCTAAACCAAGGTGAAAACTGGCAGGCTATATCGAAAAGGATATTCTAGTATCAGTTAAGGGTGATTTTGTCTTTTTTTTTTTATCTTCTTTTATTTTTTTCTTCAACGAGACAGATAGAATGATCTATATCCATGTGTATTTGTGTATCTATGCATGCTCATGGTGCGTGTAAGAGAAACATGTGCTTGTGCTTGTGTTTGTGCATGTACTTGTGCATGTGAATGGACGTATATACATAATAATAATATAATAAATAATGTGTGTACATGTGCATGTGCTTGTGCGTGGGTACTTTGTGAGTAAGCATAGCAGTGCATGTACATGTCCAACTGTTAACCAGACTGGAGCAGCAAACGTTGAGTAAGATTCAGAGATGACGCTTAATCAAATCTGGATGAAAGTAACATCTAAATTCAAAAGTAATGTAAGCGCGCATGCCTACATCTGTACATGTCAAAATAATGTTTTTTTCGTATGATCAGCTTCAATCATGTACAATACTAAGCTCTGTTATCTCTCCATTTCTGTCTTAAATTAGTACACATGCTTGCGAACACGCACGCATACACGCACAAATAATATTGTGCACACACATCACAACTCACACACACCTCAATCCATACTCACTGACATCCAATTCTCTTTCCCTCTCCAACCACACACACACACACACACACACACACACACACACACACACACACACACACACACACACACACACACACACACACACACACACACACACACACAAAGTATTTCCATCATCTATTCTACCAACGTACAAAGTATGTTTTGAGACTGGAATGCTTGTACACGGACAGGTCATCCTTCTGTCCTACAGACTCCATTGACACTGTCATGTCGGCAGGCGCGCTTGTCTGTCCTATGCGCTTGCATTGGTCAAATTGAACATGCGTGCTTCCGGCATAGACGTCCACGGCGCAGGGGCACGTCGCCGCGTAGAGGGTACACTGTTGTAAGCTGACTGTCACCTGCACAATCAGTTCAGATTGGTCAATTTGTACTTGCACAATCAGTTGACAGATTAGTAAATATGTACTTGCACAATCAGTTGACAGATTGGTAAATATGTACCTGCCCAATCAATTGACAGATTGATAAATATGTACCTGCACAATCAATTGACAGATTGGTAAATATGTACCTGCACAATCAGTTGACAGATTGGTAAATATGTACCTGCACAATCAATTGACAGATTGGTAAATGTGTACCTGCACAATCAATTGACAAATTGACAGACATGTCTACACTGGTAGATATGTATAAGAAGATAATATTAATAACAACAATGCTTTTACATAACACAAGCCACGAAAAAATGACCTCATGGCACTTTAAAACAATCAGATAAAAACAAACAAATCACACAAAGAAAAATACTCATTATCAGAAAACAAATGAGTAGCAAAGAGAAAATGTATACGTCATACAACCCTTGCAGTCACCGATGCATGGACACACACACACACATACACACACACACACACACAGAGGCACAAACCATCACATTGTTTTACAAGTAAAAATATCAAACCTGTAAGACAAACAACCATATGGACATTCTAGCATTGGGAAAAAGTTTCTGACAGAAGTCATTTTTCAGTTTAGCTTTGAAAGAGGGCAGAGAAACACATAAACAGACAGCTTTACAAGTGAAACCCAGATGGCAGGGAGACTGGAACTTCAAAGACCGCACCAGATGTCTTATGGGAGTTGTGTGGAACTATAGAAGTTCATCAGATGATGACAGGAATGATCTGCTACTTGAGTGCTTGAGTATGATGAACGGCAACAAGAAAGAGATGGGGGGAAGGTTCTAACAAAGAAGAGAAAAGTAGATTAAGGTAAGCTGGTAAGTGGTTTAATTAAACAAACTTTGATCGAGAAACACAGAATATAGAATAAGTCATGATACATAAAAGATCACAGACAAGACAAGAGAATGATATAACTGTATGTAGTCCTGTTAGGTTAAGATAAAACTTTAAGACATGGCAGTAAGCTTTATAATCAACAATAGGTGATTAGGCAGGTAAGTTTAAAGTGTGTATGTGGTGTTTGTGTGCATACTTGTGTGTGTGTGTGCATACTTGTCACGCCGCCATTACCACAAACTGACGTGTTTCAGCCAACCACCATCAACCCTCGTCTAAATTTTTGCTCTGTCTCGTCCTTTTCCTTTCTCGATCTTTACATGACCTGATAGAGACACGCACTTTTCACTGACTATCTTGCTTCTTTTGGCTTTTATGTGCTACATCTTAGTGTGGCCTTGTATAGCCACGCACTCTTCATTGTGCCGTGGCGAGTCTGTTTTCTCTCTTGGAATCATGAATAATTGAGGGATCGGGGAGAATCTTCCAAAAAGCGGGGGGAGGGGGGGGGGGGAAGAAAAAGAACAAAACTCTCGGCTTTGGATGCCCGGATTGTAGGTATCGATACTTCCACCGTTAGCGTCAATTCGACTTGCCTACGAGTATCCAGTAAAATGGGGAATTCATTTTTAGAAACCTCCCACGCTTGGCGCCTCACACTCATCCCGACAAGAGCAGGGAGAAGTAGGGCATTCAGCTGCAGATTTGCTGACAGACTTTTGACCTCGGCCGTAGACAATGTGGGCGAGGAAGAAGTTCTGAAGGTGATTTGTGACACAGTCAGTGACAAGAAGATCCGGGAACCAACAGTGAGCTGGCCACTTTGGGGTGATCAGGATCATCGTTGCTATCTCCAGTCGTGTTTTCTGATCACTTTCTGTGAGATCAGGAAGCGTAAGCTACTAGCAGTCCAAAGTATCGATCATGTAAGCGCCAGGATTTTCCACTAGAGAGGCGTAAGCATCGTTATTGTTATCGCTGTTTAAAGCCCAGCCAACTGCGTAGAGCCATGTCTGGGTTATAACCGCTTGAAAACACACAAAACTTCAACAGGAAAGAAAAAAGAAGAAAAGAAAATTAAGTACACATATCAATGCATTAGCGCACATAAGCTAAGGACATGCTCCCGGCACTGAACACTCCGTTCAATTTATTGCACAGGGGATATAAAATAACACACTGAATACAAATTTAAGCTTACCTAAGGACACCAAAACATATATGAAACAGGCATAAATTACCTAAATTTGCTTCCGCATATTTCATTACCCTAGAGCCAGTTATCAATCCTAGGAAAAAGTATGTAAGACTTTACAGAACACATACATGTGAATGGACCAGCAAGGCAGAAAATGATAGGAAGAGATGACAGAAAGCACAGGAACAAAGCAGAACAAAGAGAATGACAGAAAGCACAGGAACAAGGCAGAACAAAGAGAATGACAGAAAAAAAAGAAAGTTCTGACACAGAATTTCCAGAAGGTGGGGATACTGTTTAGACTGAAGGAACCCTGGGCATCCCCACGGGGTAAAGACGCAAGCAGGAAGTCTCTTGATGAATACAGGTTATGGAGAGATCTATCATTAGATGGAATCAATGTTTCCACACTCGGAAGATCACTTGAGAGTTAAGGGTTCAGTTTGTATGGACTTCACTGTGGAATCTGTTGAGTGAGAATCATGAAAGTCAACCATCACTGATTTGAGAAATTGGATTTGAACTTCTTGTTATCTGCAAGTTTCACATCATGTGATCGCTACTCACCAGATAAACACTCGGGCAACTTGTCCCAAAGATGACCTAAAGAGATATGGAAACACAAACAACTCAACAACTACCTGACTTCGATAAGAATCAGTCAGTTTTCTAAAGAAAAACGTTCACGTGTCTTTAGTGAAAAAGAAATCAAACTTACAGCAGTAGCAACGAAGGTGTTTCTGTACAACAGGAACTGTCCTGCCTGGTCATTGCGGAACGTACTGAAAAAAACAAAACCAACCCAAAAACAATGAAAACAATCAAAGCATGAAGGCCTTTTCCCAAATGTGCCATTTACATTAATAAGTACTTTTCAGCTAAGCACTGCTAATCTGACACACAAGAAGACCCCGGGACCGGGTCAGAAGCGAGTGCGTCATGACACACGACTGCCGCAGGTGAGAAAGATTTAATAAGGAAAAAAAAGAAATAATTTTCTTCAATAAAAACACTTCTACTTATATTTTTAATCAGCATCGCCATACTCATGATTTCTGTCTCATGCTAGGAACAGGTCTTTCTTTTTTCAATATCCCCCTTTTTCAACTACATTTGATTATTTCGTATCGACTGGAGACAGGTACAAGCTGACAGATGTGTTGGCAAGATCTGCTCAGCCGTTTCTGGATAAATCTTTACCTGATT
Source organism: Monoplex corrugatus (assembly GCA_030674185.1). Lineage (NCBI taxonomy): Eukaryota > Metazoa > Mollusca > Gastropoda > Littorinimorpha > Ranellidae > Monoplex > Monoplex corrugatus. The sequence continues at coordinate 15,450,642 of CM060307.1, forward strand.
TAAATCAAATGTGTAGACCTTTGAAGGGTCACAAAAGGATAATTCTGAAAGTCATGATGCCAAGATAAAGGTCACATGGACCCAAAAAGTGTCTAAAATCAGCACTCTTTGACAGAGATGTGTGAACAACACTTTTTCAGAAACTCCCAGCAACACTTGAGCAGCTCTTCACTGTTGTGACAATCTACGACTGTTCTCGCTCTATGTCAAGTTTTTATCTCATCTGAAGCCACTTCCAGGTCACCCTGACCTTGAGAAGTATAAAATTTGGATTTTCTGAAATAATAAAAAGGAGACTGTTACAATGACCTGACCATTAAAAATAGTTATTCATATATTCTGATGCTCAGGTCACTTTGCTGCTTTTCTGAAATGCAAGCCATCTCTCAAGTGAATTCCGCAGACTTTGCAATATTCATATCCATATCCAGACAAAACATACATAAGCATGTTCGTCCACACACACACACACACACACACACACACACACACACACACACACACACACACACACACACACACACACACACACACACACACACAAAATCCTACAGTACCTGAAGGTCAAAATACTACGTATGTCCAATTTCTATACAGAGTGTAAAGCATTAACGAATTCATGACAACCTGATCTATTTGGACATCTTATTTCATTATCAAACGTTTATCTTTAAATTCCAAAAGGCAACGCAGGAAAAATTCTCCCCATCCTTCCTTTCAGTTCAAACACAAAGTATAATAATGATAAAGAAAAAGAAGAAATCTTACATAATACGATTCCACTAAATGTACATGTATGCTATTCTTATTCATATAGACGGCAAAAACACACAAAAAGAAATCAGGCAAAAAAGAAACGCATAAACTGCAATAACAGCAATTGTAACAATGATAATAATACTAACAATGACACCAACAACAATGACAATAACACTGAATGGTCTATGCAATATACATACATACGCGCACACACAGACAGACAGACAGACAGACAGACAGACAGACACACACACACACACACACACACACACACACACACACACACACACACACACACACACACATTCATATCTTCACCTCGACTCTCCGTCACAAAACCCGGCAGGCATTCAAATCTCACTGCCACAAGGTGCACAAACATGCCTTTCATCCGTCAAGCCTTTCTTTACAGAAACGCACATCATTCCCACACATACATATGTACAAGCATGAAACAGTCAGCACACTGTTTTGTTTTGTTATATTTTTTTCATTTTTTGTTTGTTTTCTTTTTCTTGTGTCTTTTTTCTTTGTTGTTAACTCATATTTTTGTGAGGCACAGCATCCTCAAATTCATGAAAGACAATGCATAGGAAAAAAAGGTAGGCTACATTTCAGCAAAAACAATGTACACACACACTATGCAATCATAATCAAAATATTCACATGTGAATGTAATGTGAAATTCAACTAATTAAAATGTTCGCTTTATCTTTAAACGTTTCTTGATAAGGACTTAGTATAGATATCACTTGCGGCAGAAATTACTGTACAGTGTTGCCAAAAATGCATTGTTTTTCAACAATAAATTTGTTTTTTTAATCGCCTAGAAAGTGATGTGTATTTGGTTTGATTCTGTTTGTTCTACACCTGCAGACAAACTGTTTTACAAATACAATCTTACTGAATACTTCATCTGATAAGGTATATTCATTTTTTTCAAAAAACAAAAACAAAAAAAAAACAAAAACAAACAAACAAAAAAACACAAAAAAACACACACACACACAAAACAATTTCAAATTCACAGGCTGGCTTCTAACTGTCAAACAAGCCTGAAACTTTGAAATTTCTGTTCCTTAGTTTAAGGTAAAAAACATGAAGAAATCTTATGGCACTGCAAACTTAAAATTAGCATCAATTTTCTGATTATTCTTTTTTAACAGCTGTATCACAAAAGTAGTCAGCCACACATTTCAGGGCATTTCACTTTGTAAATTGCAAGTCAGATATGACGGAAAATGTGTGTACAGTTTCAATTTATACTTACGTCGTATCAAAGGTCTCGGTATGAGGGCCCAAAGAACTGCAGACCGCATCCACATCATTATCGTCAATGCTCAGCTGCAGAAAACAGACATAATTCAGTCACTAAACAAGATATGAGTCTGGGCTTTTCATTTTCACATGATACCATCATATGACCATCTACATAAACACCACCTCTATCAGATATTTTGGTTGATTTTAACCCTTTCATTCCTAGGCTTACAGCCTGAGCAACTTCCCCAGCCGTGCAGGTTCTGATTGTTCATCAAAATCGGGCTAATATCTTCAAAATCATTCGACCAAGAGATATGCAATTTAACACCATTATTTAGATGGGTTTGTTCCACAACGCAATAAGTTTTCAATTATACAATACTTTTTCCGTTGTTTTTTTTCAATTTTTATACACTTAGTTTATGATTTGGTACACACAGTTTTGTACTTTTCCTGTACAGCTAGACCTATGTTGCCAGTTCTATCAACATCCAAATACGGTACATTTTACGATGAATCACGTGCAGATCTTGGGATCAAAATCACTTCTAGAATTCATTTGGACTTCGTAAAAAGTTTGGTATGCAGTAAATCTCAGATGTTTGGCCATATCGATGCAAATAATTGCCAAAGAGATCCGTTACATTGGCAAAGTGGTTACACAACGGATTACCAACTGGAAGGTCATCGGTTCAAACCCCCGTCGGTCGCAAAAATTCGAACTTCCTCCCTGACCAGCTCCTATCCAAAGTTGAGGGTGCATGGGCTCATCGGGAAGACAGTCAAATCTCGTCTACTTCATGAGTGCACACTGAGAACGTAGCTCAAATTTCCTGGCCAACACTCAGGTGTCTGCATCTCTCGGGCATCAACGATACCATGAAATGTTATGACAGTAAGCACAGACTGTAGCACTGTCATGCAGTCTCATTGCCAGATGGAACTCTGTAGCATCATGATCATCATCCCCATTACCGCGAGGTCATCAATAAACACAGAACTGTGAAAACTGCACCAGACTCTGGACCCCTTCATGCCTTGATATCTCGTGGCGATATTAGTTTCGGTTTCTTCTGCCGCTTTCATGCCTGAAGGGAATCTGAGTTGAAATCGTGGTTGTCAGTAGTTCACGAAGGCTGTCAGATGGGTGTGGTGGTCTCCTCACTGAGGGTCTCTAATTCAGTTTAGTTCTGTGACTTGATTTATGACTATCATTAGCACTACTAGGCTTAGTAGGTAGTGTCCTTAGCCAGCTGGATCAGAACAGGTACTGCTGAACTCCACTGAAGTGATATAGTAGCACTACGAGGTATCCTCTTGTGGGTAACGCTTTGTTGACTTGACATGTCTGGTTCCTGTAGGTGTACTGGCACTGAATCAATTTGGGATTAGTGGTCTGTTGTGGAGCTGAAATGAGTGGCATCGGATCAATGCCACTGAGATAGAGCAAAATTTGGGACAGCACTAATTAAAGAGAGGGGAAAAAAAGCAACAAGAAAATAGAAAAAAAAACACCTAAAAAATCGCTGGGATAAAAATAGAATTACACAGCAAAACTGATCCGATCAATACAGAAAGAAGTTCTGTAGGGGTTAGTTCCCCTTTGGGAAGACTGTTCATTGGCGCCCCTGCTACTGGCAAATGCCGACTGGATCAAAATGTCTTGATTCGATTGGGTCAAGTGCTTCTGTGGCAACTTCATCTCTAGAAGACAGATTCGAGAGCTAAGCGACTAAGACCTACTAGTGCTGAAACTGCTTACACACAGATCAACAAATATTCACGATAGAGATCTGTAAGCCATATCAGTGTTCCATGGTTTCGTGAAAAAAAAGCTCGACTCGACGGGCGCTGGAGTAGGGGAAGGGCAAGGTGAATTAGATGGCCACAGAACTCTTGTGGAGGCTTGTGAGGAGGCCATGGGACCCAGAGATTGAGTCCGGGGTATCGCTGGGAGGGTACAAATCACAGTCCACAACAATGTGTGTGCGGCGGGACTAGTGACAAGCTTCACGCACGTTGTCGTAAGAGAACGGCGGGCTCCTGTTCCTCGCTTCAGACACCCCTTTGGGTGACCAAGGAAACATTGAAAGTGTTACCCTCTTGGAAAGAAGAGGCTTTAGGATCTTAAAAAAAAATGCATTTGAGAGGGCCGCAGATTCGTACCAGGAAGCAGAACTCAGCTGGATACGAATCTCAGTCCCCGCGCCTTGATTGTGGGGGGACTGACTCACTATTTCCTAGCATGCTCCTATTTTGATCACCCTTTTACATGGCCTAGGAAACACTGGAAGCATTACCTCCTGTAAAAACAAAAGGCATCAAGGTTGAAATTGCATTGGGTAACGATGAATTCTGAACAGCCAGAGTTCTGATTTTGTTGGTGCTCCAGCGTTTATCTCTGTATGAACGATTCATTTTATGACGACGACTGTGGTTGCTGGAGGAGAAATTATCAGAATTCTGGACCTGAGATCGAGATTCCGATCTATCCCTTCCAGAGATCGTACGTACTATGCAATGATCCTTGTCGATTCATAGGTTTGGATGCTATAATGGATCAAACGTCAAATTTAGACGAAAGAAAGGGGGAAAAATTGTCATACTTGATACCAGGTAGGGAGGCCAGGATAACAGCACAATGCAGGAGCAAGATCGCACTAGGAATTCGATGATCGAGCGACGAAAGAATCCAAAAGGGTACGGTTCAAAAGAATTTTTTTTTTGCTCGAAGAGGGAGCCTCAAGATAAAGTGACCTGCCTGATAGCTGTCATGGCTGGAAAAGAGGACGAGCAAGTGCATTTATCACGACCTGGTTATGTGGGTAGGGAACATTTGCCTAGAGGACCTGGTTATGTGGGTAGGGAACATTTGCCTAGAGGACCTGGTTATGTGGGTAGGGAACATTTGCCTAGAGGACCTGGTTATGTGGGTAGGGAACAATTGCCTAGAGGACCTGGTTATGTGGGTAGGGAACATCTGCCTAGAGGACCTGGTTATGTGGGTAGGGAACATTTGCCTAGAGGACCTGGTTATGTGGGTAGGGAACATTTGCCTAGAGGACCTGGTTGTGTGGGTAGGGAACATTTGCCTACAGGACCTGGTTGTGTGGGTAGGGAACATTTGCCTAGAGGACCTGGTTATGTGGGTAGGGAACATTTGCCTAGAGGACCTGGTTATGTGGGTAGGGAACATTTGCCTAGAGGACCTGGTTATGTGGGTAGGGAACATTTGCCTAGAGGACCTGGTTATGTGGGTAGGGAACATTTGCCTACAGGACCTGGTTATGTGGGTAGGGAACATTTGCCCACAGGACCTGGTTATGTGGGTAGGGAACATTTGCCTACAGGTATCTTCGTACTGGTTCTTCGGTAATCTTTGGTGGGCTCCAGCAAAAATATCAGTTGTTTGTGGTATTAAATAAGTTGGATACACAATATGACATTAAATCCGATATGTTTCAATGACTACATTTCTGTTAAAAAAAAACACCCATTGTAATGTTCTAAACTTACAACCATTCATCTGTGATACATATCATTCATTGTAGATCTCATTTTTAGTGCATGTATTGTTATTGTCATGTTTACATTTGAAAAGAAAGGATCTTCCGAACAAGGGTGAAAAGACAAATGAAGAAAAAACAAATGAACAAACAATGTACACATATATACATACTGCCCTTACGCACCTCATATTCAGCCAGTTTATAAGACACATCAGTTTGATTCCAGCTGTCCGTTGCCTGGTCATAATCATAAACGTCCACATATAACGTCACATGAGCCTTCTGTACGCCGTCCTCTCGCCTGTCTTGATTGGCTACAAGACGAATGGTCTGAGCTGTGTTCCAGTCCGCTCCCTCACCCAGTCGCACACCACACATTTCAGTGCCCTCATACAGCACAGACACCTGGGAGATTTCCGAATCATCCCCAAGGCAACTGCAGGTAAAGTAGCACGCGTTAGCACAAACCCCAAGCACACTGATATCAATATAATAAAATGATCCAGTCAACTTGGCAACTGACCGACTTTGATAAGGATAAGTTCATTACAAAGAGTATTGTGGAGTCAAATGTAAATCTATCTGCACCGCCACTACCACCACAGTCCCCCCCCCCCCATATATATATATATATATATATAATATATATATATATATATATATATATATATATATATATATATATATATATATATAATGATTTCACAATTTTATGAGTAGTCAAAGAAAATTAAATTTTTCCTTCTTCTGCGTCTGAGCCTGGTCATCTGAGGTATGGTCATGCTGACTTAGATGCACACATATAAAATGGTTCTGAATAGATGGCACACACAGTGTTTTCAACATAATGTTGCTACACAGTCTGCATTGATGGGTAGTATTAGAAGAGAGAGAGAGAGAGAGAGAGAGAGGGGGGAGAGAGGGAGAGAGAGAGAGAGAGGGGGGAGAGAGGGAGCGAGCGAGAGAGAGAGAGAGAGACAGACAGACAGACAGAGGGACAGACGTCAGATAGACAGAGACAGAGAGAATTTCTTGACAAAATACAGATGAAAGGACTGGTATGTCAGAAATTAAGAATGGTGACGGCAGTAGAGAAAAGAAAAAGGCAAAAACATTGGATTGACTGAAAAGAGAACAATTTTAGCTCAGAATTTCTAGAAGATGGGGATACCACTCCAGCATCCTCACAAGGGAAGATAATTTCTGTTCATTGAAGAGGCATGAAAAGAGAAAAATTCTGGCACAGAATTCCCTGAAGACAGGAATACTATTTATCTTGAAAAAGTCTCCGGTATCCCCACAAGGGAAAACAGTTTCTGATCACTAAAGAAGGCAACACAACACGTGTTTAGCAATATGCATTGCATCATAAATGCCATGTGAAAGAAACGCAAAGTAACATGGCAGATACTATAAACCTGTGCATAAATTCCGCACACTTGGAATCTTCAAATTTTACTTAATTCACTAATTCTAAGCCAATACATAGACTCCAGCCAGACCCAGTATCCTCAACAAAATTAATAAGGTACCAGAGAGGATGAAGAACACCAGAATTGCAAGATGAGACTGAGGAGTCAGTATGTAAACTGAAAGCAAGGAAAACATCTGACGCGGGAAACGTACCCTTCAAGGAAACCACCTAATGTAGATACAGTTCCGTCAAGTTACATTGGGAGATGAAATTTGACATAGAAATTAATTGGAATAAAACATTTACAAGAAAATTTAAAAAAGAAATGAAAATTATGTGGTTTGAAATCAGATTAATATAATGCATCTATTAGTAACAGACATGCTGACGAAAATGCATATTAAAATAATCATGCTTGTACTTACTGTAATGATAAACAGGATAGTTTACACCATATGCTTTGGAGATAAGGGCTTGCACAAGATTTTTGGTAACAACCTCCAAACCATCATGAATCATGTTTGTTATCGTTATTTTTGTTTAAAGTCTAGCAGACTGCGTAGAGCAATATCAGGGCTATAACCGTATCAAACATTCACAATACTCCAAGAAAAAAAAAGGAAAAGAAAATCAGTACACTTAACAATACATTGGTGCACATAATCTAATGAGATGCCCCCGGCGTTGACCACTCCGCCAATTTTTATCACACAGGGGATTTAAAAAAAACATACCTGAACATCTGAACATAAATTTAATCATTACTGAGGATGCTAAAACATATATAAAAATGGTCCTAAATTATCTGAAATTGCTTCCGCATATCTCATTTCACTGGAGCCCAAAATGTACTTAACACATGTACCCAATTACCAATACTAAGAAAAAGTACGTAAGACTTTATCGAATACATACAAAGGAACGGATCAGCGCGGCGGAAATTGATAGGAAGAAATGACAGAAAGCAAAGGAACAAGACAGAAACAAAGAGAGTGACAGAAAAGAGAAGAAATTTCTAGCACAGAATTTCCAGAAGGTGGGGATACCAGTTATACTGAACGACCCCCCGGCATCCCCACGGAAGATCATATTTGTATTAATGCTTCATAGGTAACATTTACAGAAACAGTCACTCAGACTCACTGAGAGCACAGGTGCAAACAGATGGAAACCAACAACAAGAAAATCAAAACCAGCATCATTGCAAAAGTCTACTGAATAGCCAAAAACTGGACGAAATCAACATTTTAAAGAACCTGGGAAGCACCCTGACCAAAGATAGCAGCAGAACAATTGAAATACACATCAGAACTGTACATGTCACGCAGCGCCTCCATCCTACACGATGGGTGCTAAACTTGTGCACTGCTTGATGACTCAGAAAAGAGAATTCAGGAAATTATTTGGCACATCCTCCCTCGAACACACATCCAATAAGTTTATATGAGACAAGATCAATATCTTGGCGGCCCTCAGGAACTGCATCTGGTAACTGAGACCTGACGCAAGCTCCCATGATTTGGTCATGTCGACCACCATGACCCACAAAGATCATCCTTTCATGCACTCCGTAAGGAGGCTGCTGCCTAAGTTGACAAAGGAAAAACTGGGTGGTCAGTATAAAAGACTGGACCAATCTCCGTATGCTTGAACTGCTTGTTGCTGCACCTCAAAGACAGAAATGGTGCATCTTGTCTGCTGCGGCATCCAGTGAGTCTCCCCACTGACACAATGGTGATGAGATTAATGATAATATTGATGGTGACATTCTTAAGGCATTAAATCTTGCTGCATAAATCAAATCAAAATGCGCTCACGTCGTTCACTCAAACGTTCACTCACAGTGACAAAAACAACTGAAAGGTACACGTGTACACTAAGATGGAAACGGCGGGGAGGGGCTGGAATGAGAGTAGGGGTGCCTGAAATCACTGCTGGACACAAAGGTTTGTCTTCAAGTTAGACAGGAAGGAAGAAGAGAGTTTGTAACTGTCGAAGGCCTTCCCATAACTAAAGCAATCATAAAACATTAAAGAAAGAAGACCAGAAGATGAAGGAGGAGAAGAAGAAGAAGCAGCAGCAGCAGCAGCAGCAGCAGAAGAAGAAGAAGAAGAAGAAGAAGAAGAAGAAGAAAAGAAGAAGAAGAAGCTAACATGCTACTTAAATCAATAGCACATTTCAAATTCTAACAATACACACATATGAAAATGTGAGTGTATAATCAAAGCTTAATTCTCTATATCATCATCATCATCATCAGTCCCGTAGTCTGGTTGACCGTTGGGGCACCACTGAAGATTTTGCAACCAACTTCCTCCACTCCTCACGGTCCTCAGCTTTCCGCAGAATGATATTCCATTCAAGGCCAGTCCACTCTTTGATATTGTCTTCCCATCTTTTTCTCTGTCTGCCTCTTCGTCTCCCTCCCTGAACTGTTCCCTGTAAGACGGTCTTGGCCAGTCCAGATGATCGTGTGACGTGCCCGTACCACCTCAGTTTGCGTTTTTTCACTGAGGTCAGGAGGTCTTCATACGGCCCGATGGCGTTTTCGATTCGGGTTTTCACTTCCTTATTGGTTATATGATCTTTGTACGAGATACCAAGGAGTTTGCGGAAGCATCTCATCTCCATTGCCTGTATCCTTCCTTCAATGTCTGCAGACAATGAATTCTCTAAACAGGAGATCAAATCTACACACCTGCCTCTGCTGGTAACATTGAGCCCAAACCTTACTCAATTAAGTGCTATTAAATGCTTGGAATATTTGAAACAATATGCGTAGTACTAGGAGACAGGATGGCATTGTGATTAGATCACTTGCTCCTGTAAACAAAGGCTAAGCTCATTTGAGCATGGTTGCCAAACAGATGGGTATTGGAGTCCGGTCATGGTTTGAACACCATGCCTCAGCCACACACTTGTAAATGGAGATTTGTCCCTTCAGAAATGGGAAGGAAAAGCAATGAAGGAGAGCAGAAAGATATTACCCTCACAATGCCAACCCCCCCAAAAGTTATAGTTTCTAAGGATCATTCTAGTTATGGAAAAAAACTGTACTTTTAGCACAGGGATGTGGTGGGCGTTATTAAGAATCAATTTAAGTTGGAAGAATGGTGTGGGGATGTATTAAGAGTCAACTTACGTCGGAGGTTCATCATTGGACACCTCGGCACGGACACGCACTTGTCTTTTCGCACCAGCAGTGTATGCAGAGTAGTTCTCAACAAACTTGAAGTCAATGTCGACCGTGCCACCTTGCTCAGAGAGGTAAAGGGCTCTAGTGGTAGGAGTAGTCAACTGGAATAACAATGACAACAAATAAACAACAACAACAACATTAATAATGAAAACAATATAAAGGAGATGAAAACCTAAGTATTTTTCAAACTGTTATTTATGTAGTGCTCTCTCAGTAAGCATTATTTAACCCTTTGACTCCTGCACCCTATCCACCAACTACAAAAACAATCTTTTGACTCAGTCGACCTATCCACCAGATTCCTGAAGAACAGCGTGTTTACCGGTACATTGAAACTGAACCTTATACAGGAAGTTCTGCCATAGACATATCAAAAATACATGTACTATCAAGTGTAAGTGGAACCAGCTTTTCTGCCATGAATGGTTCATAGGTGGGGTGTCATTCTTTAAATTAAAGATGGACGATATGACGTCAAAGGGCAAACGCAACTTGAGGACGCTAGTTTAAGGTACCGATGAAAAAAAAAAGTTCCGAACGGTAGATAACATTTGAACGCAAACTGGCGAATAACACATGAAGAGATAACGCACAATAGTGGTATTTGTCATGGATCAGTGTATGTGATTTTAACAAGTTTAACAAGTAAATTTGGAAAGAGATGTGTTGCAGTAAGGTGAGTTCCACACTGCCTCACAGAAGATCAGAAACGGGCACGTCTCACTGTTGCAGAGACTCTTAAACAGGCACAGAAATGAGGATGACAGTTTTTTAAATCGGACAGCTGCCACTGACGAAATCGGGGTTTGAGGATATGATCCAGAATTAAAGAGACAGTTGTCAAAGTGGCCAACTTCTGCCTCTCCGAGGCCAATCAAGTTCAGAAGAAATCAAGGAATTTTACAAATGATGATGATGATGTGTGTCTATGATAACAAGAGTGTACTGATGGAACATGGCATTCCAGTACGACAAACTGTTAATCAAGACTATTACTGGATGTTTCCGATGAAAATATTAACAGCTGCATACAACATAAAAGAAACATAAACACTGTTAAATGATTCACTATTGATATAACACTACAATCCATCTTGCCAAGAAGTAAACAAAATCTCTAATGATGACATATCAGCGGGACGCTCTGCCACACCCTCTCTATTCTCCAGGTATGAACCCCCAGACTTTGATCTATCTCCTACATTGAAAGAACTCCTCAGTGGAATTCATTTCTACAACTTTGATGACTTGGAAATAGAGGTGGCCAAGCAGATACATCACATCAACTCTGGCTGCCTCGCAGCAGGCATGTCAGACCTTTCCAACAGACAGGAATCGGTCATTCGGGAGAAGGTATGTACGTGGAAGGAATACAGAAAGGTAGTAATAATCATTTGATTTGTTATTACATTTTACAGCCAAGTCCCCTCTATTTAAAGGATGACCCTCGTACACACACACACACACACACACACACACACACACACACACACACACACACACACACACACACACACTCTCTCTCTCTCTCTCTCACGTCCCTCCATGTATATACTGAATGATCTTGCTTATTTATTACAGGACATGTTTTTTTCTCGTTCCAGACAACATTTTCTCGGACGCGCACATGCCCAATTTGTGCACATACTACGTTGCTGCACAGTATGCATACTATGTCTGGCGGCATGCGTGAATGATGTTTTCATATTTCCATAAGTTACTGGACACTAATACATACAAAAAATAGCTTTGTGGCAAAATTAGTCTTGCGCATAAACAACCAAATCATTCGCACATTGATGCACTGCAGGTGAGCATACATGTAGAATGAATGGGTGTATGATTCGGTATGCGCTGGCAAAATTGAAACCAGACCTTCCAGCGGTATCCTAATCACTTGAATATTCCACACATTTAATCAGGAGATATAAAAAGGGCTAACATACTCCAATTATAGGAGGTCGGTCACAGCCCACAGACTTGTTGAACAGCTCAGTAAGGCGGTCCACATAGGGCTTGTAGGTGGCTTCATTGCAAACGCCCACCGCTGGTGCCACACACACCAACACGGAGTTCAGTTCGCTGCACACAGTGACATAGGGTCAACACAATGATGTCAATAACTATGGGTATATCTCAATCAATGTCAGAAAGATCAAAACAACGGGTAAACAAATAACCAAACAGATGTACTTCTCGCTCTCCACGATAGCCACCATTTGATTCGTGACTGTCAATTAGCCAACCTTCACATCTGCAGGTTCTTCCCCTATCCATCACCTGGGGATGCGCTGGGTTGGGTATGGTAGCCTACACTATAACTATAGTGATCCTCAGACTACGGTCTTTACTCTGTGATATCGTGAACCCATGCTCTATATTCTGTGATAAACATCCTGAAACTATGCTCTTTAATCTGTGGTAAACTACCTGAGAGAGGGTCTTTACTTTGTGGTATCTTGAAACCATGCTTTACATTCTATGATTAACATCTGAAACCATGCAATTCACGCTGCGAAAAATATTGAGAAACCATACTCTTTACTCTGCAATATCCTGAAACCATGCTCTTTATTCTGTGATAAACATCCTGAAACCATGCTCTTTATTCTGTGATAAACATCCTGAAACCATGCTCTTTACGTGATAAACATCCTGAAACTATGCTTTTTACTCTTACTCAATATCCTGAAACCATTCTCTTTACTCTGCGATATCCTGAAACCATGCTCTTTTTTGTGTGATAAACATCCTGAAACCATGCTCGTTACTCTGTGATAAACACACTGAAACCATGCTCGTTATCTGCCAAAACCATCCTGAAATTGCCAAAGGTTCTGAAATCATGCTCTTTATACACTTTCTATAACTTTTATAATTTCTGGTGTCATTGCTCTAAGTCTTTTTAAATGAAGGAAAATTTTCTTCAAGGACAGATTAATGACATATCAAACAATTACTTTCATCCAACTGACCTGCAACTGTTGGATGTCGAGACGGCATCATTCAAACACTTCTCAGCAGCTTTAGATGCCTCGACACAGACGACTGTTCGGTCCGATTGACAGTCTTTGCTGAAAGCTGTATTGGAAACAAAGTGTGAAAGTATCAAATCTTGCACTGCACATTCCTTTTGCTTGCGTTTCTACACATACGACTCGTATGTTCAGTAACAGTAAAGGTAAGAAATCTCAAACATTGTCTGTTTCTTGTTTTACAAAATTCTGACTGACATGGTACACAGTCCACTATACCTGTTTGCTCCTGTTAAATTGACTGCCCTCTGGGACATGACCGTCATTTCTTGGTATTCCCTTGGAAAGTACATCTTCACGTATATATATATCACACACACACACACATGCACACACACAGACATACAAACACACACACATGTATATAAACATATATATATATATATATATATATATATATATATATATATATATATATATATATATATATATACGTACATGTATTTGGTGAACTATGTGTATAAATATGTGTGTGTATGTACCTGTATGTGGGTATGTATACGTGATGAAAAAAAAGGACGAAGACAGATCAGAAGAACGAAGGTGGTATTTTACGTCGGTGATGGGTTGTAGTGTAAGCAGAAATGTTGCATCACGAATGAAGCTTTCAGTATCTTCCTCTCAGAGAATTTGGGAAGTTTGTGTGGTCGAAGGATATGCAGGGTCTGGTCATGGTTGGGTCTCTCCTCACTGGCCATCCTACTCTATTTCTTTTCAGTCCCGAGCGCTCCTTTGCATCCTCTTGACAGGCTGATCTCATCCTCTCTTTCTGGATGGTTAGGGTGTCAGCGCCACCTGTGATGGGGTGGTGGTAAGGATTGAAAACAGAAGACAAAAGAGCAGAAGAGTACTGGTAGTGAGGCAGCCTGACAAAGAAGATCCAGGGAAGGCAGAGCCAGTGTTTTTCTCTTTATTCCGTCCCAACCACTCATGCAACCAGACCAAAGGAGAAAGGCCCTCAATATTCTGTTGTTCTGTTCTGTAGATTTTAAAGTCCTACCACTTTTAGAGTGTACGAGGACTAGCAAAAAGAATTTTCAAAGAAGCCTTTAAAATGTTTAGTAGCATTGTGAGATACCGATGCTTTATTCGGTTCTCCTTGGTATGATCTCAATATTCACGCCCGCCCGCATATATATACTTCACAAGTGAACCGCAATGACAACACTGCGAGCCTGCAGGCAAATCGACTCTCTTGAACCCCTGAGGGGACAGATTTGTGTTTCTTCGTGCAAGCTCAGTGGTGTTTATCTTGCAGTCCATGTAACAAATATCAACATATTACACATCAGAAAAATGTGCAGAGCACACAAATTGTTGTAGGCTGCATCATTTTGCGTAATATTTATTTAGATCAAACAATGAGCGATTTAAGTCAATGAATAAACCTTACTGAAAGGAATTCTAGCCGTATTTTAACATATTTAACCAACTAATACTAATCCATGAAAAATATCAAACAAATGAGTAATTAGACAATACCTCAGAAGTTTATGTAGGCATATTTTCAACAGGTTTATGTGGGCATATTTTCAACAGGTAAATCAACCATTCTGTGTGGAAATCGATCTGTGAATAGGCAACAGAAAACACACATGATTTAAATTTGGGCATGCACAGTTCGACCACAGTGTCAAGTGCCAGTATCTCCTCTGATACTTTTACTACTTAGCAACAGTTTATTTTAGTATCAGTTTATTTATTAAAGAGTAAGAATATAAATGATATGTGTATTTTTAGTCGGAAGAATTTGATTCTACGTTCCCGACAAATGGTGGTCGTTTTGGCGGTTTGTCGCGCCATGACTTGGCCTGAACATGCTTTGATGCAAGCTTAATACATAAGGATTAAACGTGTGGTGTGGTTCGAATGATACATAAGAATACCAATATTGTAAAAATGATCTTAAATTTTCCATAATGTGTTTCATTATTCTACAAATTTCCGATTACCGTCATGGCTCCCTGGTCGGAAATTGGAACAGTGCCAAACGATCGAGCAACAAAATAACTGATTTAGGGAAAACAAGGAAAAGTTCATCTCGAGGACAGTTCTAATAAGGAATACATTTTTTTGCAAAATAAATGCACAAGTTACTAATTTCCTACCTTCTAGGGGCTTAAAATATTGGAATTTCCTTGTAATATTTTAGGAATCGCTGAGCCAGGGGAGGTAACTAATCAAAGTCGCTTGAGAAAAAAGGCATCTGCTACCCGCCTTACTTGGCTTCAGTCGTAGCACATGGTATATGTTTAAGTGAGTGTTTATGTAAATTTGCATACATTCAAGCATACAGTATTGTGGAGTTCACCTATACCGAACTTGCTTACAGTGAATTTAAGGCATCAGTGTATACTTTTATTTTCCCTTCCTATGTCCTTCCCCTTTCCTCTTACGAAAGACTGTCCATATACAATCAAAATCTACTATCACACATAATAAACTCCAAACGAAGCGTTGCTTCCCAAACGCCAAGCTTGCAATATAAAATCTTGCCCTACAACGAACAACCATTCAAGATTGTACTGTGCTAGATTTCTTCAAGTGTCATTTAAAGCTCAGTCGTTTTGCCATTCTCGTGACGTAACGCCAGCAGCAAAGTATTATGCTCTGTGTGTGTGTTTGTGTGTGCGCGCGCGTGCGTGCATGCGTGTGTGCGTGTGCGTGTGCGTGTGTGTGTGTGTGTTTTCTGACTGAGCCATAAAACTGACTGATAAACGTCTTAATGACGACATATGAAACAGGGAATGTTGTGAATAACATCGGGACTCCAGCAGCAAGGCAACAAACGGTCCGAGCCGTGTTAAAAGGTGCTAACAACCACAACTATAACGAACACATATCCATCTCCCTTGAATTTCGTTGTGCGCACAATCCACTGGATGTGATTCTAAGGAAGCAAGTATTTGGACACAAGTTTATATGTTCAAATATCTGCCAGATTTCTAGCTTAACAACAAGTAACGATGAATTTGTAAGTCCTACCTGTCTTCAGTCGATCTTCTACGGCAGACAGATCAGAAAAGGTGCAAATGTCCTGATACAGCTTGCGTACTTCCGCTGTTTCTGCCAGCACAGCTTGCCGAGTACTAACGACACAAAAGATTTCCATGACGTTATGAAAACAATAATGTCAGCAAGAGAAAAAATGTTCCTTTACACAGATTTCAATCGAACAAAACATACTTCTTCTGCTTAAGTCAACAACCATGGCTTACTTATAATTCAACAACCACCTATTATCAGATTAACTTAAAATGTTCAGATCACTTCACCAGTTTCAATTGTGATTTACAACAATCTACTCTGCATCAATCTGTAATGTAAATGAGCTGAGCTGTTACAACTGTTTGCCTTTTATATCAGGTCTGTTTATTTAGCCTGTCCTACTTACACTGTAGCTGAAAACAAAAGGAATCCATAGCATTTGTGAACAGCCTGTAAACCCATTCATGTTGTGCAGTACTTTAAGGATACGATGACTGAAAACACCATTTAAACTGGGAGATGTCCGTTTCACATTTGATTTTGAATTTCACTGTCAAAGAAGCCTTCATTTATACATACATCTGAACACTTTTTTTCTGTTTTCTCTTCTATAAATCCTTATTCTTTCTTGACTATCTGAAATGTTGTCATTAATCCATGTTGATAATTGGCAACGAACCAATCCATGTTGATGATTGCAGCAAACCAATCCATGTTGATGATAGGCAACCAACCAATCCATGTTGATAATTGGCAACCAACCAATCCATGTTGATGATTGCAGCAAACCAATCCATGTTGATGACTGCAGCAAACCAATCCATGTTGATGATAGGCAACCAACCAATCCATGTTGATGATTGCAGCAAACCAATCCATGTTGATGACTGCAGCAAACCAATCCATGTTGATGATTGCAGCAAACCAATCCATGTTGATGATTGCAGCAAACCAATCCATGTTGATGACTGCAGCAAACCAATCCATGTTGATGATAGGCAACCAACCAATCCATGTTGATGATTGCAGCAAACCAATCCATGTTGATGACTGCAGCAAACCAATCCATGTTGCTGATTGCAGCAAATCAATCCATGTTGATGATTGCAGCAAACCAATCCATGTTGATGATTGGCAACCAACCAATCCATGTTGATGATTGGCAACCAACCAGAATGAATATTCATTAACATTAGTGTTTAAAGTCCAGCTGATTGCTCAGAGCCATCTCACGGCTATAATCATCTCAAACAAAACACATCTAAACACACTGATCCTGGAAAAAAGAAAACACGGAAATATAATTAAATACGCATATCATTACAGTCACTCACATAATCTAAGGACACGGGGGAATTAAAAAAACTGAATACAAATGCATACATATAACTATCTAAAAATATTGACAAAAACTGCCGTATAGTGGCCACAATTACTACCTAGCAGTTCACATTTCTCAAAGCTAAAAGTGGAATTAATATATGTGCCAAATTATCAATTCTTATCGACAGAAAATATGCGAGGCTTTATGGAAAACATAGAAGTGACTAGACCAGCAAATCAAAAATAGAAAAAAAAAGAGATGACAGAAAACAAAGGAGTAAGGCAGAAATAAAAGAGTGTCAGAAAAGAGGAAATTTCTCGCACAGAATTTCCAGACGGTGAAGACACAATTCATACTGGAAGAGTCCTGGCATCCTCACAGGGATATCAGAGTGAATAAATGAAAAAAAGGATCAACAGACCTGCAGAGTGCGTCAGAGTCCATTGTGGTAGTGGCAACTGAAATTGTCATGTCATTAATAGTGTTGATCACTCGTGCCAAGGCATGTCCACATGGTTTAACAGAACCTGAAAAGGAAACATTGTACTAGTTTCTTGTCAAAGCCCCAGACCGTTTCCGACTAAAATACTAAACCTTTTCCCACCTGCAGCCTTTTGTTGGTCACTCACAAGCTCTTGGTAAATTACCAAGAAAGGCAACTGTCGCAGGTGAGACCAGGCTGTCAGTTCTGGTCATTTCATTCTTCATCATAGTTGTGTGAGATGAACCACAGAAATGAATGCAACATTGTTGATTAATGTCCTCATGTAATGTAATAGAGCAAATTACTTGCTGACAATGTGCACCTGCTCAAACAAGTCTTGTCTAATGCAGGTGGCCAAAACAAACCACACCTGTCGTCTCTGACCGGCGCATGGGTAATGGTGGTGGCAGGTAAAACGTAATAAATATCTGCTGCCTATACAAATATGACCGACAATATAAGCAAAGGATGAACGGTGCATACCCCCCCCCCCCTCTATTTCTCTCATCAATTAGTCATTTAGTCATTGGCTGAAAACTAAGAACGATTTTAGCCAATGAGTGAACCTTGCTGAAAGGGGATTCTAACCGTATTTTTAAATATTTTACCAGTTCCTATTAATCCATCAAAAATATCACACAAATGAGTAAATAGAAAATAACTCAAGAGTTTCTGTAAACACATTTTCAAAAGGAAAATCAATCATTCTGTGCACAAACCACTCAATAGGCAATGAAAAACACAACTGATCCTGATCTTGGCACATGCAGCTCGACCACAGTGTAGAGTGCTAAAATCTCTCGTAATACTCAACTACTTGGCTACAACTCATTGTTATACCAAGTTTATTTACACAAGATATAAGGTTAGTAATAAAATTGTGTATCTAGGTCGGACTCTGCACACTCAGATTTTGAATTTCCGACAAACGGCGAATCATTTCGGCAATTGCAGCAGCCTACACTTGCTTCGATGAATGTCTACCTTATGACTAAAGTCATGATATGGTGCAAATGAAAGACTGCAATGCCAATATCTTAATAGCAATATTAGGATTTCTATAGATTATATCATTACTGTGTTAATTTCCTAAAACTATCAGGACTTCCAAGCCGGGAACTTGAACAATGCCACATTACGGACCAATAAAATTATTGATTTACAGGAAAACAAGGAAATTTCACTTCGGTAACATTTGTGTTAAAACATACATATTTTCCTGTAAAAGTGCAAAGCATAAATTACTCACTTCCTAGCTTTCAGGGCTTCTATTTTAGAATTTTCTCTGTAATATTTTGATAACTATTTAGCCATGGGATATACCTAGGGTCAAGGTCGTTCCAGAAAATTCTTTTACTTTCGTTACAATTGTAGCACACGGCTACATATGTATATATACATCTGTGTGAATTGGTAGCAAGAACAATCTGGGGAGAACTGGACAGCAGAAGGTCCTGAGAGAAGAAAACCCCCTCAAGCATGCCTGGCCGCATCCAGCTCATGATTCCTGAATGACCATATGTTGTCACCCTTTCTATTTTTTGAACTGAGATCAAACTAGCACCTCCAAGATGATTGGGCGTCTCTGCGCCCCCCCTCCCCACTTCCCTCTTATTTCCCATCTAGGTTTGAACTCGCCTTCGGCATATTAAAACCAAGTCATCATTTTGACGGATGTCTTAACCACTTAGTTTTCAGACATTTAGAGCATATAAGAGAATTTTAAGATTTATGAAGTTCACTTCTGTTGTTCCTCAGTCGAGACCTGTTTCATAAGGTCATATGCCTACCAACTCCTTTCGGCAGGACTGCAGCCTTCCGATGATCGGAGGTCTCATGTGTCTAAATGTCCCTGAGATCTACGCCGGCAGGAGTCTATTCTCTTGACAGGGCCAGCCAAGCTGGACAAGTCAAAGGGCAGAGATCAGACTTTCAGTGATCCATTCGATCCTCCATATTGGGGGTCTGATACTGGGTTAACAATTCAGTCCTGAAAAAAATGAGTGGTAACAGAAACAACAGCAATAATTTAAGAAAATACCTTGACTGACGAACAGTCCTTTCCTACAAAGCCTATGATGTGAGCTGGTGAAAACCTTTTGGGAAGCGCTTGCGCAGACAACTTTTCTGGCGACCAAGCCAAGACCAGAATAAGGACCTGGGACATCAGAATCCCGTACAAGACTGGAAGTACTGCTCCAATGAGCAATGAAGATGCTGGGTCTGTCTGAGACACAGTGGAATGTACAGGATGTGTAAGAGTCATGAATGGAGATACATCATCTGCTCTGGCCCATGAATAAAGCCACCAGCACATCCACGGTGCTGCATCACTTATGACACCAGAGGCAGCTTCAAGCACTTCTATCATTGGAACCAGTGTCACCTGGGATCCTGAACGCTCCAACAAACATAGCAGAGACAGAAGACAAGGAAGGTTCTACAAGCCACTCAAAGTAATCATACACACACAAGAAGGGACCTAAAGATCCTCATGGGAGACCTCATTATCGAAGTGGGAACCAACAACACCGATTAAAAACTCATGGGAAGACACAGCACTGGAACACAGAACGAAAATGGTGAACTTTTCCTGGAGTTCTGCATCTTCAACGACCTGGTCAATGAAGCCACCGTGCTTTCAACCAAAAGAAAGACAGAAAACCACATCGACCGTATCCCCATCGAAAAAAAGTGGAGAAAGAGCCTTTTGACATAGACTGAAATGGGGATGGACACTGCCTCTAACCATCACCTCGCGTTAGCAGTCCTGAAAATCAAACTGTAGGACTACGGAGACCAGACAGGATGACATCTCACCAGCATACTGCGCACAGTTTGAAAGACAAAGAGGAGATGAGCACTACTGCAAACTGAAAAAAAAGTCAGACGCACTCTCAAATCTATCCCAAGAGACAGTGGATGATCACTGGTGTGGACTGAAGAAGACCTGGAAGGCAACATGTGAAGAAGTTCCTGAAAAGAAATCAAGAAAGCACAAAGAACGACTGACAGTCGACACTTGGCCCTTTATCACCAAGAGCAAACAACTCAAACAAATGAACAACCAGACCCAAGACAAAACGACAGAAGCAAGAACTACAGACGCAGTACTGGGAAACCAACAGGTAAGTGAAAATAAGTTTCAGACAAGACAACGAAACTTGATTTGTGAACTCACAGAAGAAGCTGAAATAGCAGCAGGAAAAAGAGACACGAAAAGACTCTAAAGAATCGCTGAAAAGAACAGAAACCCCACACAAATAGTGAGAGACAAAAATGGCAAAACCACCACCAGCTTGGCTAAACAGAGAGATGAGCCAAATGCTCTCAGGAAATCCTTAATAGACCCCCATCACCTGTCCCTTCTGACATACCAACGGCAGCCAGTTTTTGGATATCAACACCCTCCAACCAAAGCTGAAGCCACCAAAGCCGTTAAGTCCTTAAGCCAGGTAAAGCAGCCGGCCCACCATGGGATCGAGAAGACAAAATTGCCCGCCTTTGAGTAAGTTTAGAGGACAAATATCGACAAAGACATAAATCTTGCTCAAAATACCAAGATTTTATCAGTGCTAAGAACAAATACCCACTGATACCTCATGACATTCCCAACGCACCAAGGAAAAAACCTGGAACACATCTGTTTGATCCCTGTCTCTGGCTTGGGCTGAGTCTCTTGTGTTGGCCTTTTATTAAGAAACCGCATGCCTTGAGAAAGAGGAATACACAAGACAGCGTGATACTACCTCGTAGTATGTCATTCAGTGGGAACATAATTGCCCTAATATGCCAATTCGAGCTGCACAGTTCTGTGTGCTACGATTACTGTATGACATTCGTCAGGACATTGCACAGCACGGATAAGTCAGAGTAAGGTACTAAAACATCACAGCAAACTTCAAGATGTTTGCTGTCGGGACTGCCTATTTTGTGTGGATGGTGCTGTCAGCCTAGCACTTCTCTATATCTTCTTTCATTTTCTATCTGTGTTACCTTCCACCTGTCCACACCCATCCTCCAATACAAATGAACACCTTCAATACCCTGCCTGCTGCACCGTTTCAGACAGATTCTAATGCTTCTCACCGATCGCAGCTCTCTCTCTCTCTGCCTGCCTGTTTGTCTGTCTGTCTGTCTGTCTCTGTCTGTCTGTCTGTCTCTGTCTTCTCTCTCTCACACACACACACACACACACACACACACACACACACACACACACACACACACACACACACACACACACACACACACACACACACACACACACGTAGAAAAGCTTTATTGAAACTGCATGCGTCAGGATTAAAGCAAAAAGAGAAGCCATGAAACACACACACACAGACACGCACACACACGTAAACATGGAACCATATATACAAATAAAAATGAAATATCTTTACACACATACAGACATGCATGCATACACACACACCACACACACATATGAAAAAACATTATACACACATGTGCGTGCGTACACATACACACACACACACACACACACAAACACACATGGAACAAAAACATTACACACACACACGCGTGCACGCGTAACACACACACACACACACACACACACACACACACACACACACACACACACACACACACACACACACACACACACACACACACACACCCTACCAGGTGAAGTACACCATTTGCTAACAATGGTTTTAACATCTCCAGCCACTTCGATCACTTCATTCTGGCGGTCGGTCACATCGGTTAGGCTGCCCGTTCTGTCACTCAAACACTCGGATGCATCTGTGGCGGCCTCGCAGGCAGTGGTGACATTTACTACATCTGACTCTGCCAGGACCTGCCATGCTGCTGCCCTTGCTTTGAACAAGCACGGTGCCACCTGTGAATTCATTCAACATGGCCATTAGTTCAAAGACTCAGAATAACGATCAAAACCTGTAATGACACTTTGTGAACAAACATCTTTTCGAAAAATGAAAGCTGTGCCCTTCCCTGGGTATCCTTGTGGAGACACAGAGAAAGACACTAACCACATCCTACAGTTTTTCAGGAATCTTCGGCTGCTGAGGGAGGAAATGTAGCCGAAGCGGACTATCCTCGAGGAAAAATTCTACGGGCCTGTGAATGTTTTGTGGACGACAGCCAACTTTATCTCGAGAGGCGGTCTCCAGGTGTAAGAGCAACGAGAACAAAAAGAATGACACTTTTTGGACTTTAAAGAAAATCATCACCGCCTGCTTGTAATCAACACAGACATTTGGGAGACAATTACTGCAGACAGGCAACCGGATACAGGAAGTACAGAGAGAAGTCTGTCCGTTTGAGGAGAATCAAATGCTAAAGACTATAGACAGACAAAAGCTGCATCCATAGGAAGACTCCTGAGTTCCGAGCAAACAGAATGGCTCCGGCTTTTCTATACTAACTTGGTGCACATGGTAGGGATTTCCACTCCTGCATAGAACTGAACCCTACAGCTATTGAAGGCAACGCTGACAAGACTGACATTCATCCGGCAGCACAATTAACCTTAATCCTTCAGGAATGAAAAAAATCTATACACATCATCATCATTTTATGTTTTATGACTGAGTTCATTACTGTCGGACTTTAAAATTGCATATTTCTGAAAGACACATGCTTAAACCAAGACCATAAAATGCATATGTCTGAAATACACACGCTTAAACCAAGACCATACCCCTGTGCCATCACACTTCAGATCGGGAATGGAAAGATCCTCCAGTCGTCGCTGGACGTTTACATTGGCGAGCTCCTTCTGGGCCGGTGTGCAGGTGACAGTGTGTTCCTCCACACAGGCCTTTGCCACCTTGATGAACCTGTATAGGGACACGTCAATCTGTCTACATTTTCAAATGACATTAATTGACGGGATTGGGAAAACCATTACCAGATAGCAACACAAATTTTCACAGCAACAGCCGTTGTTTTGATTGTTACATGAGCTTTCATATCCCCCCCTCCCCCACACACATAGCATTCAGGATTTTCGTCAGGCTGCATATGATGTCTAGGTCAGGTTCAACTGTAGGACGTGTGACATCCATCACTGACATGAACACTGCTCAATAAGGTTAGGGCGTCCATTCTGCCTTTTATTCAAAAGCTAAAAGTTCATCTAACAAAAAGGAAGACAATTTGATGCAGGAGAAACTGTAAGTACTGTAAGTAGCAGAGTTGCGAGAGCGCTATGGTAATGAAT
This sequence comes from Monoplex corrugatus, assembly GCA_030674185.1. Taxonomy (NCBI): domain Eukaryota; kingdom Metazoa; phylum Mollusca; class Gastropoda; order Littorinimorpha; family Ranellidae; genus Monoplex; species Monoplex corrugatus. The sequence continues at coordinate 15,474,828 of CM060307.1, forward strand.
GTTGCTCCTGTTCAGGTACATGTTCACAACCATGAAGAATATGCCCCATATTCTTCATGGTTGTGAACATGTACCTGAATTGTGCAAAGTTCTCTCCTGTCCACTTTGTGATATTGTCTGTCCATTTCTCCCAGTATCTGCCCCTCTCCTTGTACTGTTCCATGGATGATGCCTTTGAAATTCCAGTGGACCTTGATGAAACTGATCCATAACCGGATCATCTTAGCCTGTTCATTTTTTACTATGGACAGTAGGTCTTCAAAGTGTCTCAAGTGTTTGGTGACTTTTTTACGCACTTCGTCTTTTGTACTGGTCTGTGTAAGACATACCAAGAAATTTTCTGTAACGTCTTATCTCTACTGCTTCAACCTTCTTCTGTAGCTCTGTTGTTAAGGTCCATGTTTCACATGCCAATAGGAAAATGGAGAGCATGACTGCAAGCAATAACATAAATCTGAATCTGAGAGTGCTGTTTTTGTCTTTCGAGATTAGTTTCTACCACAGACTATTTTTGGTGTTGATGAATCATAGCAGATTCAATGAACTGTCATATCAGAGAATCATTACAGTGTCACTGATTCATTACAGTGTCAGTGAATCATTACTGTCAGAAAATCAGTACAGCGTCCATAGTACTAAAGTGTCAGTGATAAATTACAATGTCAGCGATTCATTACAATGTCAGAAAGCATCGCCCATTTTGCAATCTGAAAATGTAATTCATGTTACGTACGTGTCCTTAATGTACTGTTCTGTGAACGATTTTTCGAACATTAGGGATACCACACGATTTCATCTTCACATAGCTAAATTATTCAACAATGGAAACAAAGAAATTATTTCGAACTTCAGCAAAATTTATCTATTTCATGCAAAAAAGCATCATATATTTACAAGTGATTTGTCTGATTACGATTTTTGGTTTGTTTTGCAATGCTGTGGAAAGAAAATGTATGTGATCTATAATTGTACATTAATAATGGCATATGTTGTTTAAAGATATAGGATACACTATATTTTCATCTAGATTCATTCATGTATCATGTATCATAGCTGACAAAGATCACCCACGAAAAGCCTGTTCACTCCGCTTTCTTCAGGAAAGCGCTTTCGTTCCATCAAAGCCAGAACGTCTCGCTTTAAAGATAGTTTTTATGTAAGGGCTGCCCGTCACCCTGTTTCCCTGTAGACCTCTTTTTGCTGTGTGTATCTGCTAGACTTACAGCCGTACATCATCACACTTTTTTTGTGTGTGTGTTAATGATTTGAATCATACATTCGTGTCTTATCGGTAGTTACAATTTTTTTGCTCTTATTCTGTGATGAACCTATTCTTAACCAAATTTATAAGAGCTATTTATTTTACTTTTGAACTCTAATCCTCAGTCTGCGTACTCGAAGGAGGGCTTATGGAAATTCGGTGATAGTTTCTAGAAGGATTTTTATGTGTCTTTTATCTGTTCGTGATCACTGTTAATTGATAAACTGTTTTAATTCCCCAGGCTTGGATTATAATGTTTTTTTGTTGTTTTTTTAACTTGCGTTAGAATGTACTCTTACTAAATATTTTGTTATGTATCAGAGCTTCTTCGCCTGTCTTTGGTTTTTTAGTCTTGCGCATGTGAGGAGGGGGAGTGAATGTAAGAGAATAATTTTTACCTTATGTTGTTTAAGTCCCGTGTGCGTGTGTGTGTGTGTGTGTGGGGGGGGGGGCTGTATGTGTGTGTGTGCATGAGTGCGTGTGTGTGTGTGTATGTGTGGGGGGGTGTATGTGTGTGTGCTTGAGTGCGTGTGTGGGTGTGGATGTACGGCTGCATTTTCCCAGCCATTCTGATACCCTCCAGTTACTACCTTTCTGCCAGCCGGCATCGCCTGCGAGTACTATTTTTAGCCAGGCAGGTCTGACCAGAGTCCTTCACTCTACAGCAGTGTTTTGTAACTGCTGCGATCTTTCGGGAGGGACTGAGTGTAGGAAGTGACTGATACTGGCTCAGAGTAGGCCTATCGAATCTAGGTCAAGCTATACTCCACAGGATGGGCGAGGGTGGCGTGGAGAGTGGAAGGAGAAGGACAGATGCGCGCTGTTAATTAGCTGGCAGGGCAGAACCAACGATTAGTGGCCAGCTAAGGTGGCTTGGATATGGGCGCCTTGGCGTGAGAGTGTGTGTGTGTTGTGTGCGTGTGTTTCTTCGATTCCGTGGATGACCTATGTATTTGTCTTTTATGATGTTGAATATTGTAATTGTTGTGAGGCGTGAGTGTGATTGTATGTATACAATAAAAATTTTTCCTTGTGTCTGTGCACTGGGCTGAAATAAAATCTTGTTATCTTGTTATCTTGTTGTTATGTATGATTTTTGCCACCATTGTTCTAATCTTGGTCCGTTGGTAAAATTGTTATGACCCTTACTGTAAGGGACTGTTGAGCTTTCAACATTAAATTTCACGAACCAGAAAAAACACGAAAGAAGAATATGAACGAGTATTTAATACAACAAAACAAGACAGGCGCAAATTTTCAGCCAACTGGCCTTTGTCAAGCGTAAAACTACAAACAATCAAACACTAGATACAAAAAAATTGAGAAAAAGACAGAAACTTCCCTGCTGCTTGACGAAGGCCAGTTGGCCGAAAATTTGCGCCTGTCTTGTTTTGTTGTATTAAATACGCGTTCATATTCTTCTTTCGTGTTTTTTCTGGTTCCTGTTTGCTTGAACGCGGGCAGTCACACTTGTTTTGGATTAAATTTCACGTTCATATTCTTTAGGGGCAGTAACATAAAAATGTGTGAGAGATTCAGTCATGGTAAATTCATTAACACACTGATAATTCTTTTATCATGAGGACATAGCAAATGAAGAGATATATTTCACTGAAATATGATCCAAGCTGTATCACTGACGGATTGATACAAGGATAGACACAGAAACCATATGCTAAGTAAGACCTTAAGACCTTGTCAACACGAAGGTCTTATGTGCAAATACACGGCTTATGCCATACTATTCTGGACCTTATCCATCGCATAGCATTGATGGCGTCGATGCACATGGAATTTTCTTCTGAGCACAGACACCTTCTTCAGCGACTGAAAATAAAAACTTTACCATAAACAATGCTAAGTAACCCTGATTCTCGGAAACAGATCAGTCTGATTCGTTGCTTTACTTTCGACATCGTCTGAACACTCAAAAACAAAAAATAAACAAAAAAGCAAGCAAACGTACAGAAGCACATAAACCCACTTGAGAACATTCAAACACGCGGACCACATACAAATCCACACTCCCCATCATCAACACCTACCCCCCTCCAACACACACACAAATAAGCCCCGAACCACACATACTTGCAAACGTCAGTCAGGGGTTGTTCAACAGACTGATCTGCAGCTTGACGTCGCACTTGGCGTACTGCACGGGGCAGGGAGGAGTGCGGGTGCAAAGGTCGGGGCTCAGCCAATGGCAGCGGTTGCCTGCAGCATCCCTCAGTTTGTCCAGACCGCTTATGACATCCTGAAGATCGCTATCCTCTTTGCTACAGCTGGACGTGTTTAAGGCGGCACAGCGAATTGTGTTCTCCAGGGATCTGAACAATCACCACAACAACTGTTTATTGCCGTTCATTTTTTTGGGTCTTTTTTTTGGGGGGGGGGGGGGGAGGTGGTGGTAGAGGATTTTTCTAAAATTTTGCTTCGTTCCAATCTTTCTTTTCACAATAGATGTATCGCCTGCTCCCCACCCATCCACAAATTTTCTGAGTTTGTTTTAATAGTAGTTTTGTCATAATTAATTTTGCCTACCACGTGAAAGTCAGGCTGCTCTCCTCAGGGACAGCACATTACCACAGTTCAGCATCCTTCATTTGTTCCTATTCTTTTCTATACAAACATCTTTATCTATTCAAATGGATTTTACATATACTTTTGCCACATTTGCACATTTGCGTCACATACACACACACACACTCTCTCTCTCTCACAACACAAACCTCTCTCCGGTTAATATGAAACAATCTCCCTTTTCTTTGCTAAAAAGATGGGGGGGGGGGGGGGGAGGGGGTTATTGAGAAACAGTGATTATCAAAAGAGGCATCCAACTTACAGGCACCGGTCATAAAAGATGAGGGAAGACTCATCTTTCTCGAGAAGCTCTGTGTGGTAATTAATGATGCAGGTAAAAGCCGCACCAAAGCTGCATCGCCGCTGATCTGAGGGCAGGTTGGGGCAGATGGGAGATAGACGATGTAGTGATTGAATGATATCATCACAGTCTTCTCCCTCTATCTGCAATATGACACGAGATAGCTGATCTGCAACCTGCTTCTTCTGTTCCGCAGAGCAAGTGTCGGTGAACATTCCCACAACGTTTTCCGTCTTCTGCTTCTTGCTGTTGACATGCCAGACGAATTTCATAATATTAACCCCTGTATGAAATATCCCAGAAATGCAATCATTATCAAGTACCAGTACTCTGGTTCCCAGGCATAAGAAGTACATTGGCCAAATATGGTCAGGCTTAAAACACACACTGGTTGCTTTCCCACTGTCCTTCCCCTCTAACATCTCTACTTGGATCTTGATCAACTGAAGAATACACAGGTTAGCGCAGACTCAGTGGAGAATTCCAATCTCACTTTTCCTAGTCCTTAGAATCCAGATTAGTCAATAATTACACTAAAACAACAACTGGTTCTTAAGTTTATTCTTCAGAATGTGTAACAGTGCAAACCCACAAGCATTAAAAAGC
>CM060307.1:15484575-15499575 GCA_030674185.1 Monoplex corrugatus
GACGGACATGATGGTGGATTCCGACGATGAAAATTATCGTACACACGTCAAAACATGCTACATAAGTCAAACACTCCCACATGACGCCAAACCAAATATGAATATGTCTTTAAGTCAAACTTTCCACACAATGGGAGTGACCCTGCAATGCAAAATAAAGATCCCCAAAACGACACCCTATGTACATGCTCATCAAATTCTACCACCTCTGAGCGAAAATACAGTTGTAGTAAGCCACTGTACCAGAAACAACATCAAATGAGATCGTGTGTTCTGTTTTTCTTATTTATTTAACATTTTTCTCTGCTCATTGCATATTCTATTTTCCTTAATTATTTAACATTTTACTCTGCTCACAATATAATGGCGATGATACTAAAGATGATCACGGTGTGAAAATACAAACAATACATTCTAATTAGCGCCTCACTGATTAAATGGACGAGACCAAAGCAAAGTACTGCACTAATAACTAATCCAAGATGCTGTAATTGACATTTCAACTTCAACGAGACATACCTGCCTGACAGAAGGTGCTGTTTATGTCATCCATATCAATCACTGGTTTCAGCAAAGAAGCCAGATTCACAGAGTTGGAAGATGCAGACATTAAGCAACTCTTGTACTGCTGGAAGGTAACGCATACTGCATGTTGGGTACGTTTCTCTTTCAAGGCCGTCTGGAAGCTGCTTATGAACTGATCAGTGCAGTCGTAAGTCTTTGAAGTTTTAGTCAGAAGCCCCTTAAAGGGGGCCACGCAGCCGTTTAGTGCTTTGGGTTGGAAGCGAGTCAGAAACAGGCCAGAGACGATATTGACAACTTCAGTGTCATCGTCACACACTGTTAGGCTGGCATCAAGGCAGGAGCGCACACGAGAAACCACTCTGTTTACAGAAGTGACAATCAACATAATTAACAGAAAGACAATCACAAAAGAAAGATGACCATAAAAAACGCAAAAAAAGCAGAAAAGTAATTAAAACAGAAGCAAACCAAAACAAACAAGCTGTCGAGCCATTCTAACAATCTCTTTGTATATACAAAAATTATCACAGAAAATCCATAGTCTGTACTTCTCAAGGTCACTATGACCTTAAAAAATTCAATTATATGAAACCTGACGTGCATCAAGGACAACGGTACAGTAGTAAAAAAGTTTAAAAGATTTTCATTGAAAAGATCAAATGCATGAAAACTGATTAAGATTCAAGGTTATGTGATCCTTCAAACAAGGTCCAATGTTCTATGTGTTTCAACCAGTGAGAGACACTGCTGTACACCAAACTGCTGTTATCTCTATCTCATCTACAAAAATGTGTACCTGATCGTATTCCCGCCTCTCCAACTAAATAGTGCCTTACCGATTACTGCTACAATTAGTGTTTCTCTTCTCACAGGCACAATTCATTGGCAGTCTTGGAAAGCAATTGTTACTCCACTTTTGAAAAAAATCCTGGACTTGACTCAAATAATCTGAAAAATTTTACACCTGTTTTTAATCTACCTTTTATTTCAAAAATACTTGTAAACATCACAACTAATGAAACATCTCTCTCACAATGATTCACCTGAGGTCAACCAGTGAGCATACAGAACTGATCACAGCTCAGAAACTGCTGTTTGGATGTCTTAAATGGTCTGCTTATAAAACTGATAAGAAACATGTATCTCTCGTTGCTCTGCTTGCTTCAGTGCAACGTTTGATACCCTTGATCACTGCATTTTGTTGGAGAGACTAGAAGCTTATTGTGGGATTCTGGACACTGCCCTTGAATAGTTTGTCTCTTATGTCAATACGAGCTCCCAATCCGTCGATGTCAATGGTAGTCTGTCTGTTCCATGCCCTCTCGTGTGTGATGTACCACAAGGTTCTGTTCTGAGACATGTTTTGTTTGCAATATATTCAGGGCCCCTGTTTGATGTAATTCCTCTATGTATTGTGATTTTCATAAATATGCAGACACAGTACAGTCACACCGTTCTTCACTAAATAATTTCTTCTTTGTTCAAAGTAGTATTCAGACACGTACTTTTGGTATGTTGTCCTGGGTGAATGGCGACTATTGAAAGTCGAACACAAAAACTGAAATGATGCCTGTCAACAGTATCTTCTCAGCTTGGTTTGGTTTGCAGCAAATGCACACATATTGATGGTGCTAATGTTTCATTCCAAAGCTCTGTATAATACCTTATAGTCGAGACTACTCAAATCTGTCTATGCCAGAAAACATCAGCAACACTTGCTGTAGATCTTCTCTAGAGTTTAAAACCGTCACCTCCACATGTAACTAGCTTGTTTTGGTACAATAACCTCCCAGACAGACTGCTGCAATCGTGTGCCAGCTTGCTTGCGAGCAAAACAGATTTCTTAATTGCAAAGCATTCAGAACAACGCAGCACGTCTAATCATGATGAAAAAAGGCATAATCATGCAACGTTACTGCTCAAAGAACTCCAGTGGCTGCCAATCAAATGTCGCAGTCAGTGTGAAATTACAAGCCTTGCATATTGCCATTTTGATGGATCTTTACCATCATACCCTTGAGATCGCCTGTACATGTACAGATATCAAACATCATGCTCTCTGTCAACCTTAAAACAAGAACTTTCGCTACTGTCATAATGCAGTCTTAAATCGGATGCTTTCGGTTTTATCATGCCATCTCATTGAAACTCAGTCTACTGATCTGAGGGATCTGCCCATGCCTTTGCTCTTCGTCGCCATTATACACTTAACCTGTTCATCCAGGCCTTCCACTGTTTACATCATAATTGTTTATCTACGAATGTGCACGTCTGCTTTTGACTGCCAATCAGATGGCATAGTGCAATCATTCATGTAAGTATACATTTACGACCACAACTTCTTTTGCGTGTATGTATGACGGGTGCAGCAGTCCTAGGTGCAATCCGCCAAGGCATTTCTGCTTGGTGAGTAAGGGTTGGAGATTTTTCTGATCTGTAAGGTCAACATGTGTGCACACCTGCCAGTGCTTAAACCCCCTGTGTGTGTATACCTATGCAGAATATGAAATAAATGTACTAAAGACCATGTACATCCTGTAAGTCATGTCAATCGCTGACTTGTGGAAACATGAAAACATCCAGCTTGCACGCCCACCAAGGTGTAAACCCTACAGCAATACAGTGGAATGTACTCAACTCGGCGATCAGTCTCAGTTCTGTGTAAGCTGTACAAAAAGTCTGATTATGTCTAATGCGAAGAGTCCAACTGACATTGGAAAATACTGCTATAAAAAGATCATTTTCTGATATATGGTTAGACACTTTAACGTATACATCCATTCGTGGTACCTGATGTACATTTCTAATGTTTATGTGTATGTATATGTATCATACTGTGTGTCTTATGAATTACGTGGTGTGCAGTGGGTCCAAATGAATTTGGAGAATAACGATCTGTTATTATCATATTATTATTATATTGTCAGAAGTTCCTAAAAAAAGTGTCAAAAAGTAGCACGTTTCAATAAAGGTGTGTGAACAACACTTTTTGGGGAATTTCTGACAATATTTATAATCTGGTTTCACTGTTGTGACAGTTCGCCTTTGTCCTTGATAAATGTCCAGTTTTATTTTAACTAAAGCTTCTTAAAAGAGGTAAAATCTGCATTTTCCACAACGATGTGTGGTAATATGGGGTCTGCCACTACCACCCCTTCCGATAAGCACTCTTATTATAATGGCATGTGTTTGAGCTTAATTTTTGTCTGTGGCATTTGACCCGAGCTTTACTCTTGCCCGTGGCATTTGACCTGAGCTTTACTCTTGTCTCTGGCATTTGACCTGAGCTTTACATCTGTCAGTGCATTTGACATGAACTTTACTCCTGTCAGTGATATATGACTGAACGATAAAGCTGTGGAGTGATCTTTGGGATTTGGTAAAGTAACGTTTTCTAGGTACTGGTAGCCGAGTATATGCTGTTAAATCATAATTCTATGGGATGACTGGGGGCTTAAACTGGACGGAATTACAAATGATGAGATCCATTTCAATATAGAATGTTTAGGTACAGGTTGTGAGAGATGGACGGTAACAGCCATGATAAAGCACAGAACCTGTGCCTTAAGTAGAATCTATAGACCTCATAACACAGAGTTTATATACCGCCTTATTTGACCCTTTTCCGTCAAATAGCGTATATGGTGTTTGCGCATTCATGATTAATCTGATCTCTGTAACACCGTGTTCAGAAAACTGGAACTATTTTCTGTGAATAGTTAGATCAGTGAATGCTATAAACACAAAATAGGTGAGATAAGTAATGTACCCTTTTTTCCTAATCATTTGAATCTCACCTCGTTTAATCAAAAGTTTCAGATTTCTGTTTTATTTTGTCTGGTAGAAAAGACTTTAAAATGCCAAGAAGGTTTTGAGCAGTTACTGGATGCTACTAACTGAATTCTTGAAACGGAAGTGCTCTCTCTCTATCAGGAGATTTTACCTTCATCTCGCAAGGTTTAATTATTCTGGGTCAGAAGGTCCACAAGTCATGAGTATCATAGCATGAAGATTGTTTTCTTACTTTGTCATAAATATAAAGGAGCCTTTTATTTTTTCAGTCTTGAAGGTGAAAAATTCCTAATCTATGAATGGTTTAAATGAATCAGATCAAGGAAAACGTGTCACGGAAATCTGAAGAAGCATGCTGTGATACTTACAAACAAGTTATGGGGTCTTTATCTTTCAGTGCAAAGCATTCCATAGCTTCCATTTTTGAGCATGGTACCTGGGCAGCACAGACTGTGCTGTAGTTGGTAAGGGTACTCTTCAGTTTGCAGTTTGATGGTAAGAGTGTGGTTATACTGTCTACTGATTCCTGGGCTTTTTTAATTTGAGACGGAAGGCACCCCTCCACACTTCTGTTGGCACATTCCAAGTCCCTTTCCAGTTTACTGCAAACACAAACAGAACAATCTAAGATATACGCATTTCAAATTAACATCCAAATGGTAACTTTACAGACGAAATATGCTAAACAAACCCATTTTAAGATACAGGTGATCAAAATGCACTGACAAAACATATACTAAATAGAGAACAATATCAAGAAATAAGTATTTCAAATTATTTTCCAGATTATTAAAAACAAAAAAAGACAGAATACCATTCACATCCGTGCAGTCATCTTTTCAGTTACTAAAATATTACTATCGTTTGCTTGCTTTCATTGAATTAGAGTTCAGCAGATTGGACAAGTTGGCTCAACTGACAGAACTATGGACTCAAGTTCTGACGTCTTAGTTTCAATTCCAGCTGGCAACATACAAACCAGCTTGTTCTCTGCTCAACCTAATAATGCTGCCCACCCTAATGCACCTTTCATTCTAGTGGTGCCACTTTCGCGTTTCATAGGTCTTGTTTTTCCAAGCCTCCCTGTTCCCATTTCGAGACCCTGCCAGCTCATTTTGTATTGCGACCTGCTGAAGGAGTCTGCTAAAGTATCAATAGGAGACCTGAGTAATCAGGACCTGGCCAGCTCGTGGGTTTATGTGCAAGCTTAAGGCTTGTGCCGTGGTCACTCTGGATTTTCTTCAGCACATGGCACCTGTGACGTCAGTGCATATGGAAATTCATTCCGAGCGCGGAGACGTCATCTTGAAAAACTGAAACTGAAATTGAAACTGAAGTGGAACGCATACAAAGCTGTCCAAGCTTAAAACATTTTCTTCAACATATCGAAATTCAATTTAATTTCAGTTACTACGATATGAAATGGTTCCTCATTGCCTTCTGTCATCACCGGTCTTTTGCAGATCTGGCTTAGTTGGCAAAGAGATAGAGCTCTTGCCTTTTAACCTGCCCGCACAGGTTTTCATGGCTTCAGTTCTGGCCTGAGAACTTTGTGCATATGGCTACCAGTCCAACGAACTACGTACGGATGAAAAAAAAACACCAAAATAAAACCACCGCTACCAACAACAAAAACGAAATCCAATGATTTCAATACCGACATTGCTCTAGCTGCTGCTGGCAATACTGTGTACTTTGTCTATTCATCTGTTACCAATATACTCTTTCCTTTTCTTTTTCTTTCTTTCTTTCTTTTTTTTTTTTTCGGTTGCTCTCTCTCTCTCTCTCTCTTTCTCTTTCTGTTCCAACGTCTGTGCCACCTCAGTGGCATTGAGCCCATGTCACTCATTCTGGCTCCATACCACACCACCAACCCAAAGTCCACTGAGTTATAGTTCTAGTGCCAGGGAACCCACGAGTTCCAAAAAAAAAATCAAACTGCCATGAGGCCACCTACTAGAGGAGATCCTGCGAGGCTTCAGTTCTGTTCGTACTGCTTATAGCCCAGCCGACTACTAGAGCCATATTAGGGTTAATTCTACATTAAAATAAACTCCAAGTGTAATTAAAAAGACAACAATGACAATAAAGATATAACAAAGCTCACGACTATCAAGTCTAGAATATAATTAAAATCTTCACATATGTATAATCATGTAAGATGAAATCTATTGATCTCTTGTAAAAACTTAAAAACTGGATCCGAAGGAATATCTTTGAAGAGGTTCTTTAAGGAATCTGCTGTATAGTGCTTATGTCTCACATCGTGCAAGTCCATGCATTCAATAAGAAGGTATTTCATGTGAACTGGCTCATCACACGGTATACATCTCGTTGTTTCTTCATTTTTTTAAAACACATGAGAGAATGTAGACCGTGTGACACGTGTGTAACCAACATAATACTACGCTTCCCAGGAACAGATTGGAAAAATACGTTTAAAGTCGGGGCGAATATGGAAAAGTTTGTTTTCTGGCTGGTTGTTTCGATCCTCCTGCAAGAGATTTTTCACGTAAGTTTGCACGTTGTATGTCAGGTCTTTGTGAGGAATGACATATTTGATCTTATGGCATGCTTGGCAAGGCAATCATCCTTTTCATTGCCTGGAATACCAACCTGTCCAGGAATCCAGGCAAAAACAATGCTGTAACCATCAGTTGTAAGGCAGAAAAAGAGTTTTAAAAATGTCAGAAGCTCTGGGTGACACATGTTTCGGCCATCAATTGCCTGCAAAGCGGAAAGGGTCTGAAAAGATGTGAAAGTCTTAATTAATGCTTGGATTGGGAGACCATTTCAGTGCCAAAACCAGAGCAGACGGAACTGTCGCATGGAATGTGTTTTGAAAATGATCGATTGGGATAGCAGAGTAGAAGGCAGCAGCAGCAGCAAGACCTTCATCAGACTTTAATCCAGCTGTGAATATTTCCTGGGCCGACAAAAAAATGTTGACAGACTTTTGCATAAAACGACTTTCATGCCAATGAACTGGTAACATCTTTACAGAAGGAAGCAAGATCAAAACAGACTTTGGGTGTTTTGAAAATTCATGGTGGGCTATCCGAAAATGTGGGGAAATCTGAAAAAAAGGTACATCTATGTCTGCCTTTTGCATTTAAGGACAGATACTGATTCCAAGACAGTGAATAACTTTCGGATTCTGCTGGGTCACTTTGGTGGAATTCAACAAAGCCTGCTTACTAAGGACACAGCCAACTAGGCTCCCAACTAGCAAAAGTAATCATTCAGTTGTAGAGGCAAACTGAGTGAGCACCCCCCTCCCCTCTCAAATATATACTCCTTTTAACAATGTTTCTGCTCTTACTTGCATACTGTCAAATTATCATACATTTAAGGAAAAGGCTTGTTTATCTGCTTGTGTCTTTGTACTTGTCCATTAATTATTTGATCAATGTGGTCAGTCTGCTTGAAGTTTTTTTTAATATTACGTTTAAAACATTAATTTTTTATTTCATGTTATTAGCTTCCTGATTTAAAAGTACACATACACACACGAGTTGATGTCATAAAAAACTAACCACCACACACACACACACACACACACACACACACACACAAACACACACACAACACACACACACACACTACACACAACACACACGAACACACACACACACACACACACACACACACAAACACACACACAACACACCACACACATACACACGAACACACATGAACACACACACACACACACACACACACACACACACACACACACACACACGAACACACACACACACATGAATAAGACAACACAAAAAGATAAACCGAAAAGAACTTGCATGCAGAATTCGGGATGCAACTTGTTCATGGTTCTCAGATCACCTTCACTGGGCAGACACTGCAGGGCATTATCCATATTGCAGGGGAAGCTGTTGGTGAGTGAGGGGTAAGTGTCTGGGCAGAAGAGACCCAGGGTGAGGTCGGGGCACTTGTTACCCACTGCTGCCCTCACAGTTTGCCACAAAGTGTGCACAACTGCCCCACGCTTAGCAGGACAGCCTGTGGAGAACTTCTTCAGGCACTTCAAGCTTGCTTGTGTTGCTCTGTAACAATGATAATTATAATCCATTATGATTTAAACAGCCAATTCCAAGGTTTCCTTTGCTGCTTTGATGTTAATGACATTTAAAATTCTTTTTGTTTACAATAAACAGACATCAACAAGCACTGTAGTAGCAGAAAATAATGTCAATTCACATACGTAGGAAAAAAGTACTGCTGACATCAGAACAACGTACAACATACACAATACACTCAACAATATTTTAAACAGTAAAGATATTAGTACGTACATCAAAATTTAAGTAAATGTTATATTTTTTTCTATTGAGAAAACGTTGGCATATAGTTGTTCCACTGAGCTTTAAAAATGGACTGCGTTATTGCATCATACTGTTTAATTTTGAATCTCGTATTTAGTAGACTTCGAAGAGTAAGTACAATTTGAAAATTTTTGTTGTAAATTTTGCATTAATAGATAAACGATTTTGCAAGCATTATAACAAGATCAAATATTCTATCTATTTTTACATTTTCATGAACACCAATCGTGTGATTTTGATATTAAAGTGCGTTTGCATTTTTCATTGATTGTTTTATTGATCTCCAAAAGTTGCAGATACAGGAACAATTCCACAGGAAATGTTCAACAGAGTCTCTTGTATAAACAATGCGTTTGAAATGATACTGGTGGAGATAATCCGACGAACTATCCTAAGTTACAACCATTTTAGTTTAACATAATTTAATTTATGAACTTTTAGAACTGTCTTTTTCCACGAAACGTAAAGTTTATTTTCTCTGACCACTTTAGACAACAATTTGGTCTAATATCATATAAACTTAATTTTTCCAAATTGATATTTCACTCCTTTTTGTACACTCATCATTAATCTTACTGCAATGGGCATATTCGAAATATTGCTTCTGTTGTTGTTGTTTGTATGAATTGTCGTCGTTTTTAAATATTGTTTGATTGAAGATATCCGTCCATTTTTGGTGTCAAAATCAACACGGCAGTCAGTTTTAGTTTTAACTCTTCACATGCCAAAAACATCCATTTTAAAAGAAAATGTTTCCTTGGGTGTATTCCTTTCTCTATCAATTAATTGCCTTTGATTATCAGATTACCCACCTTTATTTTTTCGTTGCAGAAAACACGTTCAGCTAACAATTCATTTGATTTATAGTTTTACATGTAAACTTTTCATAGGCAAAAACAAAAACAAAAACAAAACCAAACCAAACAAAACAAAACAACCCCCCCCCCCCAGCCATTTTTAAAGAAAATGCTTGATGTAATATATTCCTTTCTCTGTCAATTCATTGTCTTTGATCATCAGATTATCCCACCTTTATTTTGTCGTTATAGAAAATAGGAATTCTTAGGTATTATGTAATTACAAAATGTCATCTAGGCCTTAAATGTACGGGCCAAAAATAGAGTGTTCCTCATGAAATAAGAAAGAAACGGTGGTCCATTGTATTCAATGTTTTTGTTTTATAGAAATGGGTACGTTTGTTGAAAAAAAACTGTCGCTGATCATAATTTAGAGAATCTTTCACCTTTATCATCACGATGAATCATCATCATTGTCACTACAGTGGGCTTCGAATGGCTGGGGGCTTTCTGAATCATGACTGTGTGACGTAATATTCAAGTCATAATTTTAAATGAGAATAATAATTAATCATGATTCTGACAATCTGCCATCATTTACATCCTGCTGTAGTGACAACAATGATAATTCAACATTATTTGGAAAGTCTGCCATTTGAATCCAGATGAAGAATCTGTTACATAAAATACTACATATGGAATAAGTGCATGCGTTAAGTAGCTCAACTGATTACACAGCATCCATACGTGCATATGAAGGCTTTTGAGATTTTTGAGATATAATGTTCTAACTGCTGCAATTTTGCAAAGAAACATGTATTACAGCTAAACCTTGAGTTTACCTTCATACTGACACTAATTTGTGTAGTATTAAAGAAATGTTTCTATACCACGTATTCATATCACCAAATGCTATGGACATGGCAAGAGAATATTCCTACATGTATGAAGAAAACACAATATCAGAATACATGTTATGAATGAATCACATAGTCAGATTGAAGAAAAAATCCAAAGAATAAGACAACTATCTTACCTGCAGAGAGTGTCAGATGGCGTACTGGAGAAGAGGGACGCGCTCTTGAAGGGCTGCATACAAGACGCGAACAAGTCTGGCCGGCAGGATGCCGGTAAGTACTCCACCTCTACACAGTACTGTGAAAACAGTTGCTTTCCAGTTTCCAGCATAACAGTCAAAATTGTTTTCATCGTAACATCCATTGAAACACTGCAGTCTGATGACAGGTACTTGCTAAGAACCTGATAAGCCTTGGACGCCTGACTGAAAAAAATATGAAGAAAAGAGAAAACTTAAAAACCAGATGCCTACATTCTGAAAATCTAAATCTGTAAAATACACCAATAGTCCAGAAGCATTATAGAAATAGCTTGTTTTTCTCCTAGAGTAACAATTGCGGGTCATTCTGAATGATTTAAAGGTGCTGATTCCAACTCTGATAAGTGTCAGATAAAACAATCTTCGGCATTTTGGTATATGTATAGAGAAAAATCCAAAATGGTCACCATGGGTTTTGGCTTACACCAGTTCAGTGCCATATCATAGCTTGACTTCTCTGATGGGTGCCAGATCAAACTGCACTTTACTGTCTATCAAAAAATCTAAATAAAAGCGCCGAAGTGTTTGGCTTATACTAGTGCACTGCTATGTAGCAGCTTGCATTTCTCTTAAAGTAACATACTTCGAGCCACTCTAAATTATTTTAAAGTATGATTATAAATCTGATGAGTGCCAGACTTAATATCTTAGGCATTTTACTGTATATCTAAAAATCCTATACAGCCATCACAGTTGTGGGTTATACGAGTACGGTGCCATATACCCTAATGGTAAGAGAAATGAACTCAACTAATTTTACCTTATAGAAAAAACCATGATAAACATTCCCTTGACATTATCCTCTGAATGATTTCCAGTCAATCAAGCAGATTCAGAGGATAAGATCAACAGCGTTCGTGTTCTCATAAATGGAAACTTTAACAAAAGTCTGACAACAATATTCACATCACTAACAAACTGCTAAGTAGCACAATTGTAAGCAATGAATATACTTGCTCCTCTAATACACAACAATAATGCACATTCACAGAGATCAGTCTTTTTATTGTTCCTTGGTTATACGAGAGCACTATGAACTACCATTTGCATACATAACAATTTATTCCCAAATGTCTATATCACCGATGTCAATGCCTACAGTCACAGAGCTTTTTCAAAAGAATGAACTTTTACATGTCGAAAATACTGTGCAGGTGAGCAACAGTTTTATTCAGGAGCACACTGGGGTGTTGCAACCAGTCTTAAAATTGTAGTTGACCAGATTGAAGGCTTTTCTTGGAGCTGGCAGCTGATCTCAAGTCCGTGCACAGCATGAGTTTTGCTCAACAGATATCCCAGCCACAGTCCTTAGGATGAGGATCAGGTTGTAACGACATTCCTGTAGATTTCCAAAGCACAATTTGACAGACGCATGTTGACAACAAGCTGTAAAGCTTGACAGGACTGGTGGCAAACTCGATAACCGTAGTGGAATGTGTCTTTTACCAGCGATCTTTTTCATGAAGATATTTGCTTGCATCACGTGGTGCTTAGTCCCAAGTTCTCGGTTACAGAAAACGGAAACAAACTGCAGGCACGAGTAGGCAATTTTCTAACTTGTAGCAGAGAGGACTCCTAGTTCAACACACCAGGAAATTACTGCAGTCTCTTGAAAACAGTCGCCTTTCCAAAAAAGGATGATATCAAATCAGCCTGTGAGAGTATGTTTAGCCAGGTTGTTTGATGTGATCTAACCATAGCTTTTCATATTATCACTGATGCTGATGACGTCTGTACTTGTACTGCAGGACTCCATGGCAATCATCACATCCTTGGGTAGACTGTCCGTCCTGGCATGCAGATGATAAGCAAGGACAATCAAGACATCAGCGTCATCGAAGATCTTCTAAGACCATGCGAAAGTTTTCAAGTGCCAAACTCTGGCTTTCTGGAAGATGCGAAATGCCATAAAAACGTCTGCCTCTTCAAGAACAACATACAGCTGGCAGCTTGATATGGGATCTCAGCTGGATTGGGTGTGGTTCAGGTCCATTGATGATTATGAATGTGCTGGGCGGTGGAGTGAGGAGATGAGCCACATGGCGATCACCCTACTCTTTGTTGGCCATCACAATCAGGACCAGGGCTGTTCTGGTAGTGACCACTCTTCTGTGAGAATGCACACGCGTCTATTATCCTTCTAGCATGGTATCCGACAGCACGACTTGGTGCTCAGCTTGCAACAATGGTCAAAGACAGCATACAGCACAGATGTGTTCTATGCACACCGCCTGATTGTGGAAACTGCTTCATCATCATTATCATCTGCAGCGCTGACAAAATCTGAAACTTAAACAGCCATCAATTACCACTGTTGTTGGGGGTTGAAAGCCATGGTTTCCAAGCAGGGTTCGGAGTCTGCTCTTGAGAACAGACTTGGTAGTGGTTTACATAACCCGTTCTCGAAAAAAAAGAAGCTGGCTGGGTGTGGAGCCACTTAGAGTTTCTAGTAACACATTTCCCCTGAAGATACTACAGAACGAACCAATACGTCAGGAATACTTAAACCGTGTCTAAAATGGAATTTTGTTTGACAGCTTTCGTGGATGGCTTCAGTACTACGTAACGTTAGCATATGATTTTATATCTAATTTGGACAACTTCTTACCCTTACCGTGCTGCACAGGTAAGCCACTTTCCATCTCTCTGAGTGTTTGGGATCTGGCTGAAAATGATACGGTTCACCACGAAAGAAGCAACCCTTGTGAAAATCAAAAGTTCCACTGCTTCTTTGAGTTTGTTTTCCCTCAAAACAGTCAAGCGCTTCCTCAGTCTTTCGCTTTTATAAGTAAGGTTCGATATCCTCCTTAGAACAATGTAAGTCTTTATGACAATGCATTCTGCCCCTTGTTCAGGTGCCTTGTGTATATTAATTCATCTCTTTCTCACTGGGCTTTTTGAAAAGTTTCAGTTTTGACAGACTGACATAATTAAAAAAGCTGTTTGCTGCCGCAAATGAAACACTACATTTCATGAACAGTTACAAGATCTTAAGTTATAATAACATGTAGTGAATAGGCCTGCAACTGTCTTTACCGATGCACACAACAAAGACAAAGGAATATGCTTTCGCAGGCAAGCAAGAATCTGAGGTGCATTAAAACACGGCCAAAATTTCCCCGCATGTCCCATCCTACTTGCAGTGGGTTCAAGGCAGTGGATGAGGCTCTACACAATTATCAGATGGACTCATTTCTCATGCTGTCATCCCAGCGCTATATTCGGCTTGTCAGCTAAATGTAACTTTGGCGGCATGGGGCGCAACAGCCTATGCTTTCCCTTCTCTACACAAAAATGCCCAAAATGTTTTTATCTAGCACCCATCAGATTTGGGCTCAACATTTTACTTTAGATATTTTATTTCGACTATGAGGATGGAGGTTCAGCTTGAAGTTTAGTGTTTGTTCAAGGGAGATTCATCACGCTCAAGCAGTGCCATTTGCACTCCATCCAGTCTGTCACCTGTATCTCCTGACAGACTCCTTGAGGCCGTGCAAAAACATATGCTCTGGCAAAGTCTTGAAACAGAAGAGATACATGTGTGGGTGGGAGGACATAATTTATAAAACACAAGATGACATCATTAGAATGACTGGAGCACTAAGATGTGCAGCAAACATGGCCTGTTTGCTGCACATCTTAGTGCTCCAGTCATTCTAATGATGTCATCTTGTGTTTTTATATTGTGGACTGGGACTGAACCGTAGATATTAGATCTTAAGTGTCCATGGTTCTATTACAAGAGCTTGCCAGACCGCAAAACAAATTATGCATATTCTCAGGAAGAATCGTACATTTTTTTCAATAAATATCCCTCATAATTCATACGCAAAAAGGAATAGCACATATACAGAAAAAGTAATGAAACAAACAACAATGAGCAAAACGATACCAAACAGAAAAAACAAATCGTACGGAAAAGCAGTCATGAGCCAAAGACAACAAGAATCTTTTAATGAGTAACAACAGTCATGCAAGACATTTTACTTCCCAGAGGCTTACTGATAACAGTTTATCTACGTGACAACCAGTGTTCAAGTAAATCAAAAACAGAACACAAGAAAATCAGAATACAAACTATTGTTTACCAAACAAAACAAGATGGATGCAAATTTTTAGCCAAATGGTTTTCGACAATCATAGAACTATTAAATAACTGACAACATAAGACAAAAAGTGAACAAGATCACCAATAGAGGGTAACTGATGACAGATGACAATACTCAGAATCAAGAGCTGAAATGATGGCATGAACTGTTTTATAGTTCTGGTTAACCAGTTAACTGTCTAATCAAGTTTATCTAGTTCATCCAGTTGGGGCAACTCATTCCATCATCACAATAACAAACAAGAAAAGAAATAAATGAATAAACAAAACAAGAAAATGGAGAAAAAAGTCGATACGTACATGCATCTTCTACTT
>CM060307.1:15504575-15554575 GCA_030674185.1 Monoplex corrugatus
GCATCCCTTCTGGATTCTCACTCACTCATTTCCCATTATGCTATAGGCATGTAAAGTAGCAATGAAGGATCGTCCACTCTTGTCTGTTCTGGGCCAGCGTTGGATGATACCCCAGGTATGTTTCTGCGCCTTGAATACTATTTTTCTTCTATTGTTCATCGCCAGGTCTTCTTGATCTTCCTCTCTGCATCTTTCTTCTGGTGTGCAGTGAAGGACAGTGTGAGTGATGTTATCCTGCCCTCTTTGGATGCTATGCCCAATCCATCTCTGTCGTCTTTTTATAAAACGTTGTCCCACTCTTTTGAATGTACTGGTCGAGTAGTTATTGGTAGGAAATAGTGCAAGGCCAGAAGATTTGTTCGATTTTTTTAGCTTCATTTTTTAGCTTCATAGCTCTGTCATCCTCAATATTCTCAGCCATAAAGTCGGATGGATGGACACAACTCTGTCTCAGCTTGATATTGATGCTATGCTGAGTGAACTTCCTTAAGTTGTTCTACATTCTAAAGTTGTTTCTGTCCTTAGTGAGATGGCTCTGTCAGGTCTGACAATGCTTCTAAGTAGATGAATTCTTCAGTTGTAAGTAGGCCTGTTCCATCTAGTGAACTTGATGACGAGTTTCGGATGTTCCGTGTAATTACTTCTGTTTTGTTGTGGCTGATCTTCAAACCCACTTCTTGAGCAAAGATGTTGAGACAGGCTCTTTTCTCCTGCTTGTGCTGGTTAATGTTGGAACTTCTGAATGCTTGGTTATCTTCTATACCCCAAATATGTCATATGCTTTGAATGCATCTTTTCAAAATTCATCATGTGATGATAGTTTTCACACATAGTGGGACCATGATAGTTCATTTGATCACTTTTTGGATCTAAACAAATACAAAGTTTTCCACTGGATTTTTCAGCGGTCGCAAGTGAATTAACCTAGTCCATTGATTCTGTGACTTTGTTAACATTAAGTCTTTTCCATGTTTGAGAGCTCTTCTTGATTCTGGCTTTGAGTGTACATGGTACATGGCCAGGTGGGTGAACTGCTGGGACAGTGTATTCTTTCAGATATATATTCATCTTGCCTTCACTTTCTCCTATTCTTTGAGCATTTCTTTCTTTGTTAGTGGTGTGGATTTAACAGACATGACAGTCTTGATAAACTACAGTTACACTGATGCCTATAATCCAAAGACATGTTGGCGATGTAAAAAATATCTTTGGTATGTGTAACCCTTGTATTGATCTGTGTAAGTGATCAGTTTTTTCTTTACAAGGTGTTATTTCTGAAATACTGTGTTATTGGGATAACGCTGACTTGTACCTCCGTGTGGATTGTAAATTGCAATATGTTTCCAGGTTCAAGTTCAATGTCAGGATTTACAGAGTTGGGACTTTCTTTGCTGCTTGCGAAAGTGTGGGCACTGAACTCAAGTTTGTCATCATTATCTTCAATGACTTGTAATTCACTACCATTCTTCTGTGATTTGTGTTTTGCTTGACAAACTTTGGCCAGTGATTTGTTCTGTGGCAATAGTTGCAGGTGGAACCAAAAGCTCGACATTGTTTTGGCTTATGTTTTCATCCACAGAATCTGCATGAGATTATATTTCCATGAGATCAACGGTACAGGCGTTTGTGAAATCACCTTTTGTCTTCTGTTTTTTGACAGCATCCACTTGCTGTGGGCTTGCTGCTGTAGACACTGATGGCAGTCTTCTTACGTTGTATCAAGCGCAATACTGATTTCTACTGTTGTTTTCATTGTGAGTCTATCTACTTCTGTCAACAGTTTTTCTCTGATTGCTCATGATTCAACAACAACAATATTACAACATGACAACCTTGAATCGTTTTATCTTTAAGATCTGCACTGTAGCCACAATTTTGAACTAAGTTGCGTAGGTCTGTGACAAACGCTGTCAGCGTTTCATTTCAACTTTGTATTCTTTCGTGAAAGACATATCAGGCGAACACTGTTTGCCTTTGGTTTCAACTTTGTATTCTTTCGTGAAAGATATACCAGGCAAACACTGTTTGCCTTTGGTTTGGTGTGTTTTTTAAATCTCTCGGTCTGTGTTTCAACGTCCCTAGTTTCGGTGTCAGGGTGTCCCAATAAGTCAAACAGATCTCTGTTTTTCTGGCGAACCCAAATAGGGAGGTAAGCTGATTTTGCTTCTCCCCGTATTTGCTTCGATGCTCCTTGAAACATGTGGTTTACATGCTGGTTGTAGTTGTGCCATTCATTTTTGTTAAAGGTTTTGGAATTCCAGTTCATTATTGGATTGGTTTGCAATGTAGCCACGATCAATGTGCAGTCAGGGCGTCTTTTTATTTCTTTTTTTCCCAAACAATATATCAGTTTTCTTGCTGCTTTTCTGTCAGTTTTTCAAGATAATGTCCCTGTGCCCGGAGTAAATTCCATATGCACTGACACACAGATGCCATGTGACGAAAAGATCCAAAACTATCATGGCATAAGCCTTAGATTTGCAGTTTTTCAAATACTGTCTAGGTTCATCTCCCTTAAGTATGATCCAAAAGATTTGGTATATGTGGCATCCTATCCAACGAGTCACGAGTGGGTACCCACCCGTGTTCACAACTGGGGAACGGAAAACTGTCCTGGTAACACTAGCCCCAAGAAAAACTGAAGTCTCAACCCGTTCTGTTCTTAATGACCTCAGGGTTATGGGACAACCTTTACCCTTTCCACGGATGCTGACGGTGTTCATGGTCGATAGTAGGATACTGATTGAAACTGATTCTATAAATGTTATTACAAATGTTTCTGTCTAGAAAACTGAAACAGATTATCATTATACAAACAATTGTGTGGCTGAGAAAGATGCCTTACATGCATAGATTGGTGTCGTTAAGAGATATTTCTGTCATGGTGTCAACACATTTGAAAGCTGCCTCAATGTCGCAGACAGAGCTTGGCTTGCAGACGTCCACTTCGACTTCATCTGAACTCCCTGTATCTGGCACTGGGGTGGTGGAGTACATGCTGCACTTATCCTTGGCCTTCTTTTTCAGCTCATCAATCAGTCTTTTGAGACAGGGTGGTAACTGACACTTCTTAAAGTCCTTCACTAGGCACCAGGCATCTTTGTCGATGGCTCTGTAAAAGATGGTTACATATTATTGTCATTTTCTATTATTAGAGAGCTAATGATGAGTGTTAAAAATTTCATAACAACACTATACTGACTGATTTTTTTTAAATAGTCTATTTTAAGAACAGACTACATGAGTTAGACTCGTATGAACACAAAGCAATACGGCTTCTCGGATTTTGTAAAAAAAAATCAAAATGGGAAGAACGTGTTGGTCTTTAGAAATGGCCGATACTAGTAACCTTAACTTCGCAAAAATAAAATTACTAGGTGAAATCAAATACAAAACACACATCCATGTATAAAAACATGTGTACTTGGGCATAAAAACACGCATAGTTTTACAATTTCTGTATAATACAACTTGCACCTACCAAGCTTTGTATGATCATGACAAAAATAGTTTATAAAGGAATACATCCAACATGGGCGCAAGGCCGCCAACTCTGGGGCCCCGGATTGGTCTGGAGACTCTCAGATTGCCTTGTATGTACCTTTATGATTTTATATGGGGTCTCCCACGTAATTCTTGTGCTTCTTGCGATACTCCCCTTGTCTTGAAAACCATGGGTACCACTCCCGTCAATGTTGAAGAGAACCAGTCACCTGAAGCCATGAGTGATCCTGCACTGTCCTTATCACTGAGCAGCTTTCTGTTATTTCTGCTACAGAACCATCCAATTCATTTCCTAGCAAGATGGTAAACCTGAGTTTTCATCTGCCACTGCTTAAGCACAACCGCCACGAACTTGTTTTCACATGCCACCACGATGACCGTTTCCAATATGGCACCATCATTTGGTTCTGTGACATTCTGTTTACCACCACCACCAACTGACCATCCGCTGGTCCCGCCCTTTCACAGTCTATTTGGTTTGACCCAGCGACTGTTACGATCAATCTATGAATCCTTTCTTTACTGTGGAATGGCAGAGACAGTGGTATAGTGGTTCTGCGTCTACAGCTCCCTCTTCCTCCACAACGGGCACACTAAGGAATATATACGGAAGTGACCATGCTGGCAGAACACAGTTATTGCACCCTTCTTCTTTTCCTCTCATGGGGAAACAGTGCCTCAACAGTCCCCTGTCATCATGTCAGACAAAGGCCGGCCACCAGTCAACTGCTGACTCTGATAACATCTGTTTCAGGTACAAAGGCTTGTTTGAAGTGGAAGGGGAAAAAGAAGACTCTTTCCATGCCATACCTGCTCTACGACATTTTCAAGTGTGGAACAAAAATGGTACTGGGCAGGGAGAGAACCTACAAGGAACCGTCAGAAGAGTTGTCACAATCGTGGATCCACGCTGAGGCTTCAGTTGCTGCGATGGATGGCCATCAGTGAAAGCAAGCACAATCACTGGTGTCACACAGGTCACAAGTAGTAGGCATCTTCAACAGCGCAGGCTTGCCACACTGCTTTCCCTCTGACTGAATCAGCGGTACGACGAGATGACTGGCTGGCCAGCAACAGACGAGACTGAGTGCAACAGCTCAGACTGTGTGCCTGGCGATGACCAGGGCCAACGACTTAGTAAACCGGCTCACTGTGGCCGGGATTTTGTTCTCGAATAACGCCTCCGAGGACGCTTCACTGACTTTTATGCATCTACTGTGCCAAGACGTCGCTACCCTACTGGGGCATGTCCTGCAAGCATCGGCAGCTGAATGTTCGACAGTCTGTCAACTCTTTCACATGCTGTGCATCTTTCTTCTTAGTCTTATGTTGAATTCAAAGGTGGCCACTAATTGTGGCAAGACAAATAACTCACTTATTAAACACTTGCAGTAAGACAAACCTTAGATGAACCAAAAAAATCATGAACTAAAAACAAACAAAGAAACAAACAGACAAACAAAGAAACAAACAGACAAACAAAGAAACAAACAAGCTAAATCTGTCGAATCTGGAAATTTGATCCCATCTTGAAAAGTTGCATCTATCCATGTACAAACAGACAGCACTTCACAAAGAGACCATAGCCAATCTCAGATTTTGGCAGTGTCTGGAGCATGTTTTCTGTATATTATCTGAAGAAGTACATTAATAGGACAGTACCCATGAAACTCGTCACTGTCACCATCCAACCCACATACATACATGCAGAGACAGAGAGAGAGAAAAGAGAAATGCTGGTTACAATCTTTTCACATTGCCTACTCGCAGTCCAGTATAGCCAACAAGTATGATACTCGATGCGTAACATTCTTCAATGATTCCTACAGAAATTGAAAACACTGTAGATTTTATCTCTGGTGTGGATTTGACAGCATATGCGGTAGTCTTCATCTACAATCAGAATTGTTCAGTGAACCACCAAGTCTTATAAGTTTCAAAGGGTGCAACAACCAAGACGTTAGTATATCCTACTTCCAATCAGAGGGTCTCAGCTCAATCCTACCTGGGTTTTGCGTGATTGGTAAAAGGTGGAAATAAGAAAACACATACTAAAGATTATGTAAGCCAAGCCAGTGTTCAGTGGCCTATGGAAACACAAGCATACATAGCATGTGCACCCACAGAAGAGGATGGTGCAGACCAGACTAAAACATGTTAGGCTGTAGAGGGTGGACCAAAGAAACTGCATACATGCACCCCAAAAAACACTGCTTGGAGTACAGGAAAATATCTTCTTGTGGTGGCAATAGCAATAAACTGCATCTTTCTCCATCAAAAGAAAGATTTTTTTCTTACTTTTTAGTTTATTTTTTCACGTCATTTTCTTTGGATAGAGTGGGTCGATTCTCTGACACATTAAGTGCAAAGTTAAAAACAAAAAAGAAAACAATTCATTAACTGATCTATCTTTATTTACAGTATCTGTAGTCGTACGCAAGTATATGTTTCTGGATAAGCAACGACAAATTTGAAAAATGGCTTTTAGCCAACAAATTCCACCAGTGGAAAATAAAGCTTCGTTGTCCCATTCAACACAATAAAAATATCAGAGAATCTTACTTCAAAAACAACTGTCCATTAAATTAGTCTGTTTTAGTATTTTTCGATTACACAATGAGACAATTATATTAGCTGATCAGGAAATGGCCAGTTGGCCAATCATACTAAAGTACACAAGTAATGTTTGACTGAGCTTATCATCTCATTAGTTGTCCACGCCTATGCAAACAAACACTTTTTAGTTTCTGAAATACACATATCTCAAGTATTATATATACATACATATATATATGTGTTTATGTATGTATGTGTATATATGTACATGTGTGTATACAAACACACACACACACACACACACATACACACACACACACACACACACATATATATATATATATATATATATATATATATATATATATATATATACATCAGCATCAACCGTTGGTATCAAAGCAAACATCACATATATTTCAATTTCAACCATCACTGTCAAAGCAAACATAACATACATGTAATAGTGAAAATGGACCAGAAACTCAACTAACCTGCACGTCTCATCCCGATTTTTGTCAGTCAGTTTTTGAAAAGTTCTATCTGCAAAACGTCCACAGAGTGAGATATTGTTATACTGGCAGTCAATCGGTTCTTCTTCCTCCTCTTCTTTTTCCTTTTCCACCTGTGGAATGGTGGGGGTTGTGGTAGGCTTGCAATCATCTGGGTTGCAGGTAGAAAAAGTGATGACAGAAAAAAACGACAACGCTTCCCGCAAGGCGACAAGGTCCAGGGTAGTGCATACCTTCTTTTTCTCTTGGAAGTTCACACTGGCTTCAGAAGCATTCAGCCCACTGCACACACACAACACACACACACACACACACCACACACACACACACACACACCACACACACACACACACACGCACGCACACACACACACACACGCACGCACGCACGCACGCACACACACACACACACAGAGTCACAAGGAAGCAAAGTACTAGGGATCTCGACTTCTTCAGACAAGCATTATGAATTCATATCCTCTTCCTGAAATCTTTACCAGGCCCATCTACAGCTTACCTCTTCAGAGCAAATGCTCTCACTGCTACGTTATGTAGTTTCCCATGTGCAAATATAACAATTAACGAGTTAACATGTATACAGTTCAAAAGAGGTCATAGACACAACCTTACTGCTCACACAAATTTTCTTTGAGTCAGCCATGAACAAATGCTGTCATACTGAACACTGGCAGCTCTATCTCTACATCAACGTGTACAGTAACAAGGCTTCCAAGCAGTTACAGTTACCCTCCGAATTCACTATCGTTCATTAATTTAACACCCACTGCTGTTACTGATCTTTACTGCAGAGTTTTAACAACTGAAATTTAACATGCTCTCTTCGAAATCTTTGCAAATTCCCTTCCCACCTCATACAGTTTATAAACAAGTTTTTGCCATTTGCCACAATTGTACCTTTCGGATTTCCCCCCAACATATACCATTTGTGGTGTTAGTGATATGGAATCTCCCCAGCGGTACTGTGTCTTAATTTTTTAAGAAAACTGAAGCTGAAACATGAAGGTCATTCCTTCCTTAAACAATAGATAATTATACTAACTAGACCGGAATATTTCAGCATAAATTCCGAAGTGTTTTGTCAAACTGATGCTTTGAACATCACCTGAAGTCTGCTGATATCAGTGTAAATAGTTGAGGATGAGATAGCCACAAATATCGGTGCCTGGAAACAGGCAGTACATAAGCCACTGCCACTGCCACTGCAGAGGAGAAATGAACTCGAATGTGGTCGGATAAAAGACAGAAAAGGAATGCTACGGCAGCGACCACCCAGCCACAGCCATCAGCCGTTCTAGGGCAGCACTGTGCCAAGGACAGCCACACAAAAGTCGGCTTGTTCAGCTGCAACCGACGCGCTGTTCTACATCAAACTGTCCTCAACCGGGCGCACACACTGTGTGATCAGACAGACGGAGCCACCATACACCCTACTTGTAGAAATAACATTAATACAGATATAATATTCTTGCCTAATGAATAATACTACATTTATGTGGCGACGCTTAGCTCCTATTTATAATCTGTTATCGACCAAACTGGAAACTATTTCTCTTTTCTTCGGCTTTAATTTTGGGCATTTTCAGTTGTAAACTTTCGCATTCAAAGTAATCTGCAAATCAATTCCTTATCGTCTTCTGTTTTTTTAAAACAGAAATTTGCTGTAAAATTCAACTACAGCCAGGTTAATGATATAGCAATGTTTTTTTTTGTTGTTGTTTTTTTTTTTTGGGGGGGGGGTTTCCCATTTTCAACGCCACTTTTGGCCACACACGCTGGGACAGATTTTACAATGCTATGTTGATGGTGACAATGAAGATGATAACCTGGATGCCATGGAGTTGCATTTATAATTGAAACTGTATGACAGGGCTGTATTCTACGTTTGTTATCATAATATACCCTGGCGTCAACCAGGTCCGTGAGATACAGAAACCTGCGGTGCTGGTCAGCAGATTTGAACAACACCCTCAATGAGGCATTCATGAAGTGGATGAGACGCGATCGTGTGGTCCCAGTCTTCCCAATATGCCCACAGCATGCTCAACTCTGGGTAGGAGCCGTCTGGGGCCGAAAAATCCCACAGTGACTTCTGACAGGACTGCTGGGGATTCGAACTCACAATCTTCTAGTAGGTAGTCTGTTCTGCTAACAACTACACCATGGGGATGACACAGCAATGCTGTTTAGTTCTGCATGTTGTTTGCAAATCCTGTGGCATAGCAGGGTAATCATATCACGGATTGCGACAGAGTTAGTTGCCTTTCTTCCTATATATGACTGTGATTAAAACAAACCTGCATGCAGAATCCATGGAATAGGCGTTTGATAGGATAGCTTCCATCGAAGACACAGCAATCGAGCTACATCCCTTTGTCAGGGCCCCTTGCACGCATGTAGTCTGAGCTAGCATCAACATCAGCTGATTGGCAGCAGTGTATAGGCTCCTGGCCATTGGGCAGTATTCGCTGTGCTTTGCCACACATTGCAGACTCTTCATGGATGAACTGCACATTGAACAGATCATATGATAATATAAGAAGACGAAGAAGAAGAAGAAGAAGAAGAAGAAGAAGAATGATAATAATATAATGATGATGATGATGATGATGATATTGATGATAATAATAATAAGAATAAAAATGATCCTACTACTGCTACTTCTATTACTACTTTTACTCCTCCTCCTACTGCCGCTGCTGCTAATAAAAATAATAATAATAACAACAACAATAATAATAATAATAATAATAATGATGATGACACTACTACTAGTAGTATTACTACTACTAACAATAATAATGATAACAACAACAACAACGAAACCTTTCTGTAATGCACCATCCACTCTTAAGTGCTACGTTTTTTACAGATAAAGTTTATTCAAAGATGTTAATCAGTGATGAATCAATGTTATAAACATAAAAGGATACAGAACAGGTGAAGAAAACAACAGATTCATACAGGTATGACCTGAGAAAAATGTTACGTGAAAAACAGGCACACATTAACACATCAAGACACTCACAGATTCTATGTGCGTATGTACACATATGAGCAGACAAGGATCTACACAGAGATTCATATTGGTAAACACACATACACTGTCGCAAGCTTACAAACAAATGAATGAAACATAAACAAATAGCACTACTTCACGCAACCAATCACATAGGTACAGTAGGACCAATACTAACAATAGTATTGTTATAACAGATAAGTTTTAGAGCTGTCTTAAAAGAGAGCAAAAGACTGCAAATGTCGAACACCTGAGGGAAACGCGTTCCACTGTTGGAGGGCACAAAAAGAAAATGAACGTAACCGAAAGTCTTAGTCTTTACATGAAAAACACTGAGAATGAGTTTGTTTGATAATGACTGGAGTTGTTTAGAAAGAGTATAAACAGTGAGGAGATCAACATAGAAGCAGGGGTGGTTTCAGAGAAAAAAATCATAAAATAGAGAGTTGACAGCTTAGTCTACCAAGGCTTGACTTGGGAATTAGTGAAGTTTGTAAAGAGGGAGCTGAACATAAACCTATCAGCAAGCCTTTAAAACTAATCCTAGACAAAATTTTGAATCTTTTGTAGTTTGCTGAGAATGGACTGTGGGCAACCAAAAAACAACAACAACAACAACAGAGAGAGAGAGAGAGAGAGAGGGAGGGAGAGAGAGAGAGAGAGAGAGAGAGAGAGAGAGAGAGAGAGAGAGAGAGAGAGAGAGAGAGAGAGAGAGAGAGAGAGAGAGAATTGCAATATTCTGGTTTTGACAGACAATGGTACAGACCACTGATTTTGCTCCATGAATGGTCAGGTATGGGTTCAAAGAGATGAACTACTAGATAGGCTTAGCAACAAATATTGGAGACATGAGACTCTACCGACATATTTTCACAAACTGCAAAACGTGAAGTCTCTCAGTGACGGTGTGAACACAATCTTGCACTGTCAACACATATGGAAGTTGTCTGTGTACAAGTCAGTACAGACAAAACGTTCTTTTTGCCTTGATGAGGAGGGCGTCTCTTTTGTCATCATTCACATTAAGCTTGCTCTCTGTCATTCAGTTCTTTTTTTAATCTCTGAAATACAATTATCAATAACTCGGATGTTGGAACAAACTTTGAAAGAAAGACACGACTCATACAACTATCTGTCATCTGCAAATGACAGACTGACGATACAATATATTTTGATCAACAAAGAATTTTTTTTACATAATATGAACAAAACAGGCTAAGGATTGAGCCCTTTCAACTTGACCGTGTATTAGGACATTTTGAACTGATGTCATGGACAAAAATACTTTGCTTTCGAACTGTGGCTATGGGGTAAGGGATGTAAGGGATAAGTCAAAATACATTCTTGATGGAAGCTGTGTATATATTTTGAAAGGAAAATTGACGCAGATACATAGTGGAGAGGGTTACAGAGAGAGGCGAGAAGGAGAGAGCTATATAAAAAGGAATAAGAGAGAGAGACTAGTGCATAACAACCGTGTCTTGTACACACACACACTCACACATTTACACACACACCGCACGCACGCATGCACGCACACAAGCGCGCGCGCGCGCACACACACACACACACACATATATATATATATATATATCTATATACACACAAACTCAAAACACACATACACGAGCGCGCGCACGCACACACAAAGCAAAATCTCTCCCTGATTGGAAAATATATATATGCATGTAATACAGCAACATAATGCCTGCACAGGGTATACCAAGTAACCAGAACAACATGCATGCTCGCATCTGGAAAAAAAGAGACATGATTAAATAGCAAACAGCGCAAGTACTCACTGACAGTCTACACCTCCTTGGGATACCAGATTCTCAGCAAAAGTGAAGGCACAGTCGACAGCATATTCCAAAGCGCACATGCTTTTCTCATCTGATCAAACATATAAAGAAATGAATATGTATACATAGACATAGTATAAAACATATACAACTGTTTATAATTTACATTTACAAGTGCATGTGCATCTATTATCACTCTGACAAAAGAGTCAAAAAGTTACACAGCATTGTTTCTAGAAAGCACTCAAAACATCACTTCGCCTCTGTTTCAAAGTTTTACAATGTATGGTTTCTGGATTTTCCTTTTAACCACCTATGTAAAGCTGGGCTCTTAAAGCAAATGCTGAATTGTCTAAGCGTATTGAAATAATAAAAAAAAAATCTTGATTTTTGTTGTTTTTGTTGCACTGCAGCAAATGAAATTTCAGAAGAATACTGCAGAAGGTTCACGACAACACAGTCCACCTATTATTATAGCTCTGAGATATATTGCTTATACACACACTGACTGCTGCCACTGATCAAGTGATACAGTGATCACAGCAAAATATTTAAAGTTGCCAGTTTCTTTACGCATATCTCTGTTCATGACTGTGACTTAAACACAGATGCCAGCAGCAGCTCTCTCTCTCTCTTTTCTCTCTCTCTCTCTCTCTCTCTCTCTCTTTCTCTCTCTCTCTCTCTCTTTCTCTTTTCTTATTTTTGCAACAACCTTCCTACCTGATTTCAGGCTGAAGTCAGCATTGGTATTACAGTTGTCAGTGTCACAGCATTTCACTTCCATGTCCTTTTTATCCTTGGCGTGACAATGGGCAAATTTCATGCAACCCCGAGAGACAAACAACTCTTGCCCCACCGTCATGTACTGACTGGAACATCTCTGTCACATGACACAATCAATCCGAGTTCAGGTTCATGCTGCTTACAGTCCAGCCAACTACTACAGCCATGTCAGGGCTAACTTCACGTTAAAAACAGCTCTATAGTTTAACTGAAAAGACATTAATCAAAAACCAAGTACATGATTACTCTCTCAAGTCTAAAATGCATTTTCAAATCTTTGCCGTACTATTGATCCAAGTTTGAAGAAAAAGGCAATGGCACAAGCAGATGAAAAGAGTTCCCACTGATCTAGTCAAGCAGGAACAGAAGTGAACTTCATAAGGCTTAACATTTCCCTGAGTACAGCAGGTGTCCAATAGCTAGGTGGCTAAGACATCTGTCACATTGCCACATGACCTTGAGGCACCCAACAATCTTAGAGACGCGGGTTCAAACCAAGAGAATTAAAAACTGATGACAGCAGAAGGGCATCTAAGAGTGACGACATGTTTGCGGCCAAGCCCAGGGTACGGAGTGCGGGCCATAATGCTCTTTCGAGGGGGTGGGGTGGGTGGGAGGGCTTCTGCTCTTGAAAAGTTTGAAAATGACGAAAAGAACACGGTATGAGTGACTATACCAATGAAAGAGGAACAGGGAGAAGGGAGGGATGAAGAAAAATATTGTGGCTCCTGTGTTTATGCACAGACAATTGTCCTTCAGGACGGGGTACAAATACGTTTGTATTTTAATTCACGATGACATGAGACAAAGTGAAGGTGAGAAGAATGATAAGATACAGAGACAGAAAACCAGAGACAATAATAAATACTGTAACTGAGACAAAACGTTTCATATTACTTCTGAGTTATTTTATCTATTGCATCTATGCAAATTATGCAGCCTGCAGCGCGGGCCAAACAAACAAACAAAAAAATAGAACAACACACATATGAGATAAAACAAAATACTGCTTGAAACACGGTAAAACCCCCTGATATTGTTTGTACTGTCACAATAAAGCAATAAACTCCTTCAGTCCAACGCCCTCTGTCGGTCTGTCTGCACAATTCATAAATTTATCTACGCAAGTCATACTGACAACATTCTCAAATATCCCTTTAAGGACATGTCAAATCTAGCTGAACAGCAAAATGGGCTGTGTCTAGAACATCGTGCCTGGCCGCTTTCGTAGCCGTTTGAACACCCCGTGTGGTTGTACTAAAGCAACACTGGGACCTTCCGACAGTTAACTGTCAGGATTATAGTAAGAGGAACAGAGTTGGCAGCTATGGCTGGTTGCTCAAAAGATAGATGAAGGCTCAGAATGAGGCAAGAGATGGCTCTTCCATTCTCTCTTGGGCCGGTAGCTAGGTTGGACCTGGTGGTGTGCGTTGTGTGGCTATGATCACCATACACACGGCACCTGTGACGTTGGTGCATATGGAATTCGTACCGAACGCGGAGACGTCATCCTGAGAAACTGAAACTGAAACTGAAACAGCTGGTGATCCTCTCTGAGACGCAATGGAAGCTATGTTTCGTCATCCGTGATCACGTCATGTAATCGTTTCGGGCCCTCAGTCTCAAACCTTTCAAGCAATTGCTTAGAACGCTGAACACTCGTTCTTTCCGAGTAAACTACTCTCTTTACAAGCTAAACAGTTTGCTTGTTCCAGGCCTCACTTAGACGTCCGTATCATTACTTGTCTTCCAAGTTAATTTTTCCTCATCTAAAAGTATCAATCCAGCAGCAAGCTGTCCCACATGACACACACCTGTCTCCACACACATTTGTCAAATCAGCATACAGTTTATTGGGACATCTCCAAGTTTAAGCCTTGTGAAGGCATAGTACTGGAGTTGCTCCATGCTAGGATCCATTTTCAGAGGCACAGTTATTTACATTGCATTTCCAGTGACATACAATTTGATATTGGGTCACTGTCATTTTGTACGTATAATTAGCGCGAAGGCTACATTTCATTTCAATACAAATTAAAAGTGTTTACTATAAACAATTCAGAAATGCCAATCTAACTGGCAAGAATTTTGGATTAGATTTCGTAATGAAAGTGAAAAGAGAAAACAGAAACAGAAAAGACAACCTTCCATGCTAAAAAAAATCCCTATTCCTTGGTATCAAGTCACCATTAAGTTCGATATGTGGTCAGCAACAAGAACAAGCTGTGTGTGTGTGTGTGTGTGTGTGTGTGTGTGTGTGTGTGTGTGTGTGTGTGTGTGTGTGTGTGTGTGTGTGTGTGTGTGTGTGTGTGTGTGTTTTATTGTTTGTTTGTTTTTTCTTACGATGGCACACGAGTTAAAAGAAAACGGGATGTCATTAATTAAAATAATGATAATAATAAAATGAAACAAGACACACACACAAAAAACAAAAACCGAACAAAACACATATGTGCGCATATACACTCAGCAGAAATGAAAAGGAAATCTATGGTTCTCAATTGCTTGATATGACATCTGCGCAGCATAAGGTTGGCCTACCTCACTGCGATCACAGTACTCTACGTCTTCAGTGCAGTCATCTTCAGCTTGATGATACGAAACGTTGGAGCACTTGTAACATTCCAGGCGCACTGCAAAATACACCTATACATTACTGCTGTTCAACAAGAAAAAAAGTTCTGTTTCTATCCCTTTATTCATAAACAAAATCTTCCAGCTTCACCCTGTGATATTTATTTATGGTTTACATAAAGCAATTTCCCTTGAAAAAGATTATCATACACTTATACTTCGTGGGAAGGGTATGCACATATCTTACAATTAAGTATTACATGTAAGATTGCTTTATTACATATTAGTTATTACTATTATTATCATTGCTATTGTTATTATTTGATCATATTGACATACCTAACTGTGCCATACTTAATGAAGTGACCTCATGTGAGGTTAAATCAAAGTTGACAAATCTACAACAACAAAAATTTGGTATGGATACATCTTTTTCATTACTTTTCTCATTATTGTTATTACTATTACTTCTCGCTCACCTGTGTTGGAACAGCGTTCAGAAATCACACTCCAAAGAGGACTGAATATGTGCCTGAGGAGACGGCGCTGTTTCTTGGACAGTCTGTTGAGACCACGATCAGCGCATTCCCAATTTTTATGAGCGAGCTGACATAGATACGTCAGACTGCTGTCACTGCCTCCCACATCCACCGACAGAGATCCTTGCTCTTTGCTGGCACTGCTGTCTTTGCTTTTGCTGGATTTCTTTCCCTTGCTACTTTTGTCTTCGTTGGATTTCTTTCCCTTGCTACTTTTGTCTTCGTTGGATTTCTTTCCCTTGCTACTTTTGTCTTCGCTGGCCGTCTTTGCCTTGCTACTTTTGTCTTCGCTGGCCGTCTTTGCCTTGCTGTTGTCGTCCGCTGGCTTGGCTTGTTTTTTCCAGAGCTGGAAGAAGAGTCGTCGAAGATGTGAGAAGTAGGTTTTGGTACATCGTCCTTGGAAACGATCAGCCTGCTGACTGCGAAGAAGTCGTCCAAGCAAGTGTAGACATCCACGCACTTTGAAGTGAGGGAGGAATACATAGTCAGAACTAAGGTCAGATGCTTTTGGAAGTGGGCGCGGTCAGAGGGCTCACACTTGTTTGTTTTCTCCACCAAGCATTGTCGTGTCTCGGTCACCATACTGCCCAACAATCAATGCCACAGAGATACGTATTAGCATCAGTTACGCCACTCTGACTTGAAACAGTCTTTCTCTTCGCTGAGCTGAGAACGACTCATTACACTGAATAATACATAGAACTGGAAACAACCTTCAAGCTTCGTGTGTATTATGTCTGACCACCACAAAGTCAAATTATAATGGCAGCAATGGCAAACGGACAGAGAGAATGGGATGGGAACAGACAAAAGCGGCAGAGGGACAGAGAGAGAGAGAGAGAGAGAGAGAGAGAAGGGGGGGGGGGAACAAAAAGACAAATGGACAGAGTGACGTACAGAGACAGAGAGTGTAAAACCTGAAATTACCTTGCTGACTATTTCAGCCTGAACTAAACCCTATATACTGGTAAGGCCTTGAAATGGGTAAGGGAATGGCACCTAAGAAACATGACACATCATGATGATTGGAGCATCGAGATGGGCAGTGAACAAGCCAGCTTTTAGTTTGCGAAGTGGGACTGAACTCAAGGCATAATTTCATCAATAAAACCAAACAGCCAGCTTGAGCAGAACGAAACCTGAGGATCAAGTCCATGAGCCCTGCATTACAACCATAGCGCTTTAACCAAATGAGCTACTAGGCCAGAGAGAGAAAAACAAAAAGACAGAGAGGGATAGACAGTGACAAAGTTTCCATGCTCCATTAAAAGTTTGATTTGGAATGCACAGTGAGTCCAAATGAGTTTCAAGAATAGTGCTTATCAAGAATGATTTCAAATGAGAATAATAGTCACATTGATAATTACTGTGATATTAACAACAACAATAATAATGACGATAATGATGATACTACTACTACTACTATTACTACTACTGCTAATGATAATAACGGTATTACCTTCAACAAGCAGCCAAGAACTCACAACAAGTTGCATCACATTGCTTGGATGTGCATTTCAAGTCCATTCTCATGAAACTGTTTACAGCCATGTGACCAATACTAGCTACAAGAAGAGCAAGAAGACAAGGAAAGGACAATGCCACGGCCCTCCTACAGCTGGAAAAGGTCACAAGTTCCGGACTGCTGACCACTGTCCACATAATTACATCATCATCATGGAAGCCAGAACTTGGAAGTTTTAATGAACAGCAAGTAAAGATACACATCAACAAAGATGTTCTATCAATCCACAGTCAAACGTTTCAAACGTGTACCATTCCACATACACAAGCACAGAGAAAGCTGAAAAGGGATAAGAACCCGGTGTAACTGAGCAGTTCTCAGGACCAGCATCTTGGGTATCACCTATAGTCATCGTATCTATATCCACAGCGACTATAACAGTCTGAGTAAGTTTTGATGTATTTGCTCCAAACAAAGCCATCAAGAGACGAGCAACTGGCAACACGTGATGAACTCCGACTATGCTGTTTGGTGCAAGTTTTCAGCAAACTTGACCTCAGCCAAGGACACAACTAGATGGAATTTGGAGAAACGTAAGGACATATCACAACATTTACAACACATCTGGGCATCTATCGATGCAAACATATTTTTGGGTGTCAATTCAAGAAACAATTCGACAAGCTCTATTTGGCCTAAATGGCGTTATGAACATTAGTGACGTCATTGTTCGTTTCAGTTCTTTGCTACAAGATACGACACAAATCGACATGCAATCTTCCAGAGCTTACGCCTGAAAAGATTCACTATCAATGCCCACAAATGTGTCTACAACAAAACATCCCTTGAGTTCTTAAAGAAAACCTTTTGACAGATGGAATTCGACCAGTCAAAACATGCTCAAGTCTAAACTAGACCATCATACTCCATTCAGAATGTCAGAAGTAAGAAGCCTTCTTGGAATGAAGAACTTATGTGTGATCCATGTCATTTCGAAGCATATTCTGATAAATGATCTGCGACTTTTGACAAAGAACTCAAGACCTTGGTCATGAACAGACAACATGATGATGCTCTCAAATAGCCTTAAACAGAACTGAGCAAAATGATAACTGAACTGCTTTAACACCCCCCCCCCCCCAAATCCGAGATCTTTACGTCGCAATCTCAGCAATCATCATCATCATCATCATCAGGTGCCTTGCCACATGGTGTTGGCGATATGGCCTTCCATCTAGTTCTATCCCTTGTTGCCTCAAACATCTCTTCCACCCTCCTTGTCCCCAGCCACTCTGCAAGTCCGTCCAATATCTTCTCCCTGGGTCTACCTGGTGCTCTCTTTCCCTCCTGTTGTGACCAGGTGCTCTAATCCCCTTTCCTCATAAAACGGCCTATAAATGTTGCCTGTCTTTTCCTAATCTTCCTTATGAATGATCTTCTTGTGTCTGCCTCCGTCAAGACTGTCTCGTTTGTTTTCTTTGCTGTCCATGGAACTCTCAACATTCTTCTTAGAAACTACATCTGGGCTGCCTCAATCTAGTTCTGGCTTTGTTTGCTGACTGTCCACGCCTCACAACCGTATAACAGTATTGGTTCTATATAACATTCAAGAACTCTCTTCCTGATGTTAATTGATAAGCATTTGTTGGTAAGAATGCTTGTCATCTTTTTAAATGCAGTTTTGGCTTGGCCGATTCTGCTGACTATTTCTGATGTGCATCTGCTGTCTGGTGAAATGATCGTTCCCAGGTATTTAAACTCAACCTGTCTCAAGGTTGTGCCGTTTGCTGTTATTTTGCAGGAGGGGATTTCATGTTTTTTACTGATCACCATGACTTCAGTCTTCCTGCTGTTTAGTTCCAACCCCTTACCTTTGCCTTCTATTTCTAGTATATTCACAAGGTCTTGTAGGTCCCTTTCATTTTCTGTAATTAGCACGGTGTCATCTGCGTATCGAATGTTGTTTATCATTTCCCCTCCAACCTTTAATCCAGGGCCTTCTTCTAGGTTTCTCATGATGTTTTCGCTGTAAAGTGAAAACAGATCTGGTGACAAAACACAACCCTGTCTGACTCCTCTTTTGATGTTTTGGAAAGAGCTTATATCGTTTTCTATTCTCATTGCAGCTGTTTGTTCCCAATACATATTTCTGATTATTCGTAGATCTTTTCCATCAATATTGAGTCTTTCTAGTTGGTTGATCAATTCTTCATGTCTTACCCGATCGAAAGGCTTGGTATAATCAACAAAGCATAAATATAAATCCTTATTCATCTCGATTGACCTCTCTATGATAGTTCTTAGGATGTATATGACATTAATAGTTCCTTTCCCTTCCACAAATCCACACTGTTCATCTGCTATTTCTCTTTTGATTCTATTCCTTGCCCTCATCATCTCAGCAATACCGACCCAGAATACAAACAAGTTTTCGGTGTACTAGCAGAACCCTCAAACCAACTAAACAGCAGAACTCTCACACCAAGCCAGACATCCTTGCCATCATTTGGGCCTGTGACTTCCCTTGATCTCACTACTCAACCCCATTCCCCACCCAAAGCTCAACTCTCCGCTTACAGAGAACACTGGATCACGAGAATGCAACCCCACCAAATAACTGTTCAGTGTCAACCTGGCTCAGACAATCCAGTAGATTATCTTAGTCAAATTCCTGTTCACAATAACCCCGCATCAGAGAAGAAAGGATGGCACAAGAATATGTCCACCATTATATTATTTTAACCTCGACCCCAAAAACAATGACCATTGAAGAAGTGGCTGCTGAAACCACGAAAGATCCAACCCTTGCTATGTCATCAACTAAATACTGACTGTCCATTGGTTCACCAACAATAGCAGACTGTCCATTGGTTCACCAACAATAGCAAAATAGACGCAAAGACCTTAGAGATACCATATCAGTGTCGCTCTGAATTGATGCCAGCACAGAACCCCTGCATCCTTCTCAAAAGCCGCTGCATTGTTTTACCAGACCTCCCCCATAAGCAAGCTGTTCAAATAACACAAAATAGATACCAAGGCTTCATCAGATCCATAACTCTCCTCCAACTGAAAGTATGGTTCTGCACCAAGCAAAAACTATGTGAAGAAGACGTAAAAGACAGTATGACTTGCCAAATCCGAACTCCAACTAATACAGGGGAACAGTGAAAATATCTCCTCTACAACCAAGTCCATGGCATGAAGTCAGCGCAGACTTTCCACAGCTCTCCAACGAACAATACTATCGTCTTACAAATAAAAACTCTGGGTATCCCGTTGCTGACATCCTTAAATCAACATTAGCACATTCTGTCATTCCAGACTAGGGACGAGTTTTGCAGCATTTGGATTTCCATTCCCTGTTCAATCAAGACGGACAAAGGACCACCATTCAACAGCCATGAATTTGCTACATACGCTGCTCATTGAGTCTTAAAACACTTAATAATCGCCCCTACTATTGGTTTAGTGCAAACGCTGAGACAGAAAGATTCATTCATGGGAACCATCAACACAAGGACAGGTAACAACAGAAACATACAAATTTCTCCTAGCTTATGGATCCACCCCCACCCCCAAATTACCCCACAGAAAACAAACAGACCAAGCAAACAAACAAAATGACAATCAAACCTGCAAACGCTCCCTTTCAAAGGATTCCAGAAACGAAGGGAGTATGACAAGTTGGTGATACAGTCTGCTGCCTTTGTCATGTGACAGTTCTCCGTACAAGTGGCAGGGTCAGCGGTCTCTTCTCCCTCAGCACTGCAGTTCCATGTGCTCCATAAGGCAGTAAGATTGAGCATGGGCAAGCGAGACAGGCGCTTAGCAGTGCAGGCCTTCTTTACTTTGTCGTAGCAGTTATGAGTATACTGCAAGATTCTGTTGAGAAGTAATTAGAGACATATTTTCAATAAATAATAATTGATTAATTAAACTAGATTAACGTGGCAATGGAAGTTTGACTGAAAGGACTATGCTTCTGTTAATTCATCAGACATGATATGATACAAACACAATCCCCCACTCAAAGCATGTTTGCTACTCATTTTAATATTCCAAGTATTCTGGAAGTGTCAGCTCAGTGTTTCACTTGCCTTTACCCCTCCCATTTGAAGACCTTGCCAGCACAAACGGTTCTGCACAAGGTCAAAGTGTCTGCTACGTCATCACTGGATAGTTGGGTGGAGCATGTACAGAACTGTCCTTGTGCAATGAATACATGTTCAATACATTTTTATCTATATTCCATAATTTATAGTATTAAAATAAATACATATTCAATACATTTTTATCTACATTCGATAGTTTATAGTATTAAAATGTATACATATTCAATGCATTTTTATCTACATTCCATAGTTTATATAGTATTGAAATGCATACTTATTCAAAACATTTTTATGTACATTCCATAGTTTGTAGTATTAAAATGAATACATATTCAATACATTTTTACCTATATTCCACAGTTTATAGTATTAAAATGAATACATATTCAACATATTTTTTATCTACATTCCATAGTTTATAGTATTAAAATGAATACATATTCAACATATTTTTTATCTACATTCCATAGTTTATAGTATTAAAATGAATACATATTCAATACATTTTTATTTACATTCCATAGTTTATAGTATTAAAATGAATACATATTCAATACATTTTTATCTACATTCCATAGTTTATAATACTGAAATGCATACATATTCAATACATTTTCAACTACATTCCATAGTTTATAGTATTAAAATGAATACATAATACGTTTTTATCTACATTCCATAGTTTATAGTATTAAAATGTATACATATTCAATACATTTTTATCTACATTCCATAGTTTATATAGTATTGAAATGCATACTTATTCAAAACATTTTTATGTACAGTCCATAGTTTGTAGTATTAAAATGAATACATATTCAATACATTTTTATCCACATCCCATAGTTTATAGAATTAAAACATATTCAAAATATTTTTATCTACATTCCATAGTGAATGTATTGAAATGAATACATATTCAATACATTTTTATCTACATTCCATAGTTTATAGTTAGTATTACAATGAATACATATTCAATACATTTTTATCTACATTCCATAGTTTATAGTTAGTATTACAATGAATACATATTCAATACATTTTTATCTACATTCCATAGTTTATAGTTAGTATTACAATGAATACATATTCAATACATTTTTATCTACATTCCATAGTTTATAGTTAGTATTACAATGAATACATATTCAATACATTTTTATCTACATTCCATAGTTTATAGTATTAAAATGAATACATATTCAATACATTTTTATCTACATTCCATAGTTTATAGTATTAAAATGAATACATATTCAACACCTTTTTATCTACATTCCATAGTTTATAGTATTAAAATACATACATATTCAATACCTTTTTATCTACATTCCATAGTTTATAGTATTAAAATACATACATATTCAATACCTTTTTATCTACATTCCATAGTTTATAGTATCATCATGCATGTGCTCGAAAACAAACCTATGTAGCAATAAAACTATTCTTCACTTTAGATACCAACAAGATAAGACAACTTCACAGTTGATCTACATATGAGGAAATTAAAATAAATGTCTGATGCCTAAACTTGATAAAATTAGGTCACATGCACAGAATTGTGTCTATAAATGTATTTACGCCTTCTAAAATTTTAACATCAATAGATGTTGAAACTTTTTCACAGAGGTCTGACACATGTTAAAGAGTGAAAGAAGAAAAAGATGTTAGGGAAATGAAACATACAGTGACATTTCGAAAAAGTTCTTAAACAAGACTTGTTCTAAAATGAACAGATTATAATAAGCCCCGGAAGTCATGTACAGTGCACCCCTGCTATGAAAGCATTGCACTTGTGATTAATGACAGAATGGTCACATTGGATCTACAGTATAAGACCTACAACGCTCAAACAGTGCTGTTCATGAGACCCCATACAGATGACATTACATTCACCATCTTTGTGCAATCAAACTGAATTCATCGTCAAGATTTGAGGTTGTTTTGTTGTTTGTTTTGTGTCGTTTTACTTCGTTTGTTTGTTTTTGTTGTTGTTGTTGTTGTTTAATTTCCATGCCATCCACTTCCATTTTTCTTTTTGCTACCACACTACTATACCTATATAAATTCTGGTGCAATTTCAGAGCCAACAGATATACAGGCGCTGAAAAACTCCCTACAATTTTGTCTAAAATCATTCAAAATCTCTGTTTGTATTTGGGAGGAAGGGATGCTGTCTGCGTTTGTAGGCTGCAACTTCCACATCACCTTTCACCTTTCTCTTTCGCCGGGATCGGCGGTAGAAGCCGCGCTCGACGTCATGTCTTCTTCAGATCAAACGACACAGACATCTGTGGGCGACTTCCTGGATCCCCAGACCACAGACATCAGCGATGTTGTTGAAGTTGGAGGTGTACGGTCGTCCCTTTCCTCTCCTTGCCTCAACTTTCCCTGCAGGACTGTTGATATCTCGTCTGTTTTGGTGTTTCTGATCGCATTGCCTAAATATTTCAGCTTTTTTTTTGGTTGATCTCTGTTAGCAGTTAGCTCTAAACATTCAATTCCTTTAGTATGCTATCGTTTGTCCTTCGGTCCATCTACTTGACTCTGAGAAGTCACCTATAGAGCCACATTTATGCTGAATTGATTATATTTTCTTCGTCTTTTCTTTGTGTGTAGGCTTCGCAACCATACAGTAAAACAGCAAAGCAAAATTCTCAGAATTCTTGATTTTAAATCTTTGGGAAACCCTCTGTTGTTCTATACATTGTTCAACTGGACCTTTTTTTTTATTTTGCCATGCCAGTTCTTGTTCTCACATCTTTGGTGCAGGAACCATCATTTGCTTTTACAGATCCTAGATACTTGAAATATTCGGTATTTTCTAAGTCTGTTTTGTTTGTTTGAGTGTTTGGATGTTCCTGGCGTTCTTTTCTCGCTATGTGCATGGCTTTGGCTTTTT
The DNA here is from genome assembly GCA_030674185.1 of Monoplex corrugatus. NCBI lineage: Eukaryota > Metazoa > Mollusca > Gastropoda > Littorinimorpha > Ranellidae > Monoplex > Monoplex corrugatus. The sequence goes on from CM060307.1 coordinate 15,528,370, forward strand.
TAGCATTCAGTTTCAATCCTGCCCTGCAACCTGCTGCATCCACTGGGTAGAGAATTTTCTTCATGCTTGTGATGTTACTGCCATTAATGCTCCGATCTTTATTCCAGTGTCTTCTAAATCTGCCTCTCTAATGACCTGCTCTGTATAAAAGTTAAAAAGATAAGGCGAAAAGATGCAGCTCTGCCTGACTCCTTTTTTAATGCCAAAATGTTGGCAGTGTGCACCATTCTAACAGATGGTCGTTTTTTGGTCTTTGTATAATGCTGCTATATGTGATACCAATGTTTGGGGAAGCCCATCTTTACCCTTGTGTTAAACAGTTGATGGTGTGGACACTGTGAAAGGCCTTGTTGTAATCGATAAAGGTCATGAAAGACTCTTGTTCACTGTTCCTTACTTTTCTATCAAATCTGTAACACAAATACCATATCTGTTGTGCCCCTGTTGGATATGTAACCAGCCTGACAGTCAGAAAGTTCTCCTTTTAGTTTCATTCTGTTCAGTATGATGAATAGCAGTACTTTATTGGTGTGGCTGATCTGAGCGATGCTTCTACATGTATAGTTACTGCAGTCCCTGGCGTTCCCAGTTTTATACAGCATGACAAATTCTTGTAGCTTCCAGTCATCAGGCCATTGACAGGGTTCCCATATTTTTGTAAACAGATAATGTAAGGCAGTTGCATCTGCTTCTCCAGTGTTCTTTAACAGGTCGTCTGGCACGTTGTCCAATTCAAGTGATTTTCCTAACCTCAGCTGATTTATTGCTGCTCTGACCTCACTGTCAAGAGGTTTTGGCTCCAATTATTGAAAATCAAGGCAGGCTCTGACCTCATGACAAGAGGTTTTGGCTCCAATTATTGAAAATCAAGGCAGGGAATATCTTTTGGAAGTTTTCGTGTGTTGTGAAAACGCCCTTTGCCGTACACATGCCATCTTGACAGAACATCTTCCATCTCTGTCAAGGTTTCGTCCTTTTTGATGTCTATGCTTTGATTTTTCCTTGAAAATTTGTGGATTTCACCTTTCCTATTTACTAAAACATTTTTTTGGTTTTCTCTGAACATTTGCCTCTGTGATTTTTGAGCATTCGTCTTCTATCCATGCTTTCTTATAAAAAAAAACTTCCACATGCACTTGAATAAAGAAGAGGGTTTTTACAAGTATGGCCGTTCTTTTTTAACTGAGACTTTCATATCTCATATTTCCCTTCTCCGTCCTCTTTGCAGGAATGCCGACTGATGCTCTCTGAGGCTTTGACAGGGGGATGTACAGCAAGTTCTGCTTAGGTGGAAAACTCGTTGACCTGTGGAGATTCTGAGCCAATACCAAAGTGCCCAAATGTGTCTTGTGGGAATTTCTTTGCGTAGATGACTGCACACAGACTACATGCTTGTACAAAGATATCCAGTGCATCACTGACAAAGTTGTTGTGGCCTGCAATGCTTCGGTCTTACTATTAGCCTCAGTAAAACAGAGGCTTTGTTTCAGCCAACAAAACATCAGACTGCTGACGCTTCACGGCCTCTAATTGTTATCAGCAACGAGGAAAACAAGATTGTAGACAAATTCTACCTGTATGTGGCTGTACAGCGAGAAGCAATAGACCTCTTGATGCATCTCCAAGGCCAGCTCTGACGACGGAATGTGGCAAGATCATAGCATCAGGCTCGCCATGATGACTGCTGTGGACGAAGCAGTAGAACTGAGAGCCCTGTTGTAACTCTACCAGACCAAAACTACCTATTGACAACACAGTTAACGCTGGAACAGTTCCAGCAAAGATGTCTGTGCAAGATCTGCAACATCATGTGGCAAGATTAGTGTCCAACCTTTTCATGTATGTTCTGAAGAAATGTGGCTCGCCGAGCACTGAATGACTAATCAGTAAATGCTAGTTTCATTGGACAGGACACGTTATCCATGAAAGCTAACCATATACCCAAAATGCTCTTGTACGGAGACCTGAAGCAAGGACACCACGACCAGAAAACTCCAAAAGCGATACCAGGATACTCTGAAGGCCAACCTTGTCAACTGCACCCCTGGAAAGATATTGTTTACAACAGCTGTGCATTCACAACAGCAAAGAAAAACTACTATTCAACAGACGAGAGGAAACAGAATCTAAGGCTACAGGATTCCTTCCTAAGCAGTGCTTGCAAAAATATGCCATAAGCCTCCAGGATTGGTCTTCTATCCCATATGAGGACCTACACAAGGTGTTGAAGACCAGTACGCTTACACAGCCATTCAATCGCTCCATTTTGTGGTGGATGGGGTAACATACACGCTGGGTGTTTATGCGTTTCAATCAGGATCTTTAGTGTGTGCATTTATGTTCTACATGAATATATACAGAAAGAGGTCAGGCGATAGCAGGCCTACAAATACGGTGATTTCGGAGATTGGAAAAATCTGTCCCCTTTTCCTACCAGGTGGCACCCAAACAGGTTTGAACCCAGACCTTAAAACTGGAAGATCAGTTTCATAGCCATTCCACTATCACATCCGTCATTTTCGATAATAAACAGACTTTAAATCAAAAAAAAAAGAACTAAGGGCCATTCCACTATTACGTCCGTCATCTTCTACAATAAACAGACTTAAAATTAAAAAAAGAAATAAAAGAACGAAGATCTAGCCTAAGTGGTGGCCCCCAAGAAAAGCGTTCATGCAATCATCTGAAAAGCACGAGGTCCCAAGTTGGACAGGGCCTCTTCTCCCTCCTCCATTAGATCTGACTCGTGGGTTAGCTGCTTGCCTTCTGGATAAAACAGACTAAAATCCCATGTGCAACATGTATTTTGGACATGTAAATGAATCCACGACGATAAGAGATTGTCCTTGGCAAAATGTCATGCAAAGTTATAAAGTAAAACAAAAAAGTACTCCCATATGTAACGATGTTGTTAAAAAAGCTGATCAAGGTTCCCACAATAAGCACACAGTGCAGCAATATAACGCCTGTACAGTGTGGACCAAACAACTCGAACACTGTGCGTGTGTGTCTCTCAGACAACCTTGACACAAGAACAAGAAGAAAGCACCTCTCATTCCTCTATACTTACCCCACACTACAAGGATATTATTGTTGAACAATCTTACCTGCAATGAGCGCCTCTGTTGCTGAAAGTAGACAGAATGTTGAAAAGCTCATTGAAGCTGCACTCTAGCGCAGTCCTTCTATTGCATTTGATGTTTTCACCAGGTTCTGAACAAGTAGGCAGAGAGTCACCAGGGGCAATTTCTCCACAAACTGTCATTGCCATTTGACGCACAGACCGCGTGGCTGTCCTGATGCGCATCGTTGAGGAACGTCTGCATCTGAAGCTGAAGCGGCTGACACAGGCATCCAGACTGGTGATGGCACTGTATTGACACAAATGATTTCAAGTCGTAAGTCTGTCTATGGCTCCCTTCTTCTTTGTTTCAGTCTCTCTCTCAGTCATCGGCAAGACATATATATATATATAGTATCAGATACTATGCATGCATGCATGCACACTTCCATGCACAAGAATACGCACTCTAACATATCACACATACATATATCAAAGCCTTAAATCTCACATCATTACATGCCACAACCATGCAGCAAAGACAATAAAATCTACCATATGCATCGAAATATTTGTCCTTATCTTAATAAAGCGATACCTAGAGCAACCATTAACTAAACAAGTGTAAAAAAATTGAGAAAGGTTTGAAACCTTATACTTGTGTCCATCACAATTCAAAATATTAGCATGAGAACTTGTGCAACAGGAGGTAAGCCTCAAAACTCCGACTCTCTCAGCCTATCCGCCAACTTTCACCAGTTTTCTGAGGTGATGGATACAGGACAAGCTCACTGATTGAAAGAGTTAAGTCGTAGGAGGCGAAAGAGGATAGGGACGAGGAAGAAGACATATTACAGGCTTCAAGGCCTTTTCACATCCCATCAGTTTCAAATTCTTTTTAATTATAAAGGTTTGCATTTCCGTGGTACAGGTAACACATCTGATTTGTCAGAATCAGTAAATACTGATGGGAAAATTTTATCCTTGTTTGGAAGATCTTTAAGATATTCAAACCAAGGGCAAACTTGAGTGACTCAAGTAATGAATTCCACTGGTAAGTACGATGTTTGCAAAAGACTGAATAACATCTTCAAGTTTCTTGGCAACGCATATTTTCAAACACTCCCGCGTTTAGTCTCACTGTCCAGCTCTGCGTAACATACACATGAATATCAGACTCACGATGAAAACAGAATCTAGAGAACAGACCTACCTGCAGACTTGGTATGTAGAACTATCGAAGCCCAACCCTTGAATCGTGGTCACCATTTTTGACGCACACTTCTTTACACGTTTCACACTGCAAAAGCGTGGTAATTCACACACCTGACCAGCCACACTCTGCAAGAACGTGATCAACAACTTCATCTGCTCCTGTCGGCCAGATGAGCACGCAGACATGTCGAAATTATACTTGACTTTGTCCAGTTGTCTGAAAATCAGCAAAGAGAGAGTGTTATTCATTTATCATTTTATTTACAGCAATAGATATATTTGATTTATAAATTGCAGCACTGTCTTCCATACTGCGTCAGTGGCATGATTATAACACTGCTCATCTTGACTGCCAACAGACTACCTAGCCCAGATGTAGTCGCTTGTAGTCCCACTGCCAGAAAGCACTGAGCTGCTGTGAGGCCATCTACCATAGTCGGCTTAGAACTCCTTCTGGATCATACCAGTGGAGTTAAGTAGTATCTGTCTCGATCCAAGATAAGTCAACTGTTCAGTCTCCCTGGTAAAGAGAGCGCGACTGTGTTCCTTCAAAGATAGCAACACCATCCACCAAGCCCTCTATTTACAACAGTACATGCCTAGTCACTAATGTTTGTATCTTTCAGGCCCAGTTGATGCCAGACTATATCATAAAAAGAAGAGCACAGTACGGTCCTGTCATGCAGTCTCAATACATAATGGAATTCCACAGCATAATTACCATCATTCCCATTCTCAAAAATCATCAGAATATTGTGAAAAATCATCCCAGATTTTATGGTTTTTCATATTCTGCTCTGACTGTAATCTCCGATCCATTTGGTTTGGAGATGGTGCGCTGGAGAATTGGAACGAGCAGCATGGGGACGACATAAAGGCAAAGAAAAAGACAGACAGAAAAATAAAAAAACCAAACGTGAACCCTTTGTCCCTCACAATATTCATCTTGGGCAATCCTAATCATCGTTTATATGTGTGTGTATTTGACAATAGTGGAACGGAGAACAAAACCAACTCATGACTCACCTGCAAAGGTGTTTTCGAGACTTGTTTCGTAGTATGCCAGTGAAGACAGCCTCAAAGAAGGAAGTTCCTGCAGTCTCCATGAAATCGTTCACCGCGCAAGCATCATCCTTTCCTGTTCACGCACATACACACACATATGAAAGTGAAAGAGAGAGAGAGAGGAGAGTGAAAATTAGAAATACATGAGTGTCATAGCCACAACAAGATTGATTTTTTTACGTGGCTTGGTAGTCTTATACTATGCCTTGGTATTGAAATGAATATTTTTTTTATGTGGAACTGGTGCACCATGTGAACTGCGTTAAGTATGGGTGAGGGAACAAGAACTCCTGTGGTGGTGAGTCGTTTTGAATTTAGCTGTAATCGGTGGGCTTAGATTTGGTTAGACAGCAAACTGCTCCTTCACAATGCTCGCATTGGAAACTTTTTTTTCAGGCACTGGTAGTGACTGGATCGTGGACCGACACCATGGAATCAAGCAAGATTTAAGTATCTCTTGGCCTTCGATTTAACAGCTTTTCACACAGCGTTTACCGTGCATTATTGATGAGAAAGACTTTCTGCATTTATTTGTTTACTTGTTGCAGCATAAAAGCCACGTTCATTTGTTATGTGTTATTGTGAGACAGACTCCTTACGTCTATCTGTTCCATTATGACAGACACAATGAACATTTGTGCGACAACTTTCAGTGATCTTCATACTACTTATTGTGTGACACGGGGAGAAACGAATGTTATGTCCTTTAATTTTGCTGTTAGTGACTTTAAATGTGTGACTTATGTTTACGTGGATTGTTCTCGACTGTTTTGGATTATTATTTGAATGAAAACTCCGATTGGGATCTGAACATGTTTGTGATTTAATGTAATGTTTTGTGGTCAAGTCCTGCAGTTCTATCCTGTATCCACAACATGAGTGGGATACTGTATGAGAAAGAAAGACAGACATTGACTTTCATCAATACTGCACTCATTACCTATCAATAAAAATGTAAAACTATGTATATAAGTTTTGCTCATCTTCAAGCTGTATCGTACTAACTTCTATGTGTGAGACAATGAAAATATCTCACTAGTGCTTGCTTTTTATTGTTTTCATTCAAAATATCATTTCAGTCTACCTAGACGATAAGGGTAAACCACAGTTATGCGGACATCCTGTACTGATGTTACCTTATGTGCTGATGTCATATCTTGTGCTGATGTCTTATAATGTGTCAACTCTATTTTTACTACCTTTGTTCTGTTTTTTAATCTCTTTGTTTTAAATGAATAAAATCATGTCGTGAGAATGTCCTTAACCCAACTGCCCTTCTTTGGGTTCAGTCTATCAGGGGAGTGGGCATAATATTTTAAGACTTCAGTTAATTTTTTTACGTGCTAGTCCTCGTATATGGTGTGTTGTATGACTTTAAATCCTAATGAAGGAATGATAGGAGCAGGCCTAGAGTTAATGTGGGTTCAGAGTTAGCTGACAATAATCTTAAGATATCAGATGTGAAAATATGACCAGTTTTACTTAAAGCCATCAGTTTGTTGTTTAGCTATGGTCGCAATAGAAATGGAACACCATGATGAAGACGTAGTACACGAACAATATGCCTGCAAACTGTTGATGCAGAAGAACTGAGAGTTTTCAGCTTCTCTTCTACTACGCTTCTTATCTCCATGAAAAAGATATGAGGTAGGGGAGAAGATGATGCATCACGACAAGACCGCATTTTAACTTCACTTTCAAATTTTCACTTGTATATACGGGCATACATACATACACAAATGTGATATACATGATTATACACACACACACACACACACACACACACACACACACACACACACACACACACACACACACATACACACACACACACACACACACATATGTATATACACATATGTACATATATATGTATATATATATATATATATATATATATATATGTATATAAACAAATTAGCATATACACAAACAAACAAAACACAAAGAAAACAAACAATAATCCCATAAACACTGCTTACCAGTTGATGTCAAGTTCAGGAACCCGCCGACGACATCTGAAGGAAAAATATAAACATGTATTGGTCATTATAATACATGCTCATAAACACTTTACAAAACACACTTCATTTACAAATTTTTCAAAAAGACTTACAGTGATAATTTTACATTGTTTATTCATAGTTAGTCTCCTTGTTCCAAGCACACCGTTTAAAATCAGCCAGACACATAATCATTCATTTGGTAGATCGAAAGACTTGATTTTCTAATCATATACGTGTCTTTTTTTTCTCAAATTTCTCTTTTCCCTTTCATTTTTAGCATGATACAAACAATCCTGGTAAAGCAGGATCACTTGTATCAGAGATAAAATTTGAAATTCACGTAAGACTTCCATTTCAACAATAAAGGATTTATATGTATGACGTATAGTCACTGTTAACAAAGGGTAACATACATAAACATTTACAGGTAGGTCATACAGAAAACATGTATACAGTTAATAAAAAACAAGAGAAGTCATATCAAACTTAATATGAAACTAGGGATAGATAATGCAGCCATTTCCCCTCAACATGTCACCTCTGTTTTGCGTTATATTCTTCTATCTGGGATTCTGTGTTAAGATGTCTTGTAAAGGAAATCGTGTTTGGCAAGATTTTTTCGAGTTTGCTTTCATGAATATACATTCTCCCTAGAATACTTACTGAAGAAAATACTGATTCTGCGTGAATATTTCATGAGCATCTAAGCATATTACAATTTCAGATAATCTGATGTTTGCACAAGTAATACTTTTTGGGCATCAACAACTCTTCTATCCTTTACAAAATATAAGATCAATGCTGTCCTTCGTTTTCACACAGAAGTCACAGTAAAAATCATTTACAAGTCCCACTTCTTTCAGAATGACATTAGTTCCCAGAATTATACGCACAATGCATACTTGAAATCATTGCAGATCACATTTTTGTATCTTAAGAATTTTCATACCTTTTCCATGCAATGTTTGTTTTCTCTAGCCATTTAGAACAAGAATGTTGATGTGTATCATCTGTTGTCAAAATATAACACAGAAGTGCTCCTTTTTGTATAAATTGTTTTCAGCAAGAATATTGTGTGTACAACCGTTTGTATGTTCAGTTCTGTTTCTTGCATGTATTTCTACACTGACATTCTGTATTCACTATAGAAAAGGAAATTCATACCTATGTTGTGTTTGATATCAAAGTTATTCTACGTCATGAAAGATTCATTATTATTTAGAAGATGCGCAATACGATACATTCTTTTGTCAATCCAGCCAGTAAATTTTATGTTATCATTTCCATTTTTTTTCCGTTAAACAGACTGGGTTCTGAGAGGTAATCTTTCCACGATGTTATTGATCTAGTTTTGCAGAAATTAGTGTATGCTTTAAAATGGGCTCCACATTAACCTATCATTAACTTAATGTTACCCACAGCTAGAGCCATCTTTATCTATATCAGTTAGAAAAGGATGGGGTTCATTAGAACTATTTTCTATATGTGTTCAGCAGTTTCAAACTTTTTCAATCAGGACAGTCTGAAGCTGTGATGAAATTGTTAATATCCCATATGTTTAAATTTCCGTTTTGAAACTTTTTAGGGTCGCCTTTCCGTTAATTCTATTATGTCTGCCTTTCCAGACAAACCAAGAAAATTTTTTTCTGAAGATCATTCACAAATTCATCTGGGGGATCTGCGAGCAAAATCCATAAATGAATTAGTTTGGATTAGGCAACAGGTTTTAATAGTCCAACTCCTCGTAGAGGTGCAATTCTTCTTTTCACTCAAATGATAAACAAAAAGCTCTTGTTTTTGGTAATGTTTCTGAATAATTCATTTGTTCATATCTTTTAACTACACTTGTAAACCACACATCGAATTTTCTAAACCATTTGAGATGTCAGTAAATATTCATACGCAGCATATATTCAACATTTGACCTCTTTTTTCATTTCCTTAGTATTACACTTGTGTTTGGTCAGCATTTATAAAAAGCACTGATGCGCTTCCAAATTTGAAAACAGGTGAATGAACTTCTTCCCTTTATCATTCATTACCTAAATGTCATATGCAAACTGTGATAGTGTTCCTCATTATCTATTACAATGCCTTTTATATCTTTATCTTCTCTTCTCAACATTGCAAAAAAGTTCCACCTATAATATAAGTAAATAAGGGGAGAGTGGGTCAACTTGCTCCACAGCAAACTAGTTTTCAGGTTGGCCGGTAACAATTACTCTTGATTTTGTATTTTTGTAAAACATGTTTATCTATTTCTCATCTCATATGCAGTCACTCATATTTTTCTGAACTATTTCATATATAGTTGTACTGTACTCACCTTAGCACTTGAACATAGTTCCCACAAACACAAAAACAACTAAAACACCTACCGGTTTCGACCTTTGGGTCTTCTACAGGTTACACATGAAAAACAGGGAATAAAAACTAAATGTAAAGACATATGTCAGGACATACTGAGTACATTTCCTTTTCTTTATTAATACAGAAAAAGCAAGTATTCACTGATACATTACCTGGATCATTGCAGACACCATTCCAGGCTTTATGAAACCCATAAGAAGCACGCTCGAACAGAGCTGTCTTGAATGGACTTTTCTGCACGAAAGTTTTCATAGATATGCTGAAATCATAGAGTGTCCAGCACAGAGGCAATAGGTCCCACTTAGGATTGTCCAAGGCAGTGTGTAACTCCACATAAAAGTTCACCAACTTTGGAACCCAGACCCCGAATGGGTCAGAAAAGTTGACGACCAGGTTGGGGTTGTAGCTCTTCCCCAAAGCGTTAATGCCTCTACTGAGTTTAGTCTGGGCCTTGTAAATGATGTCTGCACGAGTTACCACGTCACACCCAGCAAGGTTTTTCTGAAGGCATGCCGATGTATTGGCCACAAATCTGGAAGACACAATGCAGAAACAGGTTTGTACAAAGCCAAAACATTTAATGTCTTTAGTAGAAGAACACAATATAAAACTTGTGGCAGTACGAAACGATGTCAGCCTTAAAAACTGAACAAAAAACTTCTCCATGCAAAACTTAATCAAGCACAATTCTATAGTGAGTGGTACTCTTACATATCCAAAACCAAAACAAGAAGAAAGTTTGGATAACACAAATTTCTTCATGATTCATTCTTCATAAACTCAGTGAAACTGTTTCAAATATTTATTGCAGAAAAACATGTGTGCTCTCACAGGTAATGACTTTCATATTTCATACCTGGTATTGTTCTATACGAAGTCATTGCTCCTGTGTTCAAGTAAGATGCATGAAGTAGATTCACGTGGTCTCTAAAGCCTGAATTCTATTCTCTGAGTTAGCAGGCAGTGTCAAAGCTGAACACCCTCAATCACCAAGGGTGCTTAATCGTGCTAATCAAGAACTGCTCCTTCCATTTTACTTTTCCGGTGAAACTGCAATACTGTCACAGGAATGTACATGTAGTACTTATGCTGTTCCATGATGATTATACACCACAGGGTGTGCAGCAGCAGACACATGACATGTCAAGGTGGAGTCCATGATCTCCTTTGTTGTCTTCCTGTCCCCCTCTGTGCAATGATAGCTATGACCATACTAAACAAGATCTACACAAGCAGCACCATCAGCTTCACCACCAAGTAGTGACTGTGCAAGTCACCCTAAGTCTCCATTCTCTTCTATAGGTGTGAAACCTGGATATTGCTTGATGATTAGAGAACAGTTCAGTCCTTTGAGACAAAGCGCTTGAGGAAACCACCTTAAACACAAAGCCAACAAATAAATAATGACAGAATAAGATCCACACTTTGGTGAGTCTACAGATACTATTCTATCAATGGTGAAAGGATGTAAGTTCGTTTCGTTTGATCACATCAACCAATATGACACACTGTCTGACATCATCTTTTAGGGTAACATGAAAGGCAGTCTTCATTAAAATCAACAGAGGAAGAGCTGGGTGGAAAATATGAAGGACTGGATCAACTTCAACATGCCCAGCGTGCTGGCTACGGGAATCGTCCAATAACTAGCAAGAATGTCCTAATAACTTAAAAAGTAATTGTCACAGCACTTTAAAACTTTATACACATTTGGGCCAGTTATTCCATGACGACAGTTTCTGTGACGTCACACTGGCTACAATCAATCAAAGTGTCATGGCCAAGTTAAGTATTAAAATAAAAACAACCAGCGTGTTTACATCATCATCACCATGTGCCCTGCGGCATGGTGTTGACGATCATGGCCCTCCATACGAATCTATCCCATGTCGCTGCAAGTACATCTCCCAACCTCTCTGTCCTCAGCCACTCTGCAAGTCCATACAATATTTTCTCCCTGGGTCTACCTGGTGTTCTCTTTCCCTCCAGTTTTCCTCTTGTGACCAGGTGCTCAAATTTCTCTTTCCTCATGAAATGTCCTATAAATGTTGCTTGTCTTTTTCTAATCTTTTTTTTTTTATTAATGATCTTCTTGTGTCTGCCTCCTTCAAGACTGTCTCGTTTCTTTTCTTTGCTGTCCATGGAACTCTCAACATTCTTCTTAGAAACCACATTCCAGTTGCCTCAATTTTGTTCTGACATCGCGTGTTGACTGTCCACGCCTCATAACTATACAACAGTATCGGTTCTCCATAACATTCAAGAACTCTCTTCCTGATATTAGTGACAGGCATCTGTTGGTAAGAACGCTTCTAGTCTTCTTGAGTGCTGTTTTGGCTTGGCTGATTTTGCTGGCTATTTCTGGTGTGTATCTACCGTCTGGTGAGATGAACGTTCCCAGATATTGAAACTTATCAACCTGTCTCAAAGTAGTGCCATTTGCTGTTATTTTGCATGTGGGGATTTTTTTTAACCGATTACCATGGCTTTAGTCTTCTTGCTATTTAGTTCCAGCCCTTTATTTTTGCTTTATACTTCTATCATATTCACAAGGTTTTTTAAGTGTTTTTTTCATTTTCTGAAATAAGAACGGTGTCATCTGCGTAATTATTGTTGTTTATCATTTTTCCTCCAACCTTTATCCCAAGGCATTCTTCTACGTTTCTCATTTTGGTGTCGCCCTAAGGTGAAAACAAATCTGGTCACAGAACACAACCCTGCCTGACCCCTCTTTTGATATTTTGAAAAGAGTCTTATATCGTTTTCTATTCTCATTACTGCTGTTTCTTCCCAATACATATTTCTGATTAATCTTAAATCTTTTCCATCACTACTGAGCCTTTCTAGTTGATTGATCAACTCTACTGACCTCTCTATGATAGCTCCTAGGATGTATATGGTATGAAAGTTCCTTTCCCTTCGACAAATCCACACGGTTCTTTTGCTTTTTCTCTTTTGATTCTGTTCCTCGTCGTCATGATTATTCTTAATATAATTTTTGTTACATGACTCAGTTAGCTGACTGTACGATGGAGTTCGCATTCTGTAGCCTCTGCTTTCTTTGGAAGCGCAATGAAATTTGATTTTGACATATCTTTTGGGATTTTTCCGGTGTCACAAATTTTATTTAGGAGGACTGTAATTTTTTCAATGCCAATTCTTCTAAGGCCTTAGTCATTTCTGTTGTAACATTGTCTGGTCCTGGGACTTTTCCCGGTTTCATCTTTTTCAGTGCTGTTCTATCTTTCTTTATGGGTGGTCCTTCAACGCTCTTTCTTATAATGTGTTCATCGTTTCTGTCATCGTTAAAAAGGTCTTTAATGTACTCTCCCCATCTATCTAATATTTTGTCTTTCTCCATGATAAGCGTACCATTATTCGATTTTAAGCAAACAGTTTGATGTGCATGTCTTTTTCCTGTAGGCAATTTCTTCAATACTTCTGTACATAAACTTAGGGTCTGTTTTGTATCGGTCTTTTATTTCTTTGCGCTTTGTTTCCAGCCTAGCTTCATTGGCTTCACTGCACCTATTCCTGATTTCCGAAACGATCCCTTTCTCGAGCATATGAGACAGTTAACACAACATCTGAGCCCCAAGATGTACTTTTTGCTCTCCATGATCACCACCATTTGGTTTGTGAGTGCTAAGCAGCTAATCTGCGTTGCTGGAGGGCCTTCCCCTATTCATCACCTGGGGACGTGGTGGACTGCAGTGACTCCCAGACACACATATACAAACACTCTCTTCAGTATACAAAACAGTTCCCCTTTTCTAAGAAGAGAGAATGAAAAAGCAGAATTTAACAAAGGAAATGAACAGAAGAAATTCTGAGCACACAATTTCCAGGTGGGGACACTATTCACACTTAAAGGTGCCCTGGCATCTCCTTGCGGGAGCATTATAAACAAACACCATCCTTAGGTAACCCCTTGATTCCCTCTCCTCATTCACCAGCTACAAAAAGCTGGGAAGCTGGCAGATAGGATGAGGGAATTAAAGGGTTAAAATCAGATTATTGCATGCTGACAAACTTACTTGGTTGCCTTCTGTTCAGTGTCTAAGCCAACGATGTTTGTCACCACCAAGCACGCAGAGGCAGTAGTCACATTACAAATCGGGGCTTTACAGACTTCTTCACCGTCAGCTATGCTCCAGGTCTCCAAGTTAAGGCGACAAAATTCCTTCCCAAAGTTGGTAGCAACAAAGAACTTAGAATTGAAGCGGTTCCGATATATCGTGTTGTTACATTTTCCAACATGAATTTTGTAACAGCCTACGACCTTCTTTATCGACCTGCAAGCAAAAGGAATACTCAGTTAGAAAGAATAAAAATGACAACACGGTTTTCCTGAGAGACCAATTTACCTATACACAATAAATCTGTTGAAACTAAAACATCAAAGAAAACAACAATAAATCTTTAAAAAAAAAAAACAAATGAAGATTTTCTCTTAAATTGCTGTTGAACTAGCATACTTACCAAATCAAGAACCATAGCATTCTGGACCAGCTTAGCTCTCTGTCATTGGCCAAAATGAATGAAGCTGTCCGTGGCTCTCATGTGGCCCACATGAAACCCACCTTAATCAATAGTGTTCTTCCCACTCAGAGAGTGCTGAATACTGCTTTTGTTATTCATTCTCTGGCCCCGGAAAAATCCCTTGTGAGATCTACAACAATGTGAGTAGAGATGGATGGGTGGGAGTCTGCGGCTTTGGTTTAGAAAGTATTCTAGTAAAACAGTGATTTAAAAACATGTGACCTCCCACTACGAAATCAGTCTTAACTAGCATTTTGGGCATTTTGAGATATACATATCACTGGAAAGTGTACATTCTGCTGATTATTTTGAATAAAGCTTGTACTCAAAAAAATGTAGAAGTTATGTATGTTTAAAGTCATTAAGTTGTATGACGGCCATTCTGAGAAAATGGCATCTAAAGTTTTTGTGTGCTCTCCTACACATTTTCCTTAAATTTCTTTATTTGGTGGCTTTGACCCAGTTTGTTTCTAATTTTCGCTGTCATTATCTGAAAGGTGCACCAAAAAGCTTTCCATCAGTATATTACATGTGCGGTTACTGTACAGGTTAAGGTTCACAATAAGAGACAAATATAGGTACTTTTAGTAGGAAATTGCGTTCTTTCTGTTGCAATCAGTGCATTGAAATACCATTTTAAATTGATTAATAATATTTTTTCAAGAAAAAAGTTTCTGTGGGAGATAGATTATAGTATACAGAAATCAATTTTGAGAAAAAGTCAAATCACCCCGGATAGACCCTCAGTCACCTTTTCAGCTCCTAGTGCTGTTTGACTGACTGCGAGTTAAGACTGATTTCGTGGTGGAAAATCACATATTCATTTTGACATTATATCTACAAAACCAAAAACCGTGACTGAATTTAAATAATGGTGGAGAGGCATATCTGCTCTCTGGTTTGAGCCGTACAGCCATGGACGGAAATAGCTATGTCCACTGCCACAAAGGATATAACAATAACAGAGAAACTGCCTGCTTGTTTCAGGGAGATATCCCTGAGACAGTGATTGGTAAAGGAGTTATCTGAGCACCAATACGCTGCAGCTACAATGTTTTTAAGCGGGGCGAAGTGAGCAAACGCATACGTTGCTGCCAGCGCCCAAATTTTGTCAGCAGGGGGTTTAGAACGCTCACATCCTTGCTTGCTGTTTGACAAGCCCAGGAGATCGTTCGAATGATCCATTAGGATATCGTTGCTGTAGAAGTGCCTTTCCAGTAGTTCTCAATAACTGAGACGAAACACTATGGCCAGTGCGATTGTTCATACAGCAAATCAACAGGAGAACTTGCAGCAGCTCACCAGGCAGAACCAGTAATTCGTGGCTGCTTTGTCAGTAATGCTGGTCAAGAGTCTTATAATAAGCTGTCAGAAAGAATCCTTCAAGGATTGTTTTTTCGCCCTGAACTCTAGAAGGAAGGTTGAAGGAATCATACTGATAAAAGCCAAAGCAGTCTTTAGCGCCAGTTAGTCCGTGCAGTCAGCTTGTACGCCTACCTGTGGTCAGGTTGAGTACGAAGGCCATCTCAGCCATGAACAGAGAGGGAGCCTTGGACAAGGGCTGATAAGGGGACGCTTTTAAAGTGTCGAAGACAAAGAAAAGTTCCTAGGCTGGAATCCAAGTAGGCTGACTGCAGGTAGGCCAGTCATCATGATATATCTTGGAGGAAAAAGCTCTCCGAGAAGTCAAGAATCTCTCGTTGGCTGATTGTTGACTTATGGCCGAACGGTAACGGCAGAAGGTGTTGTCTGTCAGTGTCCATTCAGAGAAGGGATGTGCTACGAAACTGGTTATCTGTACGTCAGTGGGTCGGATAGGGTCCACTGAGCATCAAGATATCCATTTATGATCGTACAAGGATTTGGTGCCCAAGCATCTGGAATGTTGACCAGACCAAAGAGTCCTGTTCATGGTCTGTTCCATTTGGAGTTATATACCTTGTACATAGGGAAAATTTTCGCTCATGACATCATAGGAGAAGGGCTCGGCTCGGAAAAAGAGATCTACCGAGTGCGCCATCCTCATATCTGCTCGTTAAAGTGCCACCATGGTATTGTCTATGAAAAGGCAAACCACTTATCTCCAGGATTTGTGTCTCGAAGGCCACCAGGGCTCTGCAGAAAGCCTAAGGTCCTAGTGTCTTGATGTGCCTGCAGGATTTCTCTGCTGTCCAGAAACCCAGAAGCTGCTGCATGCTGAGATCTGACGTGGGTCCCCCAACCCTTCTTAGAGGCATCTGTGTAGAGGGCGACCTCGTGTGGAGAATGGGAAAGCTGAGATCGGGGCACCGGTCAACAGGGGAACCGGGTTGATCCACGTCGCTTTTGCATCCAGGAACCAGCCCAGAGACACAGTTGCGTCTAAGGCATGGTGGTACTGGGATTGTCATAGCCGAGGGGTGGCAATGGGGACAAGCTCCCATTGTCTATGAAATGCCCCTCACGGCGCGCGTCTCCAATAGCCTCTGACAACTAAGTCCAGCTCCTAGCCTGCTCGCGTGGCTTAGATATAAGCCCGGCGGAACTGCTACTACTGATAGGAGAAGGGGTGAAGGCGGGTTACTGGCGCCTGAAAACCAGTGCTTTGGGTAGATGGGGCTCATCAGTCTGGGAAGACAGCTCATCTAAGAGAAGGAAAACTGATTTCAAACCTCCGCTGCCTTGCGGCATACCCACTCATAGGAAAGGCTTCGGGAGTCAACCCTGAGGAAAAATCCGGAGTCGGAGCCCCTAAGGCAGTTCGCCGTTGTCTACAACCTCGTTCTGGCAACTCCTGCGTCGCCCCTGGTACCAGGCGTACAGGCCTCCGTCTTTCCCCTGGATTCTACTAGTGGCGAGGAGAGGGGGGATCTGCTGCATGGGCAACAGCTCGTCCTCCATATTCACTTGCCCAGGCCTGCACCTGGAGAGGTCACTCCAGCTTCGCTGGTAACACAGCATCGACACAGCAGAAAGTGCACGTCATGACCACAACGCCTCCTGGTGCAGACTATCATCTCCTGAGATGTAAAGAGGCCGACGACTGGGATTAACATTCCCAGAACGATCGGTGTAGAAGGTGTTTCAGATTCGGCCTAGATGTATGACCTGGTCAAGAGATTCCATCATGCCCAGTAGAGAGGTCATGGATCTCGCTGTAGCCGTTCTTGACTTTCGTACGCAGGAGAAGAGGGCAGCTAAATTCTCCACGCAGGCAGGAATGAGAGCAACTAATGAGTCAGACAGCAAAATGGTCCATACACTCGCCTTCAAAAATTATAGATTTCAGAGTTTGTTTTCCGTTGACACTTGACTTTTCTTCTTAGTTCGACTGGTAAATCGAACTGAACGTCTACTCCTTTGGAAGAGGACGAAAAAAATTAAAACGAGTCGGACTCGTGTGCCTTCTGGCCTGCGCACACTAAAAGATCCCATGGCAGTTGAAAATCTTGAAGAACATGGCATTTTTTGCTTGGTTACCCTGGCATAAAATATTAGAGAGGTAGTATTTTTCCCAGGCCCCTCCCCTTGAAGCTGAATTAGTCTTTTTGTCTTTGTGAAAAATAAATTAAAAAGTGATGAAAAAAATTCTTAAAAAGTGAGAGATAGCCTGACAGAGTTGACTAAAGAGAAAATCAGTAACAGAGGGAAGGGAAAGGAGAAGAGAGAAAAGAGAGAATCCACTGAAAGTGCGTGCGTGCGTGCGTGTGACAGAGAGGATGATAACTTCGGTCAAGGGTCACTCGACTATGAGGTGTGAGCTACCCTCCCTCAGCATCTTGTGTATGTGTGTGAGCCAGAGGAAGGATGGTGGCTTGGGTCACGGGATTTTTTGTCGTTACTGGATGATTGCTTTGATGAATGATGAGACCGCGTGCCTTGGTTTGATTCTTGAATCAAGATTTAGCGCCTTATACATGTAAATGTTATTATTATCATTATTACACGGAACAGGTGTCAGACATTATCCCTTAAAAGTGAATAAAGATGCGAAAGAAGACGTCCTTTAAGTCTATGCAGATTGCTCAATCGTCCTGTCTGACAGAGCTGCTGATCTGGTAGGAGGTCTCCATCTTGCAGTGGACTTCCCTGAGAAAGTAATTTATGGATGAGACGTTCATAACTGGGCACCAGTTATATGATGACTTGGGGACCATGAAAATGTCAGCGTAGAGTACTTGGTTGAAATGGTCTAACAGTTTGGAAACCGTGTCCTTCTACAGGAGCTCAAGCAACTTTACCTACAAGGTCTTTTCCCGCTCTGCGCTGCAGAGGGATAAGGAGGGAGGAGAGAGTCGCAGGGTCAGAGAGGGCGTTGGCCTTCCCAAGTTAACTTGTACCCTGATTCCAGCACCTGAATGACTTCAGCGTTTAATCCCACCTCACGCCATGCACGGGAGTGATCGGCCAGGCTCCCAGTTGGTTAGTTGGTCAAGTGCTGGAATACGGGCAAGTCACTGGGGCGCCTCCGATTTGCACGGAGGGGGTGGGAGCATCTGGAGAGTGATGGTCCTGGTCGCCCCCTGAGGCTGAGTCCTGGGCCTAATCAGCAATGGCTGGTATCCTGAAAAAGGCGTATGGCAACGAAGATCGATCCCCTCCTTGGGAGCGTTAGTACCACATAATCCCATTGAAGGGAAGCTCATATAGTCAGGAAGGGGGTTCAAAGTCCCCAAAGAAGGAATGGGTTTGAGGAGGTATGGCTCTAAGGGACAGCCTGTCATCAGTTGGGAGGACAGGTGCTTTAATGATCTCATCTCATCTGGCTAGGATCATGTTGAGGCAAAGTTCGGCAGTGTAGGCATGGCACCCAAGACACTATTACCCATGAGCTACATTTCACCTGTCCTGGAGGCGGGGTCCTAATCCGAGGACTTCTAGGAAGCGGGCCGAAGGTTTGGAACAAATGGGCACAGCATCTATGAAAGGGCTTTGGCCGATGTGCAGGTAGCCATGGTGTAGCCGCCTAACTTTTCCTATTTCGTCAGGGTAGGCAAGCTCAGGATGGTGGAAGCAGGGCATTATCAGATGGAAGCAACTGATGTTCCTCCACCGACAGTTCGGTCCAATTGTAATCCCCTTTGGGTCGAGATGTCAGAGATGTTTTGAGAGAATAGCCCCCAAGAAATTAACTAGATGTACAAAATGGGCCACCGATGTGGTGTCTAGGCTAGGAACAGGCCTCCCTACAGCCCCATACTAAGAAAGCTACCTTGAGCTGCTCGTCTGCTGAGTAGTGATACATCTTTGGCTCGAGGGTGTCCGTGAGCTAGGGCTGAGGTCTCTTGACAAAGTCAAAGATGCAAGACTCCAGCACCGCTAAGGCTGTGCAGGAGCCTCAGGCCTGTGGTGAAAGACCAGGTTCAAAGGAGTGGCATCGCTCATGGTTGCAGTTTTCCGATCCTGCAACTGGGGATGACGATTTTGATGCAGCAGATGGGGTAGCTCCATGGTCACATGGTGATGTTGAGGACTGGCTGCAGGCCACAGGGTCCCAAGTGTAGTGGAGATTAAGAAGTGGATAGCCCTTATAACCCCAACGGGAGCAACCAACATCCCTGGCAGCGGAATGTCTGTGGCGGTCCCTATGAAACTCCTAAGCCAGGGATGTGTGTATGGGATCAGGACTAGCGATCCTGTGCCCAGTAGATGGATCGTACACAGTGCTCTGCTCAGTAGCTGCAGTCCTGCACTCAGCCCCCATGATCACAAACTGGATGTCCCCCTGCAACCAACATGGAGTGACAGTGCAGGATGTATGACTCCACAATCCTTGCTCGACCTATAGTTTCACCTTTACTGGGTTGACCTTTTCAAGACCGCTGGTAGGCAAAGATGCTCTCTCCCACTTAAGGGGAAAATGTCTGGAGACAGTCTCTTCCTTGAAGGGAGAAGGGGGTACAAAAACCTTGAGTGTGACCCCTCTGTGAGGTATGAAGTCTCCAAGTCCCGATCACACGGGTTTATTGAGAATGTCCCCTGTACTGAAAGCCTGTGGATCTCCTGGCCATGACTGCTGTGGGTAGTCGCTAAAGAAGGAAAACCGGGAGAACCTTGTCTAAAGGGCCAATCGACCTGGTTCACTGCTCCTGCCTAAGCACGGCCAAAAAAGTTGAGGCCAATTTCTTGGCAGAGATGCGGAAGCATTTTCTCTGCTGACATTTTGCTAGCACAGCTACTGTGACCTCCGATTCTGAAGATAACTCAGGGGAGGAAGACGAGGCAACCCGCCTTTTGTTATATGATTAAACGATATATCCGTTTTTTATCAGAATCAAGGAGGAGCAGATACGGTTCGATGGGGTATGATCTACTTGCTCACCTGTGCGAGGAGTGAGAGGTGCAGGTCGGGAAGCCATTGTTTGTACTGAATAACCTAATTTCCCTCCTGGGTAGTCAATCGAAGCAAACTTCTTTGATCCCACCTAGAATCGGTCCGTGATCAGTCAATTATACCGGTGGGGAAAGATGGATGCGGTTCATTGCAAAATTCATGTCATCGATGCCGCTCAAATGGATCATGATACACAAGAGAAATACATAAGAGTAATAACGAGGGTGAGAAAACAAAATCGAAAGACAAACTTGGCCGCAAAACTTGACAGTTAAGTTGAGTGCATCCTTTCTTGTCAGGCGTTGCCCAAAAGAATGAATAACTAAAACAACGTTCAGCATAGTCAAGGTGGATCATATGCACGTCACATGAGAGCCATCGACACTTCATTAATTTTGGCCAATGTCGGAGAGTTGAGCTGTTCGCGTAACTTAAGTTTTTGATCTGATGTATGAGACCTTAAAAAAATGTTTGGACAGACACTGACAGAAATGTAATTTTCCATTTTCAAGTTAAGTTTATCACTAGTTGTTTGTTTGTGAGGTTTTGTTGTTATTTTCACATGGTATGTGTGACGAATCAAGTTAAAAAATCAATTCAAAAGAATTACACGAAAGTAGAGTGATTGCTGGAGTAGTTCAAACAAAAGATACCAATAAAAGCAGAATGAATATTGAAACAATGCTTTTTTTTCTTAATTTGATAATATTGCATAGTTGTCACTTGATATACTTAGTGGTTAGTAAAATCATGAGAGTTTACTTTAACATTAACATTTCTGATACATTCCGATTTTTAAATGCAAATCAGGTCTGTCTAAGGCCCTTCATTGATTAGTGTATGTTTATGTTTCAGTTTCAGTTTCTGCGCACGAAATGAATTCCATATGCGCCGACGCCACTGACGCCATGTGATGGAGAAGACCCAAAATGATCATGGCACAAGTCTTAACCCTGCAGAGTCTTGAGGTCCTACCTCGCGTACGGGTTTTATATCTTATCTTTGCATTAGTCTGTCAGTGGAAAAATCTAGGCTACATCGTGGTGAAGTCTATATCTCAAACTGTCATTTTTAAAAACGTATAAACTGACCTTACCAAACGTCTTATACAATCACTTAAAACTTCAACACTTCACTGCTCAAGGTTAGTAGCATTAGATCTCAATGGACAGCTGCTAGTTCTTGCTACTCTACACACATAATATAGACATATTACAACGCAGAAGGACCAGACAACATACAATGTCAAAGAAGTTATAAAAATGAAATGATATTAGAATATTGACTTTCATATGTCAATATGTCGACTGCTTTACAAATGCACGCGAGACAAAAGCAGATACATGCTAAACAAATACATGTCAACCCCTACATAAAAACTAAAACAACAATAAGAATGTAACGATAATAACAGTGGTGAAATAATAAATATATTTTGGTAAAAAGTACAAAAAAGACACATAAATTAAAAAACTACAGACAATCAAGGGAAAAAAGAAAGTAAAAGAAGTATTAAGAACAAACGAGGGAATCTCTGGATTCCGTTCCCAGGTCCCTCTGATGATTTTGTCAATAATATCACAACATGTATTTCTCGTTTGTTTGGAATGGTCAAGACGAGCGAGTCAGCAGAAAAACTACGCGAAAAAGCATAACAAATGGAGGTTTGAAAATAACAGAAATACAAAGGTACTTTAAAGCTTTTAAAATTTCCTGGCTTCGAAAATTTAAGAACACAAAACACGAATGGAAAAACACAGCTAGTGAACTATACCCCCTTTTCTTAACGATTTTCAACAGTATGGCCCAAGCTATGTTTTACATAGAGCTAATGACAACTAAAGAAATGGAAGCAGGGAGAATTTTAAATATTAACTAAGCAACATAACTCTTGAGAGTCACGGAGTTATCTCCCATGAAGAATTTCTCAAATCCAACAGTTTGCGATACCCATTCATGTGTGTTGGATTTGAGAAATTCTACATGGGAGATAACTCCGTGACTCTCAAGAGTTATGTTTCTTAGTTAATGACAACTAGTTAAGGAAACACACATTTAAGGCATATTATCATTTTCGCAGACAGATAGAACCAATATCATCGAATGATTTACTTTCAAAACCAGTTGTACATAATGAAAAAATCACTAACCGGAATAACATCATAATATGTATTAGATAGGTTTAAAAAGGAGTCTATTGTATGGCACACTTTTTGATTGAAAATGGATCATTCCGAAAACATCGAGAATTCGAAGAAAATATGAAATGAATGTAAAAATACTCATTTTTAATGTAATGGCTGTAAACGGCCTCTTAAGGCATACGAGCAGAAACAAATCTTAACATACCAAATGAAAGTACATATGATATCCCTACAGCGCTAAAAGCTATTTACTCTGTACAGAAAGGAGCATAGCATGGTTATACCACGAAATATTAACAACAGATGGTACCCTTTCAAAGCCTCGTTCAAAAGAGGTCAGTAAAATTGAGAACAATTGTTCCTGGGAAAATGTATTTATGACTATTCATAAAATGTAAGAAGTTAAACTGAAATGGTTGTAAGTATATAATGAACACAGAATTATTGGAACTAATGTCATATTGAAAGAAATGGGGCTGGTAAACCACCTTTACTGAGCATTGTTTGGAAAAGAAACTTAGTATTGATCATATATTTTGGAAACGTTTACACATGAAACAATTCAGGGAATGGATCAAAGATTTCATGAAATGAGAATATATAACCTGTGCAAATGTCAGATTCACTGAAAACATGGTATGATTCAGTGCTGAAGAAAATACGCACATACATATTTGTTTCCATGGAATATTTGTTCATAATTTCTCTAACTAGATGGAGCAATACTTTCAAAGTGTATCATCTGTTGTTAACTTTTCACAGTTTAATCCGATCGTACTCCTTTCGGTATAAAATAAATTACTTTCATTCTGAGTAATCAGCTTCCATCCATTTAAGATGAGGAAACTTAGATCCATTTGATATTTTCTGTTGAATTCATGATGTTTCAAAAAAGTCCCTTATCCTTCAAAAAGTGTGCAGTACAACATACTCCGTTTTTGAACTCGTCTGCCATATTTGATATTATTCCCAAACAGTGATGTTTTCGTTATATAAGACTGGTTTTTAAAGCAAATCAACTGGCGATATGTTCTCTACGAATGCAAAAATGATAATATGCCTTAAAGTTGTACTTCCAGAACAAATTATCACTGGCTTTGTGTAAGGCAAAGCTGGGGCCATTTTCCCACTCTTTTGTCCCTTTGAGTTCTGTCTGCTGACATACGCGCTGAATGGATTCTGCTGCCTGTCCCATCTATGATTTTTTCACGTTGGAGTCGATTGCCCTGTTTTGTTTTGGCCTTCTCGTTAAGTGAATTTTCCGGGTTTTCCATGTTCTATGTCTTGACATATTGAAGAAAGGACAAGCTGTACCGCATAGTCTCTGTGGGCGTGTTCTGTGTTCATAGGATCAACCATACGGCTTCATTCTGTATTCTGTTTAGTTTCAAAACGTGATAATGTTGTGAAGCCAATTCCATGGCCAATTTTTCATAGCTTGGTTTTGCTGGAAGATATAACGTTGTTCAATGTTTTCTTTGGCTGCCGTTATTTTCAAGATTGGAAATACCCTTTAAACACTCGAGCAAAGTGATTTGCACATGTTCTCTGCCGCTCAGCATTCTATCAAAAATGATTCCAAGATAGCGTAGTTTGTCCGTTTGTTCAATGTTAATTTGATGTGATTCCTCTGAATGCAATTGGTACAATGTTTTTAATAGCTGCTTCGTAATGAAGAGGGCAGAACTATACCTGTGTTTTGATACGGTGACTGCCAATCTACCACTGATTTGTTGTAACTGTTCTCGGACTGCTATGTTTTTTTTCTAGTGCATATTTGCCTGTTTTGAAGGTGGATCAGTCGTGAGAAAGGTAAGAGTACAGACTGGTATGATATTTATATATAATCTGCACCGTCCAACTATACATGTACACACACACACACACACATACACACACACACACACACACACACACACACACACACATACACACACACACACACACACACACACACACACACACACACACACACACACACACATACACATACTTATACACACACGCACGATGCAGTTGCTGATGCTGCATGTGACTCAAGTACAAAGACTGGACAAAGAACCACAAAATGCTGGACTTTGCACATACAAACTACGATGACTGACAGTGACAATGAATAACACACGAGACTTACCGGCAGTTTAGAGAGGCGCCCATATTTTTGTCGCACTCATCCAGGACATCTGGAGATGCCGCACAAGTTTCCGTTGTCGTTTCAGTGGCGTTTTCCACATTACAGACAGCCTCTGACACGACTTGGGAACACATTGCCCGGTAGGTACTGAGCACCTCGTACACTTTCTGATTCACACTGACAGCCTGTGAGGCATTACAGGTGGATGTGTAAGTCTTCACGTACCTCAGAGTGCTGTTGAGAACACTGGAAACCAAAAACGATAATAATGATAACAGTGAGTATTTCATACATATTTAATTCACTGCAACATTGCACTTCCAGCAGTAACTGACGCAGTTTTTACAGCCAGCACTTCTCTCAGGAGTTGAAGCAGTTTGCCAACCATATGCTGGTCTGTACTTTTCATGAAACAGTAAATAGTTAAAGGCAACGATTACTGCATGACAAACGCTCTGGGACTGGCCTGCAAGTTCTATACTTTCCTTGGCAATAGCATCCTTATACTACTACTACTACTACTACTACCACTACTACTAATAATAACAACAATAATAACAATTATAACAATATTAATATTATTATTATTATTGTCACTACACAAAAACAGCAATATAAATAACATATTACAGTGCTTCGTCGTAAAAAAACAACAATGCACTTCACAGAAGCATGAGAGACAAAGGCAGGCACATGAAAAGCAAGCACATGTCAACCCCTACCGCTGTGATAAAGACCGATGAATTGTAATAATGGTGATGAAGCATTAAAATGAATCATAACCAAATTTCTACTTCATTTGTACATCGGTCAAAAAAAAAAAAAAGTAAAAAAGAAAAAAAATCATTTAAATGTATACACAGACTGACACAAAAATGCACACACAAACACACGTATCACACACACACACACACACACACACACACACACACACACACACACACACACAACACACACACGTGCACACCCACACATACAGGAGCACACATAATACAAACACACATACACATATCCACTAACACACACACACACACACACACACACACACACACACACACACACACACATGCCGATGAAAAAAACCCTTCTGTTCATTTTTTGTGTCTTTTGCACTATTCAGCCAATGCAGAGTGTCTACATCTATCCATGAATAAGGTGTGATGTCAACTTCGATGGGGAAAAGGATAAATTCCCGGTAAATGTTGATGTCATGCTTGTAGATAAAACTGTCAAGCCGAGAATTATTTTTAGCATCAACAAACACCAAATCCGACTCTCTGAACAGATAGTCAATATGAAAGTCTCATACCGCTGAAAAACTGTGCCTGTGGTTGGATTTTTTTCTTTCCAGAAGCT
>CM060307.1:15559575-15589575 GCA_030674185.1 Monoplex corrugatus
ACAAATCTGGTGACAGAATACATCCCTGCCAAACCCCTCTTTTGATATTTAGGAAAAAGCTTTTATCGTTTTTTTGTATCCTCATTGCTGCTGTTTGTTCCCAATAAATATTTCTGATTATTCTCAGATCTTTTCCATTAACATTGAGCCTTTCTAGTTGGTTGATCAATAATTCTTCGTGTCTTACCCGATCAAAAGCCTTGGTATAGTCAACAAAACATAAATATGAATCCTTACTCAACTCGACTGACCTCTCTATGAGAGTTCTTAGGATGTATATGGCATTAACAGTTCCTTTTCCTTCGACAAATCCACATCGTTCTTCTGCTACTTCTCTTTTGATTCTGTTCCTTGTCCTCATCATTATTTGTAACATGATTTTTGTTACATGTCTCATTAAGCTGATAGTACGATGAAGTTCACATTATACAGCCCTGCTTTCTTTGGAAGTGCAATGAAAAATGATTTTGACATATCTTTAGGGATTTTTCCGGTGCCATAAATTTCATTTAGGACTGTTATTTTTTCAATACCAAATTCATCTAGAGCCTCAATCATTTCTGTAGTAATATTGTCTGGTCCTGAAGCTTTTCCCGGATTCATCCTTTTCAATTCTCTTGTAACTTCATCTTTCATTATGGGTGGTCCATCAACGTTCTTTCTTATAACATGTTCTTCGTTTCTGTCATCATCAAAAAGTCTTTAATTTACCCTCCCCATCTATTTAATATTTTGTCTTTTTCCATAATAATCGTACCATCTTTAAATTTTAAACAACCAGCTGATGTGCACGTCTTTTTCCTGTGGGCAATTTCTTCAATGTTTCTGTACATAAACTTAGGATCTGTTTCGTGTCGGTCTTCTATTTCTTTACACTTCGTTTCTAGCCAAGCTTCCATAGCTTCATTACACTTATTTGTGATTTCCTTATGTATCATTTTGTAGTCCTCCTCTTTTCCCTTTGCCCTCCTCTGTTCTTCCACCAAGCCTAAACTTTCTTTTGTCATCTGGTTCTTCTTTGCTTTTCTTTCAATTTGAGGGGTTTCTTCAACTTTGTCCATTGTTTCTCACTGTCACCAACGTCTTCCAGAGTACTTCCAATTACAGGATTTAGGTCACTGTTGTTGTCTGTACCTGATAATGTTTTGCTATCATTTAAAAATGTCTAAATCTCCTATTTATCAGGATGAAGTCAATCTGGTTTCTTGTAATTTCTCCTGGATTCATCCATGTCAATTTTCTTCTTTTAGGGTTGCTCAAGTGTTTCCTTTTATGAATTCATTTACTTGTGCCCACTCTTAGTTTCTCTCCCCTTTCATTTCTTGTGCCAAGGCCATGAGGTCCAACTATGTCATCTACTTTTTCCTGTCTCACTTTGGCATTAAATTCTCCCATTATTATAATTGTAATGCTCTGTGATTTACACTGAGTCTTGGCTGTCTGTAGTTGTCAATTTCTTCCTCAGTACTTGCGGATGTTGGTGCATATACATGTACTTCGATGATGTTGATATCAAATGGCTTGCCATCCAATCTAACTAATAAAACTCGCTCTGATATAGTCCTGTATTCTTTGATAGAGTTTGACCTAACATCAGTCATAAATATGCAGACTCAACAAACATGTACACAAAAACGCATACACACACATGCATGTGTACACACGTATAGAAAACAAACACATGCACACACACGAATACATACAAACACTTACCTGTAATGGGTTCATCCCCTTCAGCAGCTGTAACACCAAAAAAAAAAAAAAAAAATAAAGGCTGTTTGAGTTGAGGGAAAAGTGATATCTTTAAAAATATTAGGCATAAGCAGATATGTTACAACATTATCACTCTGTCATTTTCAAAGTCTTCTGAGAACACAACGTTAGCACAGTCTGAAGAAAAAAAGCATCACATTAACAAACAAATAAACGAAAAACAAATAAACAAACAAAGAAAAAGTGTCTGCTTTTCAGCGTTCAATCTGGACAAAGTGACAGCAGTACTCAGTCAGTATATGCCAACTGTCCTTGATATTGTCAACATGTTTATATCAACAATGCTTACTGCACAAATTTCACAGTCCAATCTTTTTTTCCTAGCGAATCTTCGCAATATTAGTTCTGAATGCTGTATCTGGGATGAAATTTAAACCTTGTAAGTCATAAATAATTTAAATGAAATAAGAACACAAATCGGCAGAAGAGATTTACTTTCTCCTTCTACCATTCTTACATGTAACAATAATGCTTTCGCATATCCAGATACCAGTTTCCATGTATATGGAACACCATTAATGATACAAGTATTGAGGTAGGAGGGAAAAAGATTGTCTTAATGTTGTACTTTAGACAGAGAAACAAGGACAAAATAAGAAGCATCTTCATACCTATATTGTGTAATTGTTGCTCTGTCTCTGTATATGTTCTACTATGATATCCAATGTTGTTTATTTCACTTGGGAAAAAGTGTTAAAGACATGTCTTCATTACGTCTTACTGAGTTTTTCCTCTTCTTTTCTTTAACCAATGGTAATTAGATATATCTCGTTTAACTGGTTGATAATATGCAATTTCCCTTACAAACCGATTCTTATGTATTATATAACCTGTCATGTAAAAAGAAAAGAACATGCCCTGAAAAGGGACTAGGGAAAGAGAATAAACAAAACAAAACAGAAACAAAAAAGAGAGGGAAACAATACACATAATACATTTTTGATAAACGGCATGATAATATGTACTGTTCTGTATCGTATCACTCTTGTGTTTAATACAGCCTTATGTATATAATTTGAAATGAAATGAATAACTGAAATCAAAGTAACTTTCGCTATTAGAAGAAAGAAAGAGAGAAGCAAAATGCAAACCACATTTCTGTTACACTGGATGATGTGCAATGGTCTACCTAATCTCATTCTTGTGTATTGTATAGCCTTTTGCGTCGCATACCTTGTGTATTACTTGAAATGGGAAAAAATCTGAAAGAGGGTGAGAGAAAAAGAGAAACGAAACGTACAACATATTCTGTAAAACAGGATGACAATACCCAAAGCACAATGTAATTTCATTCCTGTGCATTGGATATAACGAGTATACTATTTGGAAAGAAAAGAGCCCACATTGAACAGGCATTATTATATGTAAAAATTCTTTTCAATGAAATAGGAAAAAAAAGCATGACTATGAAGGCCTCACGTTCAACAGCAGGGAGCAAGATGTCTTGTAGGAAGAACAGGACCTCCTTGATGTACAATTTATAAACCGGAGGCAAGGTCAACATGGAGTTCACATCCCAATCAGTCAGCACACATTTGATCAGTTCGTTCACAGTCTCACTAATAGACGTTGCATTTGTCTCTCCCGCGTTGAAGTTGAAGCTAAACGTCTGTAGGCACATTTCCAGAGCACTGAGATCTTTTGGAAGATCTGGGATGATTATGGTTTTGTTGGGACAGTGTCTGGCAGCGTGGCTGAGTAAGCGATGATATGGATAGACCCCCTGTACTGGCTGACAGCCTTCTGTGAGGTTTCTGATGCACTCACGTTTCTCAATCAGACTGCACACGCAAGAAAGTCACACACAGAATCTATACTAACATACACATTCAGTAAGAAAACTGCTTCCTGACCTTGCAATTAAAAACAAAAACGAATCTCTTCCCTTCATGATCAACTAGTTGATGCTGTTGCAAATGTTCCGGCTCCTGTTGGATCATGGCTGTAATGAACAATGTCAATATCTGTGTTGTCAACACAGTTTTATGAAATGATTGCACAATAATTTTTAAAATCTGGACAGACAGACTGATACCAAAGCTGCCATACTTTATGAAATGACTGATCCTTACCAGTCTGTTGTTAGTAGTTGTCATCTAAGCAGAATTGAGCTCCTAGCAATTTATTAACATGATCACCATCCACAGAAAAGACAAAGCCAAATATACAACAAACATTCATCCTAATGAAGGTAACAAATAGAAGTTGAAACATATGTACCAGCTATGAAAAATATACTTTGGTAAGGATCCAAGTTATTTCATAATTTTGAAAATGTGTACAAATTTCACAAAAGCTCAGGCTCGCAATCTACTTTACTGTAATCATATTGTAATTATGTAGTATGTTCTCGAGTATTGAATAAAGACTTCTTTTCTCCTCATTTTTCAAAAGTAGTCTTTCGTTATTTGATGACGTCAATACCGACACTTTGCTATGTAAATAATTTGTTAGTTTCAACGCTTCGTTTCGTGCTTAGTATTTCACAGCGACAAAGACTAAGCATTTATCAGTTCTTCATTATCGTCACATCATTTGAAGGGTCTTCGTGGGAGTCACTGTAACACTTATGTGCCAGTGGCTTTAAAGGTATGTCAATTCTCCACCGTCATTGCATCGTTCCTCAATTCTTTAAGAGAATCACTGTGAGGATAGTCTGTCTCAATATGTCAGAGCTTTAGTAAGAGTAACTTAAACTCATTTGCAGAATGTGTGGAACATGACTGATATCAGAATCACTGTTTAATTCAATGATTAGGGGGAGAGGTGCCATCATATTTATGAATAAATTTTATTGTGTGGCTCAATCCTGTAGCTCTGCCCTATCGACAGTGTTTCGGAGATTGACTGATAGATCAAGAACACGCATGCGCTCCATCCATTTCACTTTTCTTTTATTCCCAAACAACTGTGGTGCGTAACATAGCCTCTCTAGTTGTGGTCTCCCATTAATCTTTTCCCCATGGATTTTTGTTTGCTGTTTGGTTATTTGTCTTTTTAACCAAAAATTTACCACCTTTTGAAAACTGTTTTTTGTTGTTGTTGTTGGCTAGCTACTTTTTTTACCTAAACCAAATAACCTTTTCTCTTGCATGTTGAGGTATACCACGCTTTTCTTTTTTTGTTTTTTCCCCAAAATGAAACTGATGATGACGGGTGCACTAATCGTGCTGGAAGGCCAGATACGATCTGCCTGGGAACTTCCAAGGACATCAAATATGCACGTTAAAGATCCTGTAAGTCATGTCAATGTCCAATGGCCAATGGAGACATGAATACACCCAGCATGCATGCACACCAAACACGGAACATGCAGATTGTGCAGCAACATACTGCCTATGCAGTGTGGGCAAAACCAAGTGTAAAGAATCATTTGCAGAAATCAGAACGCTCTAAAAATCAAAAATATAACATTGACACAGAAGACCCAAGACGGAAAATAGAAAAAAATGAAAAGACCTACTCGCAGTCAGTGTCCGAAGTAGGCATGCATCTTTTGAAAGCCAGCAATGGGTCACACGTGGGTTGACGCTGAATGGTGTTGCCGCACTGTAGAAACCACAGCTGACTGCGCAGCAGCATGGAGGAGGCCTTTGTCAAGTTCAATGTCTCATAGTCGCACTTGTCGTCCTTCTCTGCCGCTTTCAATCCTCTTTCAATGTTTGATAACAGCCTGGTTGGAGTGATTTAAAGTAAAAACAAATATCACACTATGTACATATAAGTATGCAGACACATATTCATCACGAAATATGCACACATAAGCACGCGCAAACACATAAAATAACAATTCTTTAAATTTACTACAGACAATCATGACAACAATAAAAAAAATCACACAACCAAGAAAACTATCCAAAACAAGCAAAGTGCAATACTATATTATACGTAACATTACAACAAATGAAACGAACATCAGACTCTTCCATCCTTACGCCACAAAACAAACAAAAGCAATAAATCAAGTAACAATGAGAACGAAAAAAAAAAAAAAAAGAAACAAAGCAAACAAACCAAGCAGGCAAGTACAACACTAAATAGTTTCACTGCATACAGCCTTAAGTTTCAGTTCCAGTCTGTTTTGTTATTTTGTTTTGTTTTGTTTCGGGGAAGGTGGTTTTGTTGTTTTGTTTTTCTTGTTCTGTTTTTTGTCCGTTTTTGTTTGTTTGATTGTTATATTTTGTTTTTGTTCCATTTTTTTGCAGCCTCATCTTTCACACAGCCTCTGTGTGACTCATTACACCATGCCCCTCAATTGAGCTCTTCAACACATCTCCAAACGCACTGACATTGAAGTGACCATGACAGCAAGGTATGAAGGGCCACAGACTCTGGGGCAGTTTCTGACATAGCTATAATGACCATACTGGGATGATGGCGATAATGTTATTAAGTTCCATTTCGTTCGGAAACTGCCTGACACGGCAGTATTCTATGCTTAGTACTTAATTATGCTTACTTTCAATACATCCTAGCATCAGGGCTGACAGATACAGAAATTTGAAGTGCTGGTAAAGAAATTTGAGTAACATATTGAATGACACATCCAGAAATGGATGAGACTCCACTGTGTGGTTCCAATCTTCCCAATGAGCCTATAGCATATGTATGAGCCAGATGTTTCATTCAGTTTGAGTTCTTAAGATGATGGATAGATGTTTGTCATGTTTCATTATTAATGACGCTTAGTTTTAAAGGGAAGAAACCCATATAGTGAAAGTCTCATTGTAAACTAAGGTTACTTCCTGTTGCTAGTTCGAATCAACAGTCATCTATTGTCTAATCGACATGATGTCCTGAGCAATCAGATCATATTCGTATTCGTTTCATTTTGTATGAATCCATACCATAACACAACTATCAAATAACATTCAGCAACAACCCTAACCACAACGTTCATAGTACACAGATTGGCAGCTCAATGAATTTCCAGCCTGTGATAGCCTTGGCATCGATTCCTGCTTGTTGGATTAATGCTTTTAAAATTCAAAATAACTTTGAGACAAACTAACCACTGCTACTTTGCAAATTAAATTGTACTGATGTTTTCATAATATGCTCCTTTTCGTATATTTTTTATCAAAACGGGAGCTGTTTCTCATGATTTTCACTTTCTACTTCAACCTTAGGCATTTTTACCAAAAACTTAATTCAGAAAAATGTGGCGTTGCTCTCTCACAGCTCATTCTGGATACTCAGCACACCACCCGCCCCAAATATATTCTCTCAAAGTCTCAAGCCATGAAGCTCATGAGATGCCCAGTAGCCATAGGGCAACCCTAACAGAGGAGACCATACGCTACTGCTGTTCGATGGATTTCAACTATGTCTGTTCTGATCCAGTTTACTAAGAACACTGCTTACTAAGCCCAGCTACTGGGGACAGACAGCACTCAATCGCGGAACCAAACCAAGTGAGGGACTCCCCTGGTATAGAGTAAATTCATGTATGTGTGCTCAGCCCAAGAGAAAGAAAAGAATTCTATACAGGGTAGATGCAGCGGGCAAAAAGGCTGGCCTAAACCTGAACGCCAAGAAAATAAAAGTGCTACACATCTAAGGCTAAGACACTGAAAACAATTATATCTTAATTAATACAGTTCCTTTTTAAAATGTAAGGATTTGAAATGTCTTGGCTCTGTAAAAACTGATGATAGAACCTGCTCCAAAGACACCAAAATATGAACTGAAGTAGCACAGCGAAAATGGTCCAACTCAGCAATATCTGGAAACAGACCAAATAGTCTGCAAATTGGACTTTTAAAATGTTTGATCTGGCCAATCATGATGTATGGCAGCGAAGAAAAGCTGATTGCAAAAGAATTGAGGCAGCAGAGATGTGGTTAAAAGCAGATTGCAAAAGCATTGAGGCAGCAGAGATATGGTTTTATCGGAGAGTACTACATGTCAAATGGACAGATAGAAGAAATAATGAAAGTGTCCTGGAAGAACTTGATACCACTAGAAAACTACTAGCAGACATTAATATGACAATTACACATTGGCCATGTGTCACGTAGCAAAAACATGGACCTCGTGGCAACGATTTTTCAAGGAAAAACAAGCAAAAAGAAAGAAAGGCAGACCTCTAATCTCATACATCGAGTACATAACCAACATAAATGGCATAAATATTCAAGAAGTTATCCACAATAGTCAAAGACAGAACAGTTTGGAGGGTGGTAGTGGTATCAAAGAGTGCAGCGGCCAACACTGAGCCCGGTGACGCCGACAGGTGAGACAGGTGAGACTGAAGGCACCTTGTTTTGCTCTACTTCTTAAATCTTGAAATGCAAAATTAAAACTAAGTCTTGATGAGAACACTATTCCAAAATACCGATGTGAGTTTGCAACAGCCATCTTTGTATTATTATAAAACCATTTCTCAGTATTCGCTAAAAATTCATCTTTCCTAAAGATCATTACATTACTCTTGTCCTGGCACGCTGCTCTATACAGACATTTTAGTTGTGTCTGTAAACCAACTGCAGTGGCTGATGATAAAACAATGTCATCAGCAAAGAATACGATAAACACTTCAATCAATTTACTAATGAGGTTTGCGCCATGTCCACCATTATCAATTATTTCAAGACCAACAAAAAAAAAGAATGGGACTAAACACATCATCTTATATCACTCCATTTGTACAGTAATACAACTAGTAAACTGTGTATCACACCGCACTCTTGCTTTCACAGAATCATACATACTTTTAATACATCTATGTATCTTACCTTTAATTAAATTAACTTAATACCATTCTTTAACGATGTAGGCCATACAAGTTTTCTTGAAATTGAATCAAACGCCTTTTCAAAGTCGATGAAAGCTACACACGGTTTTCGGTTATAGGTAATTTTTTTCTGAATAACTGTCATTAATGTGAACATATGACTAACTGTTGAAAATTCTTTTTAAAACCAGCCTGATATTCGTCTGTGATATTGTTGTAGACATTTTTGTAATCTTGAATTGATAACAGAGCTGTACAGCTTGCTGCTGATGTTACTCAGAGAAATACCTCTGAAGTTAATCGGTTCACTACCATTTTCCTTTTTAAATAAGTGAAGAATGACGGATTCTTTCCAGTTATCAGGATATTGACCAGCTTTGAATAAGACATTGAAATAATTCAACTAGGAAATTTACTAACTCATCTCCTCCATTTTTCAAGAGCTCTCCAATTACGTAACCTGCTTTTCCACATTTCAATTTTCTTAATGATAGTAAAATTCTACTTTGAAAAAAGGCGATTTAGAACATAATCACTATCACCATCATTACCATCAACAACATCCCTATCATCTCTATCGTTCCCATCACCGTCGTCAACACCGCCGCCATTTTCATCACCACCACAATCATCACCATCATCACAATCAAGGCCATTAAAATATTACCAGAGATATGGCTGTTAATAATAACACTGCCACAAGGAGAATTCTCTTTATCGAGGACACCTTTGAAATTCTGAAACCAATTTTGAAAGGAAAACATATTAGGCTGAAATATCTTTTTATCACAAACTTTCATCATCATCAGGTGCCCTGCCGCATGGCGTTGGCGATCAAGGACTTCCATCTGTCTCTATCTCTCCTTGCCCCTAGCACCTCTCCCACGCCCCTCGTCCCCAGCCACTCTGCAAGTCCGTCCAGCATTTTCTCCCTGGGTCTACCCGGTGCTCTCTTTCCCTCCAGCTTTCCCGTTGTGACCAGGTGCTCCAAATCCCCCTTCCTCATAAAATGGCCTATAAATGTTGCTGTCTTTTCCTAATCTTCCTTAAGACTATTAAGAGTGATCTACTTTTGTCTGCCTCCATCAAGACTGTCTCATTTGTTTTCTTTGCTGTCCATGGAACTCTCAACATTCTTCTTAGAAACCACATCTCGGCTGCCTCACTCTTGTTCTGGCTTTGTTTGTTTGACCGTCCACGCCTCACATCCGTACAACAGTATTGGTTCTATATAACATTCAAGAACTCTCTTCCTGATGTTAACTGATAGGCATTTGTTGGTAAGAATGCCTGTCATCTTCCCGAATGCTGTTTTTGGGTTGGCCGATTCTGCCGGCTATTTCTGATGTGCATCTGCCGTCTGATGAAATGATCGTTCCCAGGTATTTGAATTTATCAACCTGTGTCAAGGTTGTGCCATTTGCTGTTATTTTGCATGAGGGGATTTCATGTTTTTTACTGATCACCATGACTTCAGTCTTCCTGCTGTGTAGTTCCAGCCCCTTACCTTTGCTTTCTATTTCTAGTATATTCACAAGGTTTTGTAGGTCCCTTTCACTTTCTGCAATTAGCATGGTGTCATCTGCATATCGAATGTTTATAATGTGTTCTTCGTTTCTGTCATCCTCAACAAAGAACCCATTATATAAAAGAACTTTGAAGGACCGCCCATAATGAAAGATGAAGTTAGAGCGGCACTGAAAAAGATGAAACCAGGAAAAGCCCCAGGACCAGACAACATTACTACAGAGATGATTGAAGCCCTGGAGGAATTTGGCATAGAAAAAATAACAATCCTCCTAAATGAAATTTACGACACTGGAAAAATCCCCAAAGATATGTCAAAATCAATTTTCATTGCACTCCCAAAGAAGACAGGGGCTATAGAATGCGAACTCAGAAACTTTATATATATCATATGCATGTTTCGCCAGAAAATTTTCTGGTTATCCACAGGCATTGTTAGATTGTCCAAATGTTCAAAATTACATTACTGTGTTCCTTTTCCTTTTTGTGTAATAAATTTCATACTCCCTTCTAACCTTACAAAATTTGGCTCCATCGTCAGACTTTAACGACTGTTTTTAAACATTCTCAACTGTGTTATAGCTGTCCGTCTAAGAGTTTTGTATTCATCATCGTACCATACTTCAGACTTCTTCTGACTCGTATAAATTTTCTTTTTCATACATTCAGCTTGCTATCTTATACAATATTTTGAATATTTCCAGCGCATCATTGACATCAACATTTATTAAATCAGTGGCATGGTGAAGTGTTTCCTTTGTTTATATAGAATGAATATTGTCACAATTCTGTTGGGCATAATTAGAATTCATATTTATTACCAAACATTTTCTAATTGTCACTGACATCTTCTGTTGCAGACCTTATACAATTCTTGGTATCAAAACAAAATTCTGGAGATTGATTTTGAGAGTCTATTATTTCAGAAACTTCCAATCGACAGCATTTTTGTATTGTAGTAAACACATTTCCAGAAACTTAAAAAATAATCGTTCACAATGTTGCCTGTGTCTGATATAAACGTGTAACGCCCATGAAGGTCACCATTAGATACTCCATTCAAAATAAAAAACAAACAAACAAAAGTAACACATAGCTTCAACAGTATTTTGCCATACAAATGTAGCTTTGAATGTTCTGACTGTCTTGTCAGATTTACAATTTCATTTTCTCTACTGAAAATAGGCAGATCACACTGATTATTAGTGACAGGAAATACCTTTGATGTCCTGGCATTTAAATCTCCACTTAGAAGAATATCAACAGTATCAATTGATATCAGTTTTCAGTTAACACGTCTTCTAAACACACAATACCATTTTCAACATCAAAAGTCGTACAATAAAAAGAATTAATTGAAGGAATATATACACGCACATAAAGTATACTTTTTTCAAAACCAAATACTTTTATTGAGCAAACATCACAACATATTATCTTGGTCGCATTTAAGTTATTTAACATATGGGACCAAATCAGTTTTAATTTAACAAACCACATGTCCTGACTTCCCACCTTATTTTGACAGTTTCAAAGCTGGTTTACAACATACTTTACAGTCTGCGAATAAATGGTTTTCCAGGTGCTCCACGAAAGTTTCCACAATACAATACTTAGCAAACATTCTATCCTTAAGTTTAGATATAAATTTAGATATTCCAGTGAAGAAAAGATACTGACAGTACAATTATTCCTCAGTGTTCTTTTAATATTTGGTGTATTTTCGTATTTGCTTTTGCTTTGCTTTGCATTCACACGTTTTTCAAAATTTTCTTGGACTGATACCCCTGTAACACTTATTTTTCACTTGTAGAAGAAAAGTGTAGGGAGTTGATAAGGTACGCACGACATGCCTGCACGGTATCTTGGCTTTTCAACACATCACTGACCACATTTAAACCTTCACTTAATTGTTTGAGAACCGGTGTTGTGTGGAAATTTGTTACCTCTTAGTACATGTATCTGCTTAAGGTATTTTGCTTTGGGCTTTTAGGACATGTTTGTTTTACACTGGGCCGACCAGTCACCTATCTGATTTTGAGAGAGAGAGACAAGACAGAGACAGACAGACAGACAGACATAGAGATTCACAGATAGACAGACAGACAGACATAGATAGATAGATAGATAGATAGATAGATGAGAAAGAGAGAGAGAAGGAGACAGATAGATTGATAGACAGACATAGATAGATAGATAGATATAGACTGACAGACTGATAGATATACTAGTATAAGTGTGAATATGTATAGTGTATTCTTCCTGGGTATAATGAAATTATCTCCCTTTTTTGTTAAAAAAATCGAATTCATAGTAAAAATAAGCTTAACAATGCCTAGAAACACATCTTTTTTTAAAGTCCGTTTCATCAATTTGACCTGTCGTTTGAAACCAGAGAGTAAACTGTACACAATAAGAAATGGTAAAGACCAGAAAAACTTGGAAAAGAGAGTATCCTCCAGATTTCCTAGGAACGCTGCGTCATCCCTCATCTCAAATCAATAACAGGCAGACTGGCCTTACTACTTACGGGCAGAAGTCGATGTCACTTGGTTCATCATTGCCGATAAGGAATGAAGCCAAAGCAGACACTGCGTACAGACCACAGCGACTGTCCGTCAGCTCCACGCGACACTGGTTAACAGTTTTTGATTCCAAGAAGCCGGACAGAGTCTCTGACACTGCCTGCTGTCCACTCATCTCACACTGTTCTCGAGAGTACTTGATGCATGCAGTCTGTTCTTCCACAAAGCTGAAAGTAAACAACACATGGAAGAAGAGTAAATCAATGATAAAAAAGAAAAACACACAGGGTCCGCCAATTAACAAAGCAAACGAAACCAGGAACCAGTATCTTTCCTTCAACAGTACAGTAATGCAAAGTAAGTTATTGTATTTACAACTCTCTATTTCAGTCTAAATCTTTTTGCTAAAACAAATAAACCCAGAAAGAAATTATAGATGTTTATTCAGCAATGCTTAATCACCACTCTTTTTCTCTATAATATAATCACAGTGTGACCAGATCTTAAATGAAAGAAACTAACAAGCTAAATACCAAAGAAACAGTTTTACATTTGTGTGTTAACATTACTTTGAGGATGGTTTACATTTGGAGTTGAACACTGACTTCTTTTTCTCCTTCTTTTTATGTCATTCACCACTGGACTAACAGGCTGATATGAACGCTCCTGTTATTTACAGTCACCTACCAACCCTTTGCTGCATAGAGTTTAGTAAGTTTAGTGACCTGTGGTGTTCCACAAGGATCTGTCCTTGGCCCTGTTCTTTTCACTCTTTATACCTCCCCCTGTCCACCATCATCAACTCCCACTCTATAAAACACCACTTCTATGCTGATGACACCCAACTTCAAGATAGTGACTCACCTGATAATATACAGCGCCTGTTGACTCGCACCACTGAGTGTTACTCGGACATTAAGAACTGGATGACACACAATAGACTTCAGCTTAATGACGACAAGACAGAAGCTATCCTCATTGGCACCCGTCAGAAACTTTCCCAGCTGCCTCCTCTTTCTCTCCCATTATGTAACACATCAGTCCCAATTTCTGATTCAGCTAAAAACCTCGGTGTCTGCATTGACTCTACCCTGTCCATGAACAACTTTGTTTCTCAAACTGCCAGATCTTGCTACTATCATCTCCATCGTATAAGCCTGATCAGGAAGTATCTCTCTGTCGAAACAACTGCAAAACTCGTTCTCTCCTTCATAATGTCTCGCATTGACTATTGCAATTCACTCCTGTCTGGTCTTCCTGCCTCCACCATTCACATCCTACAGCGCATTCAAAACAATGCTGTACGCCTTGTACTCAAAAAGAAAAAAGCTGACCACATATCTCCTCTCCTGGCACAACTTCAC
This sequence comes from Monoplex corrugatus, assembly GCA_030674185.1. Classification (NCBI taxonomy): domain Eukaryota; kingdom Metazoa; phylum Mollusca; class Gastropoda; order Littorinimorpha; family Ranellidae; genus Monoplex; species Monoplex corrugatus. The sequence goes on from CM060307.1 coordinate 15,573,501, forward strand.
TGGCTCCCTGTATCAAAGCGCATACAGTACAAACTAGACACCATGTGCTACAAAAGCCTCAATAACGCAGCCCCCGATTACCTGTCAAGCCTACTTGAGATCTATGTTCCCTCACGTACCCTCCGCTCTGCCTCCGATCCTCTGACTTTTCGCTTTCCACGCACTAAGCTCAATACCTATGGTCCACGAGCCTTCTCTGTTTCTGGTCCACTCTCCTGGAACAAACTTCCTCTCTCAGTCCGTCAGCAACCTACTTTTGCCTCCTTCAAGTCCGCTCTCAAAACTCACCTTTTCTCCTCTGCATAAAATCCTAACCTCAATCAACCCCCCTCTGCAGCCTGTCTCCGCTCGGAGGGGAATCACTTTGTTTTAATATATAATTGTATATGATGTGCTCTCTGTGGTTTTCCATTGGTTTTATTCTTGCTTTTATTGCTTTTATTCTTTTCTCCCCATTTGTGGCCATGCATGTGTGTGTGTGTGTGTGTGTGTGTGTGTGTGTGTGTGTGTGTGTGTGTGTGTGTGTGTGTGTGTGTGTGTGTGTGTGTGTGTGTGTGTGTGTGTGTGCGTGCGTGCGTGCGTGCGTGTGTGCGTGTGTGTCTTTTCGGCGCTTGGATTTGATTTTGTCGAGATTTGCGCTATATAAATATTGTAATTATTATGTATGCATGTGCGTACGTATGTATGTATGTATGTATGTATGTATACGCTTAGATTTATGTATGTATGTATGCATGTATACGCTCAGCTTAGATTTATGTATGTAAGTATGTAAGCATGTATGTATGCATGTATACGCTCATATGTATGTAGATATGTATGCATGTATACGCTCAGCGCTTAGATTTGATTTTGTCAAGATTTTGCGCTATATAAATAAAATATATCATTATTATTATTATAAGTAGAGGGCTACATTCTTTTCCTCATTACCTGCAGAAGTAAACCCCACGTTGTGATATCTGTTTAAATGAAAATGACATGAAAAGTGCAACGAAAGCAATAGATTAACTCTTTCTTAAGATCCTTGATGGTGACATTGGACACAGCAGCAGGGAAGTTTCAGTTTTTTTCTCAAAACTTTTGTATCTGCTGTTTGTTTGTTTGTTTGTAATCTTACCCTTGACAAAGGCCAGTTGGCCGAAATTTGCGCCTGTCTTGTCTTGTTGTATTATATACGCATTCGTATTCTTCTTTCGTGTTTTTTCTGGTTCATACTTGTAGTAACATAAGCTTGCAACTTGGTAAACTTTTCGCCTACGACAGCCTTAGTATCGATTCCAATTTGTTTTGCTACGTTACTCCTTAGTAGGCCTACCTCCACATAACGTCGTAACAACACACGCAATGCTCCTTGGAAAGTGATACACTATTTATGAGGCAACAGTTTGCTCTATTCGAGCATTGTTGATGAAAACAGGAGCTTTTTTTATTTATTGCTTCAGTCTTTGAGTTTGAAAGGATTCTTTTATCAGGTCTCTTTACTGCTACAATGTTGAACGCTTTTTGTTGAAAAACTCTGTTCTGAATAAATTGTAAGTTTATTGCTTACCATCTTCTGTTTTTCTAGTTTATGACAAAAATTTACCACAAAGGCTGAACTGAAGCTAGTTAAATTACACACAATGTTATTTAGCTCTATATGATCGTGAATGTCTGGCATTGCGAAGCGATCATATCACACAGTGCGACAGAGCTAGATTCCAGTCTACCTCTTCGTGTCTAAGGGTGCGTGCATGCAAGTTGTTTCAGTGATTTGGACCACAACATGCACCCAAGTCATGCTTCAGTGCACTCTGTATACTGTCGCTTCAGCGGGTATCAAACGGCAGTTGGAGAGATAAAAACTGAGATTTTTATAGGAGGAATCTGACAAACTGCAGAAGCACAAAAAGAAAAGAAACAGAAGAAGAAAGGCAGAAACAGAGAGAGTATAAAACAATTTTTTTCTGTTGCAGAATTTACACGTACACAAGATAGATGTAGTATGTCTACTAAAAAAACGCCTGGCATCCCCACAGGGATGCAAAAGATCATCCATAGAGTTTGTAGCTTACCTGCAGTTCACTTTGTCTGTTTGGAGAAAAGCAGAGGAGAGCTGTGACAGACAGCCACTTGTCTTCAAAAGATTGCAAGAGCCTGAAAAATCAGACAATAGGATATGAGAGCGAGATGTGTGTGTGTGGTGTGAGTTTCTGTGTGTGTGTTTCTGTGTGCGTGCGTGCGTCCGTTGTGTTTGCATCGTGCGCGTGTCTGGATAAAAATATGTCAAAAAACTTTTCTTCAAATGTACAATAAAGATTCACAGCTGCATTTAAATCTTGAATAAAATACATTAGCCAAGAAACTATTAACAACAGATAGGTATGACAGCCAAGTGGTCAGGATGTCAGATGTCCATCAGAAGGCTTAAGTTCTACCCTGTTAAGTAGCATCTGGTAAGTAAAGGTTCGAATTTTTCCTGGCTCCCAATCAACATGATATGTGCAATTAACATATGTGCAAACATGCTAGTGCCTGAGTCCACTTCGTGTGTCTACGTTCACAGAATTTTACATACACAATTTGAAAATCCTATCAGCCATTTAGGCCTAAGTGTCCGATGGCTCACAGAAATATAAAAATGTGCACACTCAACAAAATAAGCGGTTAATGCAGCGTTTGGATGGACAATAAGCCAAAGTCACGCATGCAGTGGCATACAATTAGTGCATGTAAAAGCTCCTATAGCAACAAAAGAGTTGTTTCTGGTAAAATTCTGTCGCTGGCAAAATTCTGTCGAACTTCCATAGATAACAAATATATGCTCGAACACCAAACCTGAAAAACAAAAACAACTGACACCAAACTACAAGATATTTCCCTGGAGGGAGTAATACACCATGTTTTAAATAGAAAATTCCATGACAAAAAAAACACCTGATCCAGCCCCAGCCAATCCAAACCAACATAATGCCTTACAGTGTGGCGCAAATATGCATTTGTAAACACATTGATGAAAATACACTCACAAAAATAGTCAAACAAATACATACATTAACAAAAAGAAGAAAAAATTAAGCTGGTGGATAGGGTGAGGGAGTCAAGGAATAAAGTTTCTGCTTTGCTACCATGATTGACAATGCAGGATGTTGGTGGACAGAGTGCGGAAGTCAAAGGGTTAACATAAACTGAGTTGCCTGGCACTGTATTAATGTTGCTGTCGTTTTTGACTTTTTTCTGTGTATGTTTTTTTTTCTCTGGAAATTGTACATTTTGCATTCAGTGGATCATCGTTGTTGAATAGACGTCAGTCACATTTTATCTGATAGCTAGTAGCATCGTGGGTATACTGAACTGCTTGTCTGCCTTTTATTTGTTTCTTCATTTCGTTTCTCATTGCTGTTTGTTGTTATTACACTGTTGTTCTTCATCCTTTTTTTTCTCTTCTTTCTTCTTTCGCGTCGTTGCTATTGTTGTTGCTGTTTTTTTTGTTACTATCAAAAGACAATGTAAACAAACTGCAAGGAGTTTATCTACAGATTGATGGAAAGTAGAAAGCTAAAACTCTGGTGGATAATTTTTTTTATTATACAAAGCATGGCAGAGTTGGGCATCACTCTACATTCTCTATCATTCACGTGTAAATAGAGCAAGGGTCTTACCGGTGACAGGCCCGTCATCAGGCTCATTGCAGCCTGCTCCGGAGTCACAGCAGTAGGTACAGATACCGTCGTTGCAACCAGGATTGCACTCGTATGGGACGACGCAGCTCTTCTCCACGTTTATCACTACACTGCCATTGTTTGTCACCTTTGTCTGGCACATCTGCTCACACACACACACACACACACACACACACACACACACACACGCACGCACGCACGCACGCACGCACGCACATACACGCACGCGCGCGCGCGCGCGCACACACACACACACATAGCATGAGTATCATACCTTAGTGCACACCTACATATGGAAGCAGTTCCAAGATAAACAGAAAAAGTATGAAAAATGTTACATAAACTTTGAAATTAGCAAAACACCTAAGCGGTTTCCTGTCAGCAGAATTATACAATCCCTTACGTAAAGGTGGAAACTTGACGCATTCAAAACAAAATACACCAGGAATATAGTGTATTTGTGTGGAAAAAAGATAACACACAGTCATGCGTTCGGGTAAAACGACATATTCCTACACAATCTACGAAGACAGTTTCTGACATATTTGCCTCACCATCCTCAACATATGAAATTTTTGTTAACCTGTCAAAAAGTCCTATAGCGAATTATGTTTAACACTCCGTTATTTCACATGTTCACTGTTATGGTTAGCCAATTTTACTGTTTCAATCGTTGATTATGGTAACGTCAGTTGAAAGTTTTTCCTTCCAGTCTTCGGCACAGTTGTTTTCAGGTTCATTTTTTTCTGAAGATTGACTATTTTCAAGTATCCTCTTCATTCGTCATCTATCCCCACTTCTTTTTGTGTGTGTGTGTGTGTGTGTGTGTCTAAAATCACTTTAGTGAATAGACATTAAATCAAAGACCACCCCCACCCACACACACAGAGCTTCAGAAATGTATTCCTAAGGACGGTCCCATCAGAAGGATTGCAAACATCTTACAAAAATTTCAGCAATCATATTGACAACATACACACAGGACGTTTGAATGAAAACAAAACAAAAAGCAAAAAACAAGAGACAGCGAGAGAGAGAGAGAGAGAGAGAGAGAGAGAGAGAGAGAGAGAGAGAGAGAGAGAGAGAGAGAGAGAGAGAAGAGAGAGGAGAGAGAGAGAGAGAGAGAGATTCTCAGCAGTCCAAGTTCTGGCACAATGATTCTACAACATGTGCCAACTCTAGAGGTGTGATTGGTACAGAGACTGAGATCCTACTTTCCAATCTGCCTACACGAGTTTGCACAGCTGTGATTTATGTCTGAGGAAATTCAAACATTTGTGCGGCCTCTGACCCACTCAGCTGTAAATAGGCACCATTTTTCAAACATTTTTATTTATTCTATGATATGTATATATACAAACATATTTATGCATACACTTGTTTTCCTCACTCTCTTTTTTTTAAAAATATTTCAAGTTTCCATCAAGTCTTAATAAAAAAAAAGCTAATTCATTGAAAACTTACTAAGCTCATAACTGATAGCAGCAATGTATTTTTCAATTTCATATCTAGTTTTCAGAAATTTTTGAAATAGTGAAAAGACTGGTAAACTTTTGTTGAGTTTACATGTATATAAAAAAAATTCGCAAGTAACAAAATGTAATCAAAAGTAATATATCGTGGTGTTGTGGGTGTTTCATTACAGTTAATAGGTATGCTTAATTTGTTTACAAAATTCTACTTTGCTGAGGGCACCGTAACAGGAACCAGAAAAAACACGAAAAAAGAATAAGAACGCGTATTAATAATACAACAAGTCAAGACAGGCGCAAATTTTCGGCCAACTGGCTTTGTCAAGCGTAAGATCACAAACAAACAAACACCAGATACAAAAATTAAGAAAAAAAGACTTAAACTTCCTTGCTGCTCTGTCCAGTAAGATCACAAACAAACAAACACCAGATACAAAAATTAGGAAAATAAGACTGAAACTTCCTTGCTGTTCTGTCCAGTAAGATCACAAACAAACACCAGATACAAAAATTAGGAAAATAAGACTGAAACTTCCTTGCTGCTCTGTCCAGTAAGATCACAAACAAACACTAGAGAAAAACGGCCAGTTGGCCAAATATTTGCACCTGTCTTGTCTTGTATTAAATACGCGTTCTTCTAACCTTTTTTTCGTGTTTTTTCTGCTTCCTGTTTGCTTGAATGCGGGCAGTCACACTTGTTTTGGATGAGGGCACCGTGTTTCACTTTCAGGTTTTTCCATTTCACTTTCAGGCATTTCCAAAGTTTCTTTAACCCTTGCTTTTCAATTTCCAAGGCAGCCCCCATTTCCCTCTTGAGATTTCTTTCTTTCCCGCTCATGTTCTCCATCTCACTTTGACGTCTGGATTTCTGAGGTAGTGTTTTACTTCATACTGTAGATCTTCATGCTGGGCTTGGTTGAGAATCGTTTTCCACAGACACACAGAAATTCCATTTGTTCTATAACCACAGCCCATCGTGGATTTCCAGTCTTGAGAGGGTTGGCGTCGATGAATTCATTATTCTCTCCCCCTCTCGAGGAAACTCCAGAATATCTTACATGTATGAAACTAGAGACACGTTGAAGAAATGCAACTGTGCAAGGTGGGGAGCCCATAAATCTAGTCATTCCCAATGTCATCTGGTCTTTCTCTAATGTTCGGAGTGTTCCCAAAAGTTATGTTTTGCCATATGTCAGTAGCAAGAAACTCTGAGGACAGCTGGACAGTTGAAGGTCCTCAGAGAAGAAGCCCCCTCAAGGAAATGTTCCAGACCTTACATCCTTACACTCTGAGGGGGCTGGGCCGTATCCAGGTCACGACCCTAAGATGCTCTTCTACTGTTATACTGTTGTTGTTTTTTTCTCTTTTTTTCCCTATTATCTACAGATATCAAATAGCGCATACTCGTACACGCAACCGACATATGCACACCGACACCCACACATACACATGCACACACTACCATACATAGATAATAACATAAATTATGTCCTTGATACACATACAAATTTAAATCCATAAAAAATATGGCGTAGCACAATACTTCTGCTGAGATGACTTAATCACAAATTTCTGTTTGTAAACTATGAAAAATATTTGAACAGGACAGTGAACAGGACAGTGAACAGGACAGTACGCGCATCTATTATTAATAAAGCTTGAGTTTTCTAAGTTTAAAACCGTCAAAGGCAAAGTTTGACAGTGGAAGAATAGTATTGTCATTTCTGACTTTAATAAGGAATGAACTGTGTTCATATCTGTTTTTGAGAATAATGGACAGACAAAGATAAAACGAGAGATCAGCAGACAAACAGAAAATGAGGCAAACAATGGCTGATATCAGAGGAAATAGCCATGCAGACCATAAACCCATGGTACCATACGATATAACAAAAAAACGATTCCATGGTCATCAACATCAGACCAGAATGGTGCTCGCCCTTTGGGGGGCCCTTGAGGCCGTAGCAGCGCCAGGTCATGTACCTCAACAGGATCCAGCCTCACTCAGACTAGCCCCTTCACACCAACCTGCCCCTGTAGTCGGGAGGACTAAGCAGCTGAACACATACTACAGCCATATTGCCTGCTTCAGACAGAGCGACAGGTAGCATGGCCAAATGCAGCTCCTTTGACTGGTATGAGCTGGAGAAAGGGTAACAACACTATTGATTCGTTGCCAATTGTGGTCTTACCTTGTAGATATTAAACAAAACAAAAAAGAAGAAAAAAAGACAAAAACAGGATGGAAATAAAGGGCAAACAAACAAAACATGAGAGACAGCAACGGAGAGGAAAAAAAAGAACAGTAACGAGGGGAGAGAGAGAAAGAGCAAGTGATACAAACAGAGATAAAAAAAAGAGTTATAGGAGAACAAAGAGAAAGACAATCCACTCTACATACACAAATACCTCCTAGCACGCACACATGTACATGTACATGCACACACACACACACACACACACACACACACACACACACACACACGCGCGCGCGCGCACACACACACACACACACACACACACACACACACAGAGTTTGGAAACACATGGGAAAAAGAAAAACAATACAAGAATTGTTTTCGTACTTGAAACTCATCACCGCATTCCACAGGACCATTAGCATCACACAGTTCATTATTTGCAGCCCCATCGCATTCATAGCACTTGAGCGGATCCACAATACCTGGCAGTCAAAAGAAATAATTTCATTAAGAAACAGTGATGGATATTATTTCAAATGAATGTCTTTTTTGTCCGCATATGAATAAAATATCAAAGGAAAATGTGATGGTGTTGAAGTGGTAAGAGAGCAAGTTAAACAAGAAGAAAAGAGTGCAGGTGGCGATGGCAACCTGCCGGTGTGCCTTTATCTGGCCTGGTCAGCAGTAGTTGGCAGTACTGCTGCCTTCCCTGGGTGTTCTTTCTCAGGAAGGCAGCAGTACTGCCAAGTACTGTAGACTAGGCCAGATAAAGGCACACCGGCACTTACACACACACACACACACACACACACACACACACACACACACACACACACACACACACACACACACACACACACACACACACATTATGTACTCCTCGAACGTACTGCAAAGACAACCACATGAGCCTGTGGACGCGCATGGCATCAAGAGTTCGGTCCTGAAATGGACTGGACATTTTCTGAGCACTAGGCATCAAAGTACGACAGTGGGAAACGCACAGTCAGAGCTAGCCAACATCACAAGCGGGATACCATATGGTAGCGTTACTGGTCAGTGCTATTTGCCATGTAATCAATGATCCCCCAAATGTGTGCAAAAACATGTTCACCTTCTTGCAGATGACACTAGATTATTCTCAAAGGGTGATGAGGAAGAAGGCACTGAAACCCCCAAGAGGATTTGGACCAATGGCTGGACCGGTCCCATGAATGCCTCTTGCGTTTCCATTCTGGAAAGCGACATATCTTGAAATCGGGACGTGACAATTCACAGCAAGTGCATCACACGAAATGTGAGAACAACGACTATAAATTGTTCAAAAGTGACGTCGAAAAGGCTCTAAGTGTTCACTGCTGTACCACATGAGAGATGAAAACGGCGACATCGATTGTCAGAAAATGATGTCGAAAAGGATCTGGGTCTTCATGTGGATAGCAATCTGTGCTTTAAGGAATGTGTGAGCCAAATGACAACTGCAGCCAATAGACTAGTTGAAATGATTTACCGTTCCTGTGATCGTCTAATCGAGGACATGTCTGTCAAGCTGTTCGAGGAATTCGTGAGGCCCATATTGGTGTACAGGCATTCGGAATAGCAGCCACACCACACTACTTTGGTATGCTGAATTGGAAAACATTCAACGTAGAACAACATGACTGCTGGCTTTAATTAGAGACAAACCCCATCCACAGCACTTGGTTGCCCTGCACCTGCCCAGCCTTGAAGCCAACGGTCCCATAGACATATAATAGATTTGTATGAATATGTCCACGGTGTGTACAAGGTGGAGAATCCAAAATCTCAACTGTACACCTACAGAGATACCAGACGGCAAAGTCTCAAGCTCACAAAGAAGTACTCCAGATAACAGGTGGGTAGCAACTTCTCAGAGTGCGTTGTCAATAGATGGAATCGCCTGTCAGAAGCATGTGGCTGCTGCACCAACAGAGAACTGTTGCAAATCAAGACTCGACGCACACTGGGCAAACCCACAGACAATGAACAATCCACTTAACTATCACGAGAGTCTCAGCAGAACTAGGCCTATTGCGCGTGGACAAGTTTCACTTTGCAAAGACCTGACGGTAAACAGACTTCATCAGTAAGAAACCTCCACCATTTGTTGTTCAGCTTTAACTCTACGAAGAAAGGCACTCTAGCGACTGTGATGGGCTGGGTGGGTTTATGTTTGTTCATGCAGTCTCAGAAGTAGTTTAATTTCTGTCCGTGACACAAAAATGAACATATCAAACGTCATGAAAATCTGTAAAGCACAATGAAAATCATACGATACATCATTTTGCATAGCTCTTATATAAACTGGAATAGTAGCGAAATAAGTCACTGAACGAGCCTTGATAAGAGGGATTCTAGCCGTCTTTTGAAATATTCAGCCAGTTACTATCATTCCATATAAAGAGCATCAGCAAATGAAGTAGTCTGGGCAGAAATCGATCAGCATGTAGGCAATAGAAAACACAACTCGTTTTGATACACTTTGCCGTACGCAGCTCAATCAGTGTCAAGTTCCAAAATCTCTTTGAACACTTGGCTACTATGCAACCACTCACTATAATATCAAGTTTGTTCTTATAAGAAATAAAAACATTAATGTAATTTGTGTATTTAAGTCCAACTCTGCAAATGCAGGTTCTGCATCTATTCTTCAACTAATGACATATCATTCTGGCGGTTGCCGTGACCTAAACTTGCCTCGATGCAGTTTAATATTTAATAATTTAAGACAAGCTATAATTTAAACAAAAGATTGTGATACTAACAGTCTAATGGTGATGTTAAAATTCCATAAATCATTTTGTTATTATATAAAAAAAAAATCTGATTATCGTAACTGCTGTCCAGCCAGGAAGTGAACAGTGCCAATATGAAGGATGAAAGTTTATTAATTCAAAACAAACAAGGCCAATTTCACGTCCATAAATTAGTTTAAAGGATAACGTATTTTCCTGCAAAAATACAATGCATAGATAACTCGTCGAAGTTTTAGGTGCATTCTTCAGAATCTTTCCTTTATTATAATAGTAGTGTGTTATTTCACATTTTATTATATAATAGTAGTGTGTTATTTCACATTTTATTATAATAGTAGTGTGTTATTTCACATTTTATTATAATAGTAGTGTGTTATTTCACATTTTATTATAATAGTAGTGTGTTATTTCACATTTTATTAATATGGAAATTAACTTCAAAAATGGCGTCAGCTTCACTCTGCGGTACTTTTGGTACGACAATACTACAAGGCTCAAGAATTAGAATGTTCAGTATATGGTCAGTCATACGATCATCTGCATTTTCACACTACCTTCTTTGTCTCTCACAGATGCATGCAATCATATATCATATATGACTGCAAACACACACACACGCACACACACACACACACACACACACACACACACACACACACACACACACATATGCACACACACATGCACACCCCCACCAAGAAAATCCTGTACATGTACCACGATTTAAGAAGTAACAATCATCATCCGGGAACACATGTGCCCATCGGCACGGAACACACACACACACACACACACACACACACACACACGCACGCACACACACACACACACACACACACACACGCGCGCGCACACACACACACACACACACACACACACAGATCCACACCGTCTCACCACTTACTTTCACATCGCAACCAGGCTAGCTTCCAGGTTGTAGACATCACATCTTCCAGACCCTGCTTTGCAGAGAGAGGGAACTCCCTGAGACTGTCAGAAACACATATGTAAGCCTGCTGGGCTTCTCTGCACACCTTGCCCAGGTACGTGGCAGGGAAGTCGACGATCTCAATCGACTCCATGGACGTGGATCCACTGGAACTGCTTTTGTCACTCTCTTTATTGGTGCTGCTTTTACCGCCACTGCCCTTGGAAGCAGTGTGTTTGTTGCTTTTACCGCCACTACCCTTGGAAGATTTAGAGCTAGTTTTGCCCTCGTTTTTGGACGTTTTAGGGTCACTTTTGTTCTGAGTTTTGGATGATTTAGGGCCAGGATCTTTACTTTTGTCTTTAGAATCAGATTTTGCAGATGTCTTTTTGTTGCTAGAATCAGGTTTTCTGTCCTTGTCCTTAGCGTCAATGGTGTCCTCAATGCTGTCAATCGTATCCTGGGCCTCTGGTTTGTACTTATACTTGTAAACTGGGTCAGAGTGGTCCATTGGATCAAAGGACACAATGGTATTCACACGATCCATCAGGGTCTCGTAGCACATAGGGATAATTTTTTCCTTGTCGCAAGAGTTTCCTCCACACAAGATGATCTGAGTCTCCAGCTCAACGGAGACACTGAGCATGGTGGCACTGTCGCACCCCTCTGTCAGTTCTTTTACACACTTTCTCGCTTGAAATATTTTCCTGAAAAAAGAAAAAAAAGGCAGAGGAAATTAAAATGTAAAAAGACAAGCATAATAGCCAAGTGGTTAGGATGTTGGACTTTGTATGAAAATGTCTACATTTGACCCTGGCTAGGTAGCACCTGATAAGTAAGCGGTGGAGATTTTTCCCATACCCCTGGTCGTCAAATATGCACACATCACGTGCCTTTCTGCACGGTGTAAGCGATCATGGCCCTCTATACGAATGTATATTTTGTCGGTGCAAATACATCTCCCACCCTTTCTTCATCCACTCCGCAAATCCGTCCGATATTTTCTCCCTGGATCTATCCGGTGCTCTCTTTCCCTCCAGCTTTTCTGTTGTGACAAAGTGCTCAAATTTATTTTGCCTCATAAAATGTCATAAATGTTGTTTGTCTTTCATAATTGTCTTCATCAATGTTCTTTATGTGTCTGCCTCCTTCGAGACTGTCTTGTTTGTTTTCTTTGCTGTCCATGGAACTCTTATTAACACTTTTCTTAGAAACCACATTTCAGCTGCCTAAAGTTGGTTCTGATTTTGCGTGTTGACTGTCCACGCTTCACACCGTACAGCAGTATCGGTTCTATACAATACCAAAGAACTCTCTTCCTGATGTTGGTAAGAACACTTTTCAATTTCTTGAATGCTGTTTTAGCTTGGCCAATTTTGATGGATATTTCTAATGTGTACTCGCACACCGACCATCAAATATGCATGTTACAGATCCTGTAATCTGTATCAGTGTTCAGTGGGTTTTGGAAACACACACACACAAACTATCAAACACACTCATAACAGATATAGTACACAGACTGAGCTTTTTCAGTTGTTTCTTATTTGGGGGGTTCCTATGTGACCTTGATCTTGGCACCATTACTTCCATATTCATGCCTTCTCAACTCAGTGGTCGACACATTTTCCCAAGATCTAAGAACTAGTTATCCATGAAAAGCTGGAAAATCTTGCAACCACTTTTTCGTCTCTCACATGCACACACGCACACATGCGCGCGCGCACACACACACACACACACACACACACACACACACACACACACACACACACAAACCGCGCGCGAGCGCGCGCGCGCGTACACCTTTTCTCCGGCTGTTACAAACTATACGCTTTTCTACTGTGGGAATACACTCACAGACACAGCAGCCCTGCATCTCCACTAAAATTGGCGCAGACGCTGGTCAGCAACTCTTTGCACTTCATGGCTGCTAATGCCCGGCATGTGGTTTCTGGCGGATCCATGCATGTTTTCTTCAATTGAGAATTGATCTTTCCTCCGATCGTCTTGATGGTATCTTTCTGGCAACGGTCACATCCCATCACGTTCTCCTTAGCACACTGCATGCTACTCTCCAAGTTCCTGTCAAAGCAATTACAGTAATCATCATAATGGATAATAAAACAGTATAATAACAATTGAAGACAAAATGCGAGCCGTCTTTGCAATTTCCCTCTTCACACAAAATAATTACAGAAAATCCAGGTCCAGGTTTTCTACTTTTTAATATCAGTTAAACTAACTTGACTTGCACGAAGGATAGCGGCAGACATTGGCAACAGTAAAAACTGAATGTGAATATTGTCAGAAGTTCCTGAAAAAAAATTCTGTTTACACAACTTCTATAAAAAGTTCTCCAACTTCGGCACTTTTTTTTTTAGCCCTTGTGACTTTGACATGGTGCCTTACATTCCATTCACAGATTCTCAGCAGTCCACACATTTGACCTAAATTTAGTAAAGATCCAAGAGCTGAGAAATCTTTTTTTTTACAGGTTTTTCTCACAGATCGACAGACACACTCAGAGACAGAAACTTATTTCTGATCGATATGAAATAATTTCATCTTTTATAATTAACTGAGAAACTGCAAAAGAAGGAGAAAAAGAAAAACCAACAGCAAAAACCAAAAACAACAGCAACAAGAATACACAAATACATACGAACAGAGAAATAAAGCAGACAAAATACAACGTGGCGAAACAATTTGCACATCAGACTACTGATTACAAAGTCGTACGTTCAAATCTACATCAGTGAAAAACACAATGCGGGATTTCATTTTTGGCCCTGGCTTGCTGACTTCTGCTCAGAGTTGAGCGTGCTATAGGCTCATGGGAAGACTAAGATCATTCAGTCGAGCGTCATCTACTTAACAGATGCGTCAAGAAGGACGTTGCTCAAAATTTCTAACCAACGTTGATATCTGTATCTCTCAGGCCTGGTTGACGTTAGCGTATATTATGAGAGACAGCCCTCTTATGTGGTCTCAATTCAAAATGGAATTCCACAGCATCATCATTATCATGCTCGTTCCAATCATCACAGCGCTGTGAATGTCCTGCTCTGGTGGTGACCTAAGTGTTGGTGGATTGTAAGTGTGTTGGAGAGCCGAAATGAGCGTCATGGACGTAGTAATACAGTAGAAACACGGAAGATATGGCAGTAAAAAAAACACAAGACAAAACAATAACAACAACAACCAACCAACTACACTGCTCATTACGGCGACTGGAATGAAAGGGAAAGATGGCACTCTAGAAAAATAATGAACAGAAACAACTTTTCGAACTGTGCACAATTAGTTAAAAAAATGAAAGACAATTAAAGAATATGAGGTCATTATGGCAGCCAAAAAAGACAACATTCAAAAAGCCTAGAACAAACAGGAAACAACTTCCAAATCACAAATAAACAATATAACAAAAATCCTATTGATAACAGCCGTCAAGTCCAAAACAGGCGTGACTGCCCGCGTTCAAGCAAACAGGAACAAAAAAGAAAACACGAAAAAAGAATAACAAGGCGTATTTAATACAACCAGATAAGACAGGAGCAAATTTTCGGCCAACTGGCCTTTGTCAAGCGTAAGATCATAAACAAACAAACACCAAATACAGGGCAGTTTCGATCTTTTTCTCCTAATTTTTGTATTTGGTGTTTGTTCGTTTGAGATCTTACATTTGACAAAGGCCGGTTGGCCAAAAATTTGCGCCTGTCTTGTCTGGTTGTATTAAATACGCGTTCTGTTTCTTTTTTCGTGAATTTTCTAGTTCCAACAACCGTCGAGACTTAAAAAACAAAACAAAAAACAAACAACAAAAAAACACCGACCAAACTTCTTCCAACTTATTAGTAAACGCAAACTTCGTCCAACTTAAGAGTAAAAGTAAACTTCTTCCAACTTACGAGCAAATGCCTTCCCAATCAGGAGCAGGGCTCTTAGCCATGTGCTGAATATCCAAGAAGCATAGAACGGCCTGCGCTGGGTCACAGGAACCTTTGTAGCATGTGGACTTCGCCAGCTTCTTCCAGCGCTCCATGGTGTAAGTGAAGAGCCAATCGGCGCCATTTGTGCATCTGAAGGTGTGGTCCATCACACAAGCCTCTGTTTTGCTGTACGTCCTGAGGCAGCATAGGCAATGAGCATGAGGTTGTGACTGTTGTCAGAACAGTAACAATGACATAATATTGGTAAACAGATTAATAGTATTAGTCATTTGAGAATGTAGACCGATATCAAACTCTACCATAGTCTGTATAAAACAAGATTTCTCACTCAAGAGTTAGCTGGTTTGCTGAGAAGGCGACATTTCGATATGCTTTTGCAACCTTTGTCAAGCTGATTCGTTAGCTGTGTACCAGACCTGTCTTTGTTGGCTAAACCATGTTCACTTGTTGTGAGCATTTATCTGTAAATGTTTGGTGGCTCGAACCCAATATCTCTATTCAAAATACCTACCAAGCATATACAGACAGGTGCTCATGTCGTTCAATTAACAGAATGCCAGGCTTAAACCCAGCCACTTGGCCCAACAAAGGGAACTGAAATGTAGCCTTCTAGGAAAACCTAGGTCTCAAGAGGGAACTGAAATGTTACCTCCCTGGCAAACCTAATCCGAGTGAGTAACAGGAATAATGTTTGTAGTTACAGCCGCACCGTCCATTATGCACACCTATCCGCACCCATACAAAAGCCAATACACAAGCACATTTCGGCATGGCTATATAGCTGGAGTTTGGAATTTGTTCAAGAGGGTTTCTTCGCGCCCAGACAATTCCAAAAAGCAGACGAAATAGAAAAGCTAGGAGCATAAGATAAACAAGAGAGTGAAGTCTCCGTACAAAAACAAACATCATCATCAAGACTCTGTTTAGGATGCCTCAGATGCAGGACAGTTACCATCCGCTGCCAAGATCAGAACACATGGTTGTCTTTCGTCCGAGAACTAGGCAAACAGGCTGAAGAAACACTTTTAAAAAAAAGCGTTGTGCGTCCTTGTGGAGAGGCAGAGCAGGACACGAAACAC
>CM060307.1:15594575-15644575 GCA_030674185.1 Monoplex corrugatus
GAGAGAGAGAGAGAGAGAGAGAGAGAGAGAGAGAGAGAGAGAGAGAGAGAAGAGAAAGAAGAGAGAGAGAGAGAAAGAGAGATCCACAGAGCAGTATCACACGCTCATACACACACATACACAGACATAACCACACACACACACACACACACACACACACACACACACACACACACACACACACACACACACACACACAAACACACACCAACACACACACACCAACACACATATACATATCCAAATTAGAACCTACAACCACAGCGTAGTGCATGACACAGTATGCCTAATTAACATCAAAATCACTCTGATACAGCAACATTTTCTGCTATCAGTATCAACCCACTCTAAAACCCACATCATATGTGAGAGTATTGCCACAACAATGCTTCTGCCAGTTCTTATATCAATAGAACCCTTAATGCCCACATCATATACCTACATGTATAACAGTATTGGCACAACAATGCTTGACTACCACTTTTCTATATCATTGGAAGTCTTGACGCCCACATTATATATACTTACTTACATGTGTAAGAATATTGCCACAACAGCGACTGACTGCAAACTTCTATGTCAAAAGCCTTAAGTTAATGCCCACATTACTTACATACATACATACATACATGTGTAAGGCTCTTGCCACAGCAATGCTTGTTTGCCAATTTTCAAGTGTACTGATCGTAACTGTAATAGTGCACATTGCTTTGTGATTTTAAGCATTCGCTATTAACGACTAAATTTGGGTGCGAAAGTCATTTCTTGTCAAAATGGCACATACTGTGTGCATGTGTATGTGTGTATGCATGTTTGTAAATGTGTAATGAACTAATTGTAATAATGATGTTTTAAATGATTTTAACCAAGAAGAAGAAAGTGAAAGTGTGATAAAAAGCCTTAAAACTGAAAACAAAAACAGGAAATGATCAGATACGAAACTGACACATTCAAGCCAGCTTTCTGAAATTACAAAGCATATACTGAAAATTTCAACAAAAATCTTTTACTCTGGCGTGATACCTGATGAGTGCAGATGGTGAGCTGATCTCAGAGGCCAGCAAGAATGCCTAAACACGTCGGTCTCGTAATTGACTTAATAACCACGCCCAATTAGGTAATAGCTTGTTTTAACTGATACGAAAAGAAAACCTTGGTGAAAGTGTACTGAACATGCCGCTACCAAATTTGACAAACAGAAATACATGGGGTGCTTTTTGCTGGACAAACAATAATTTCATGACCAACAGGGCAAGGACGGCCAGTATTTTACAGTTCAGCCGCAGTGTAATCAAGGTGCGCTGGCCAATGAGTTTTGTTCGCACTGTGTTAGTTTCCACTGTGATACTGGCTTCAGTCGATGGATGCTATACGTACTTTCTGAACTCAAATTGAAAGGCGAACTCTTCAAGCTGCGGCAAAGCAACAGACAACGTTGAGTCCATGAAATATTCTAATAATTCCCTCCAAGCGGCGCTGCTCATGCTTGCGGCCCCTAACAGCATGTAGAGGTTGGGGACTATGTTGTTGTAACAGGCATTACCCTTGTGTTTCTGTCTTGTAATTATTGTACTGACACTAGTCTTCTCGATCAAGTGCCTGCTACAAAGCAGTTAATGTTTATGTTAGAAAAGAAAATGGACAAACGGAACGCTGTGATACAAAGTAAACTACACAAACTGATTGATGTCATGACAACTGTACAAACTCTGATTGCACAGTTAGAAAGTAAACTGTTGCCTCTGGAAGAAAGCATTATGGCACAAACAACTAAACTGCAAAAGCAACTTTCTCGTTTGATTAACAAAACCAAATCCCTTGAAAAGAACGTGCATGATACAGAGAAGCTGAATGGCACCATTCAGGAGAACCAAGATCGTATCTTAAGCTGTATGGCGACTTTGGAACAAGAATTGGAGTCCCAAGGACGGCACTCAAGACGTTTCAATATATGTATTTATGGCATCAAAGAAGACAGAAATGAAAAATTTGCGGCAAAAGTGGTCACCATATCGCAAAAATGTTTCGTTCAGAAAGAATGAAATGTCAGGGCCACAGAAGCAGCACACAGACTGGGTTCCATTTCCAGGGTGTCTGACAGACCTGGATCTGTTATTGTAAAGTTCCATACGAGAACTTATGTCATGGTGATGACAAACAGGGAAGTGAGGAACAGGATGAGCGAGAAAGACGGTTTGAGGGTTGGGGTGGACTTGTACACATCAACAGAGAAACACCTTTAAGCAACTGAGTGAACAAGGAAAGCGCGCGTTTCGTGTCAAAGGTCAATTGGCTGTGAAGGATTTACAATCAGCTCCCATTCCTGACCGCAGCCCTCCTCGTTCCCTGACACCATAGTCCAATCCTAGAAACGAGAAGTCCCAGTCCTCTACTAGTGAGATAAGCGTTTCTAGTTCCCAGAGTGACTGTCCTCAACAACACGATTGATTTTGTTGGTGATCAAGACCAACAGCATATTGTCCAGGCCGGTCCAATGGATTTGCAATCGACCATACTGACAACACCAGAGCCACAATGCGAGACATCAAATATTGCTACGTCCGATTCATCACCCTCTCATGCAAAGGACTCTGAGGTGGAATCAGACTTGAGCACACAACTTCGAGGTTTGGGAAGAGGGAGACCACTGGCCAACCCACAACAATTACTGCCAGCCAGCAGGAGAATGGGACGGTGAGGTCAGAGTGGTAATGCTGCCTGACTATGCCAACATCCAACGGCCACTAAGATGTCCACAAGAAACACCACCCAGAAAGCAGCAACTGCGCAAAGCACTCTTCTTCATAACCGGTGTGGTGTTGGCAAAGAGCACAGATAGGACTTAGGCCAAAGTCCATGTTGCCTTAACAATACCAGTGATGCAAACATGTTACAACTTAATGTATCTAATGGAACTGAAGTCAGTGTATCATATCTTTTTTTTTCAGTTAACGTTGAAGGTTTGCTCAGTATTAAGGATGAGTTGGACATGGCATCCCTGATCACAAAATATCATCTCGCATTACTAGTAGAGACCTTTACAAAATATATTCCAGAAACGTTGTGCTTGACAGTCCAAAAGCAAAGTTGTCTGATAGCGTCTATCACAGACTGTCCGGTGGTAGTGCATTTTTTTGTGAGGAAACAATTGTGCGCAAATATCAAAAGAGTACAGGCTGAATTTGACCACATAGCTATACTTCTCGTTTCCAAATCCCTGCTGGTACTGGGACAGACTGTTTTCTTATAGGGCGTTACCACCCGAAAGTTCTGCATGGTATGAAGAGACAGAGATTTACTGTGGTGTACAGCCACTGGAGGACTTTAACTGGAATTGGTGAGTGGGTATAATGATTTACCAGTTGTAATATATGGCCAGAACTTCCTCCCTGCAGACAAACTGTTCAGATCCGATCGATTATATTTATGATATCAATGACAACAAGGATATAATGTATCAAAAAGTGAAGTCGGTGACTTTAAAAGATTCTCTACTGACAAATATATGAATGCTTTTGGAAATTATTTGATTAGCCTCTGTGAAGAGTTTAATCTTCAAATTGTAAATGGAACTCAATTGTTAGGATTTTCCTCACAATGTTCATGTGTATCGCACAATGGCTATAGTTTAATTGATTATTTTACTGTGTCTCGTTCGATAGTAGCAAAGTGTCACATTTAATACTCTGCACATGATTGAGTCAAAACACTCAGCTCTTGAACACCACGTTCTGACTGACAGACCTGACAGTTTCGTAAAATGTATATGAAAATAAACCGTTTAAAATCACCAGATATATAAGTGGATGATAAAAAGGAAGCCGATATTTGTGAAAGGTTAAATTCTGACTTTGTCAAATCTTGACTCTAGAGCAATGGCTGATACTGATTCGGATGTCAATCAGGCTTTGTCAAAGTTTAATCAGTGCCTGCAATATGCTGGATGGTGAATGTAGGAAACAACATTGATTGGAGCTAAAAAGAATAATATTTGGTTTGATTTTGAATGCAATAAGAATAGAAAAAGACTCTGACGTACACTGCGAACAGTACATAAGACACAAAACGACGTGGATCGTGCTATTTGTTAAAAAGAGGGGAAAAAATACAGAGAAAAAATCTTTAACAACCCACAAAGCTTAACTAAAAACCCCAAAACATTTTGAGACACGCCAAGGTCCATACGTTGAAAGCCCACGGAAAACAGCAGTTTAACCACAAAACAATGGTATGGCAATTTCAATAATCTCTTCATAATCTATTCAATTCATTTCCACGTCAGTCTGAATTAAATAATGATCAAAACTAATAGCCCTAGGCTTGTTACAGATACAGTTTTACTCGACTGTAATTCCCTTAAGGTGCCGGATACTGCCGACGAAATTATTCTGGCAATTAAAGCGTAAAAAAACAAAAAACAAACAAACAAACAAAAAAACAAAAAGGCTCCAGGCCTTGATGTGTTAATAGGCGGTTTCTATAAACATGGTAAACAACTAATATTGTCATTTCTTGTGAAATTTTTAACCATTTGTTTGATAATGCTCTATTTCCTGATCAATGGTTCTTGTCAATTCTCAAGTCGCTTCATAAGAAAGGAATGATCCAAATAATTAGAGGGTATTTCTAAACATATGCAGCAGCATGTATAGTTTTATTGTACAAATGTAAGATCGTTCGTTTAAGTCTTGAAATATATACATATAGACAAATTCAATGCCAAAATAAATGGTTTTGTCACTGGATCCCAGTCACGTATTACTATACTAAAATATTTCCATCTTCAAGCAATCCACGTTGAATAAAAGTTATAAAAAATCAAAACATATGATCAAATCAAATCATATGAGGAGATCATTATACACAAAGTATTTAAATGCCATTTACCACTTATGACTCTTAAGAACTCAACTTGATTTTTGCGGGGCAGCGCTTACTTGGAAGACGTTTTGCGGATTTGGAATATTTGTATATGAAATGTGCGTGCATAGTTAGTTATGTTCGCATCTAATTTGTTTGCTTGGAAATATATTTGTGTGTAGATACTTTTGCCTTTCAGTTTATCCGTTACTGGAATTATTGTGCAAGACCTCTAAAAGTATCCAATCTAAAATATTTCATATAAATAACACGTTCTTATCAATTACATCGTAGATGAAATAATAATTGTTTATACTAGATAAAGTTCCACTTGTGTATTTTCTGTTGTTCGTGTATTTGTGTGTATTGTATATGTGAACATATATTTATGTATGTGTATGTTGGTGTATATATATATATATATAATATATATTGTGTGTGTGTGTGTGTGTGTGTGTGTATGTATATATACATACATATATATATAATGTATATATATGTATGTATATGTGTATTATATGTATATGTATATATATGTATATATATATATATACATATATTAATACATATATATATATATATGTGTATGTGTGTGTGTGTGTGTGTGTGTGTGTGTGTGTGTGTGTGTGTGTGTGTGTGTGTGTGTGTGTGCGTGTATAGATATATACTGTAACATGAGGAACATATCAAAAAGAATTATTTTTAATATTTACTTTCTGAAACTTGGGCAGGATTTCATCCTCCTCATTAAACATTGGATCATGTGTTTTTTCTCAAGCCTACGGCTGATATTTTGAATATGCAAAACAAAAAATTATATAGTGCTTTTGTCGATGAAGAGAAGGTTATACGTAAGATTTCTAATGTGACGAACAATACGTATAGTAAAATTACGTCATGTTTCTTTGTTAACAGGGATTATTTTCTGTTTTTGACAAAGATGACAAAGATGATTACGACAGTGATAGTGATGATATTCTGTACCTACCTGCACACCTCCTCCCTGGTCCGCGAGTCGGAAAAGTAGTACGGAAGTCTTATGGCTTGCAGAAGACTGTCTTCCACGTTCTTCATCACATCACGGAAGGCAGAACACTGTTTACCTTCTGCGATTGACAATAAAACAAACAATCTCTACATATGTAGACCAAATCAAACACAGAACAATGAAAAAGTTTGTCAGTGAACGATGCAAACCCCGGATCTCATTAACTAGCAACACATTATGCTGATTTTTCTCTCCAGTTGGCATCTTGGACAAAGTCAGACAAAATCTACTCGGGCTGAAATGATTGTCCTTTGCTTTACAATCATATTGGAGGATATTGGTGGAGGATGTAAAGACCGATATAGCATTCCGAGAGTTGTAAGGATCTTTCTCTTTCCTCTTTTGTTCTTGTATTGCTTTGCATTGTGCAAGTATGTCTTAAAGTTTGCGTTTTTAATTTGTTTTATTTTAACACATATCATTTTGAATCTCTCTCAAAGGTCGTTTTTGTCTGTGTTGTAAATCAAGGCAGAAAGCCATGTTTAGTCTGTCATTCTTGTGGCACTTAACAATACAGGCTTTTTTAATGACAAAGTTATACAAGGATACATATACAATCCATGTGTAAGGTAGGATCTCATGACCTTGCCAGCGTGTAGGGCTTATGAATAATAATTTATGCTTATCTTCCATCACATGGCACCTGTGGTACCAGTGTATATGGAAATTACTCTGATCGCAGAGACACTATCTTGAGAATTTGAAACTGAAACTATGGGGCTTTAATCTGTATCTCTTATTATTCCTACGACACACACACACACACACACACACACACACACATACACACACACACATACACACACACACACACACACACACACACACACACACACACACACACACACACACACACACACACACACACACACACACACACACACACACACACACGACTAGGACGAGGTTTTCATCAACTCTGACGACGTAATGTCAGAATCAACTCTGACAAAAGAATCTATGATTTCATGAGATTATTACAACTTTATGATGAAAGAAACATGCAAAGATTAATTAACATTTCCACAATAGTGCCATGCCCACCATGTAATAATCCTGCTGATTATAATCAGTTCTTCTAAACATCTTAAAACAACTCATTATGTTAAATAATTGACTAGTTCACAAAAGGGCAAAAGGTAGCTTCTTTCCATCCCACTTCACCACGAACTGTTAACAATTCAATATATGAGCGGAAAATCAGCAAACAATCAGAATACATGACAAAAATAACGATTTACGTCAAATAACCACCAAGAACTAAAATATGACCTGTTCTGACTAAGAATTCAATCATCCAATTGACCATTTGGGGATTCTAACAACACCGAAAAAACAAGTTTCTCACCTTTTATGCGAGACAAGATTTACAGCTGTATTTTTCTTTCAGATATTGTTCACAACCATTTTAAGCTAGGATGTGTTAAGCTAGTCAAGAAAAGAGATAAAAGAATGCTTCAAAAGTTGGCAAATCAGAAATGAACGGATCTTAGCAAGAGGACTGAAAGTCCATTTAAAGTAAAATGTAACAAAAATGCCCTTTACTTTCTGTTTTGTGCTTCGATACAAAAAATATTCTCGGTTGCTGAGGTTTCCGTTGTTGTGGCTCAACAAAAGCAAGCAAAAGAACAAAAAATAAAACAAAACTGGTCCTTTTCAGTGATGGTTTCAACACTCTAACGGAAACAAAAAGAATTCTTGGCTTTCAGGTTATATTTCAAGAACTTAGCTTCTCACACATGATAGAAGCATGGTTCATATAGGCCAAAAACGCTAAAAGTTAAAATCGAGTTCATTTCAATGTAAAAGTACAGACTGATTAACTTTATGAGCAATCTATCAAAACGAGTCACAAATGGCCTGCTGAATCACACACACACACACACACACACACACACACACACACACACACACACACACACACACACACACACACACACACATTCGCATGGGGGAAAGCCAACTAAAATTAATTGCATACACTCACCACTGGGGCTGTATGGTACCAGAACATCCGAAATCACTGAAACATAATGTTAAACACATCACAAATACACTGGATAAGAAAACAAAACAAGTGCTTGCCTATGTACGCAACAATCTTGATGTCAGTTATTAATCGATCTTACCACTGATTATCGAAAAGTATATTATTGTACAAAACTAGGCAGAAAAACAAGAAATCATACGTAAGTGACGAAGTTATAGGGTTGGCGAAAAAGAAAAGTCAAGCATGTAAAAGTAAAAACCAAGGAGAATGCAAGAAACTGTAAAGAGAAATACAAATCAAAGTAGGAAGAGACAATACAGCCTGGCTTGTATGTAGCACAGTACACTATAATCTACATGTACTCTGCTATAGTCTTCTTTCTTGTGTTTTGTTGTATGTAGTATGATACACTATAATCTACATGTATTCTGCTATAGTCTTCTTTCTTGTGTTTTGTTGTATGTAGTATAATACACTATAATCTACATGTACTCTGCTATAGTCTTCTTTCTTGTGTTTTGTTGTATGTAGTATGATACACTATAATCTACATGTATTCTGCTATAGTCTTCTTTCTTGTGTTTTGTTGTATGTAGCATAGTACACTATAATCTACATGTACTCTGCTATAGTCTTCTTTCTTGTGTTTTGTTGTATGTAGTATAATACACTATAATCTACATGTACTCTGCTATAGTCTTCTTTCTTGTGTTTTGTTGTATGTAGTATAATACACTATAATCTACATGTACTCTGCTATAGTGTTCTTTCTTGTGTTTTGTTGTATGTAGTATGATACACTATAATCTACATGTACTCTGCTATAGTCTTCTTTCTTGTGTTTTGTTGTATGTAGTATGATACACTATAATCTACATGTACTCTGCTATAGTCTTCTTTCTTGTGTTTTGTTGTATGTAGCATAGTACACTATAATCTACATGTACTCTGCTATAGTCTTCTTTCTTGTGTTTTGTTGTATGTAGTATAATACACTATAATCTACATGTACTCTGCTATAGTGTTCTTTCTTGTGTTTTGTTGTATGTAGTATGATACACTATAATCTACATGTACTCTGCTATAATATAGTCTTCTTTCTTGTGTTTTGTTGTATGTAGTATGATACACTATAATCTACATGTACTCTGCTATAGTCTTCTTTCTTGTGTTTTGTTGTATGTAGTATGATACACTATAATCTACATGTACTCTGCTATAGTCTTCTTTCTTGTGTTTTGTTGTATGTAGTATAATACACTATAATCTACATGTACTCTGCTATAGTCTTCTTTCTTGTGTTTTGTTGTATGTAGTATGATACACTATAATCTACATGTACTCTGCTATAGTCTTCTTTCTTGTGTTTTGTTGTATGTAGTATAATACACTATAATCTACATGTACTCTGCTATAGTGTTCTTTCTTGTGTTTTGTTGTATGTAGTATAATACACTATAATCTACATGTACTCTGCTATAGTCTTCTTTCTTGTGTTTTGTTGTATGTAGCATAGTACACTATAATCTACATGTACTCTGCTATAGTCTTCTTTCTTGTGTTTTGTTGTATGTAGTATAATACACTATAATCTACATGTACTCTGCTATAATATAGTCTTCTTTCTTGTGTTTTGTTGTATGTAGTATAATACACTATAATCTACATGTATTCTGCTATAGTTTTCTTTCTTGCGATATGTTGTATGTAGTATAATACACTACACCCTACTCTGCTGTAGTCTTCTTTCTTGTGCTTTGTTGTATGTAATATAATACACTACACTCTCCCCTGCTGTTCTTCTGTCGGAAGTTTTGCAGTATTCTATTACTTGCTTTAGAAGACGATCGTGTTTCTTTCTCGGGTGTTTTGTAGTATTTTCTGTTGGAGACAACCACACGGCAAGGAAAAAACGAACAGACGAAAAAATAGTCATAGAAATACCGTCCCAGTGACAGCCAACTAAGGCAAGAGACTGAGACAGCGAACAGGCCAATACAGTCAAAATAAAAGAGAAAGAAAATGAAACATAAAAAAAACTGGAGGGGGAGGTAGAAAAACTAGAAAGAAACTGACATTAGTTTTGATAATATCCGATTCCAATACAGAAAGAAATTCAAAGGAGATGTTCGAACAAATTACGAAAGTGATCACAATCAAATTTTAAGCACAAAATCAGTGCATCAACAGCAAAGATGGTGCCCCTTTAATTTTTTCTTCTTTAGGATCATCGCACTCAGGGAGGTTACCTTTGTGCTCATCTTTTTTTTCGTCTCATATTCTACGCCATCTTTAATGGCCACAGAAGCTGGCAGAGTTTTGTTGTTGCTGTTGTTTTCTTTACAAGGCGACGATGATGATGTCGATGAGGATGATATTCATGATGCTATGAAGTACCAACTAGGATTGAGACTACGTGACAGGGCTATACTCTACGCTTACTATCATAATATATCCTGGCGTCAACCAGGCCCGAGAGGTGCAAACGCCCGCGGTGCTGGTCAGAAGATTTGAGCAACACCTTAAATGACGCATCCGTGAAGTGGATGAGACTCGACTGTGTGGTCCTAGTCTTCCCAATGAGCCCATACCACGCCCAACCCTGGGTAGGAGCCTGTTAGAGCCGAAAAATCCGACAATGACATAGTTTTTGGCAGGGCTGATTGGAGATTCTAACCCACAACCTTCCAGTCGGTAGTCCGTTGCGTTAACCACTACACTGCGGCGACTGGTCTAATTCAGACAGGATACGTTCTTGCTAGATGGCACGAATACAGTAAATGCGTATTCAATGATACCACAGCAACAAACCCACAAGGTCCTCTCTGTCTTGATTTTTGTCATCACAAACCAGAACTTTCTTTAAGTGAAGTGACAACAACCAGGAATCAATTGAAATTTTTTAAAAATCACCAGGACTACATAACATTCCAGGAGAATTGCTCAACACACCGGCAAATCAGGAATCAAAGCATTGCAAAACCTGTGCTGTAAGATATGGAGAACATGTGAATGGTCAACAGACTGGAAACTACAAGAATGTGTCATGTTGCGCAGAAGCTGAAACATCAAAGACTGTAACAACTACACAACCATTACTCTCATCCTGCTCATCATAATACTACACAGAAAAGTGGAAGAGGAGCTGTCACACTGCCAAACAGGTTGCAAGGCGAACAGAGGAACTACCGGCAAGATATTCGCTTCAAAAATCATGATCGAAAAAATCAGAAACAGTGAGCAAGAAACCTTCATTACTTTCATCGATCACAGCAAAGCGTTTGACAGTGCCATATACCATCATCTTTTTGATACCTTGAAGAAGATGGGCTTTCTCGAACATTAGATTTCTCTAAATGCGGCCGTATTCAACGACTAAAAAGCAACAATTAGATGGAGCAGCCAAAACTGAGAACATTTTAGCATCAAGAAAGGAATCCGCTATAGCTGCATCCTCTCGCCCACGAAGCAGGAATGAGAGAAGCAGATTTGTGTTAGATATTCTTTACATCGTTTCATATGGAGTTATGGCCTATTTGAATGAAATATCCTCTCTTCTCTCTCTCTCTCTCTCTCTCTCTCTCTCTCTCTCTCTCTCTCTCTCTCTCAGCTCAATTCTATTGATTGTAATTTATATTGGAAAATGTTTGATACACAGATAGAACCTTTACTTACATATGCAGCTGAAGTATGGGGTCTTACTGTAAATCCACATATGGAAAAAGTGCATACATATGCTATAAAACGTTTTTTGGCTGTACCAATTCACTCTTCTAATACTGTTTTATATGGAGAAACTGGAAGATATCCTTTATACATTAGAACCTTTGTGAAGAGTATTAAATACTGGTTGAAATTGTTAAGGCTTCCACGATCTCGGTTATGTAAACAGGCATATGAAATGATGGTTACTCAAATGGAAATAGGAAAACAGAACTGGGCCTATCAGGTAAAAAAGGCTTTATCAGAACTTGGGTTTGGAATCGTGTGGTTGTCCCAGGGAGTAGGAAATGAGTGTCAGTTTATTAATGAATTTAAAGACAGGCTTATTTGTTCGTTTAAACAAAATTGGCACTCAGATATGGAAAACAAAGAAAAATATAGTTGGTTCTTCTCATTTAAAGATGTTTTTCAAACCGAAAAATATCTCAGTGTTGTTACGGATAAATGGCAAAGAACTAATTACGCAAGATTTAGATTAAGAACACTTGGTTTCAATGCAAATAAAAATTGGTTTCAACCTGGGACGTCCACAGTATATCCTTGCCCCTTATGTGGAAACAATGTCGATAATGAAAAACACTTTTTATTCCAATGCCAAATTTTTGACACAATACGTGGAAAATGCAAAGTTTTTGAATCCGACATGGCCAAAAGACAAGATGTTGTATCTATTTTGTCATCTGATGACGAAGTCATAATCAAATCAGTGGCACTATACATTGCGGAAGCACAAAAAATAAGACATAAACACTTACAAGCCCGACAATAGTGCTAGACAATATCATACTGGGATTAATTTAATCTCTTTTGACTGATGTGGGCTATATCACGTTAACTCCAAAAGAAGCCGCTTTATTATAGACTGTTTTGTAA
This sequence comes from Monoplex corrugatus, assembly GCA_030674185.1. NCBI lineage: Eukaryota > Metazoa > Mollusca > Gastropoda > Littorinimorpha > Ranellidae > Monoplex > Monoplex corrugatus. Next base: position 15,607,070 of record CM060307.1, read on the forward strand.
AGAGCTGTTTTCATTTGCTTTATTTTGCTTTGTTTGCCGATAATTTAAGAGTAGCTAATAATATGAAAATAATGGTATATTTGTAGAATATGTTAGAAGTGGATATTGAAAGGGTATATAGACACTTAAGGGTCTACTATACATGTTAACAAAAACAAAAAAACAAAAACAAACCAAAAAACAAATAAATAAAAGGCATAGTGATGTCCCTTGTTAACAGAGTATTTTGGGGCAGTTATGTGAAGATTATATTATTATCACTAAATGTAAGGTTTGGGTGGTCTAGCCCAGATGTTTCATCATATCACAGTTTTGATGTGTGTGTGTGTGCGCACGAGCGCGCGCCCGCGTGTGAGCGTATATGGATGCGTGTGAGTGGGTGTGGGTGTGTGAAAAAGATTTTGGTTTGTCTAAACCTAGACAAATTATTGGCCTGAATGTGGGAACACTGTTCTGATATTTTTTGTTGTTGTTTTCTTTGCATTATGTAGTAGTGGTAAAATGGATGATTGTTCATTATATATGATTTGAATATGTTCGACTGTTCAAGGAATGGATGTTCGATATTTTTTTTGATTATGTGTGAAGAATTTGCGCACATACAAAGAGTGGATTATGTGTCGCACTACTGGAAAATTGTTATCCCCCTTGTCAAAAGACCTTTTCGGGTAATGACAATAAACAGTTTCAGTTTCAGTTTCAGTTTCAGTTTCTCTCTCTCTCTCTCGTACCTGTGTGTCTTTACGTGTGTGTGTGCGTGTGTGTGTGTTTGTGTGTGTGCATGTGCGTGTATGTTAATTACTTGTGTGTGTGTGTGTGTGTGTGTGTGTGTGTGTGTGTGTGCGTTGCGTGTGTGTGTGTGTGTGCGTGCGTGTGTGTGTATCTTGTGTGCGTGTATCCGCGCGCGCGCGCGTGCGTGTATATATATATATATAACTGATTATGTTAAATGGCCGATGAATCAAACAATTTGAATTTTGTTGATTAGTGATGCTGAAGATAATCTGTAATGATGAACAATGTTTCGTAATGTTTGTTTTTCTGTATGTTCTGTGTGTGTGTGATAGAATGGACACTTTTCTATCACCAGAAGATGAAGAAACACCCGAGGGTGGTAGATGGGAAAAGCTACAATGCCTCACCACTGGCCATACAATCATCTCCCAGTTCCTAACGCTAACCATCATTTTGGCCAAATGGCTACCATGTCACATGGACAATTTTTCCATTATCAGAATATTTTGTATTGAATGGACACGACTCAATCATCACAAACATGCAGAAGGTCATTTTTACACATTTTAACAGAGCAGTGCCTGTTCTAAGGCCTTTGCAACAGGCATCTAGATGACTTCTAGGTGTCTCATCAACTATAAGAAGACCATATACTGAAAGACCTTAACAGGAACAGAAGGCTGGGATACATGCCGACAATTTGTTTGGATTATCAGGAACTAGACTGGGCATCTTGAGCAGGGGGCTGACTAGGGCATGCTTAAAGCTCTGTGGCACAAGACGTGTATTCAAATAAATATTCATGATTGCATGTATATATTCACAAATACCTAAAGCTGTCAATAAAATGGCAAACAGTTCCATCCACATCAAGTTAGCCTTTTCCCTCCCTCAAACTGTCCACCAGTATCCACTAGCTTCCTGGAGGCGTATAATCATGTACATGACATGGTGATCGATTAAAGATGGAGTTCGCAGACGGTGCATTAGCATAACGTATGGATAAGTATACAAGCATGAGATAGAACACACTAGAAAAAGCTGTTAATTCTCAAAAACATACGTATTATTCTTTAGCCATTTCACGTCCTCACCAAATCCGCCAGCTTTGTGCAGGATAGCGTGGGGGAGTGAAAGACTTAGTGAGTACTGATACATTTATCTCACCGTTTTCACTGTGATAGTGTCTACAGATTGATATTTTCATATAGCAGGCCGACAAATACAAAAATAAATAGATATTCTAAAAGGATTAAAAATAGAAATAAAAAATAGAAGAAGGCAAAGCAGGCATTCATACAAACAAACAAAGAGGGAAGTGGCAATTAACGATGAAATGGTACCAGTATGAAACAGTCTGAAACACCTTTATGCAGACAAAAATTGAGCTAAAAATAGTCGTGTATGTCTTTGTACAGATGGGGCTAAGAAAATGTTAAAACGATAATTAACTGAGATTTAGAATTTTGAAAGTGATCACAAAAGGAGAGATAGAGACAGCAAGAGAGAGAAAGAGACAGACAGACAGACATATACAGACAGAGGGAGATTCTGCACTTTAAGGCAGAGAGTAAGAGAAACTTCGATGTAGTAAGGAGATAATATGGAAGATTCAGTAGTATAGGGTACTTAAAGCTTTCATTTAAACTGGCCAGCAATCTGCATGATTTATGTTTACGGCAACATTGTACAAAAACCACAGACAGTTATGTTAACATACACTGGCAACTCAGCGAACTCCTCGCCAATGATACCACAGCGTCGGTTCCAACTTGTTTAATTGGTTTGCTAATTTTATGTCAAAAAGATGTTAAGACAAGGTAAAGATTGTCGCTTGGTGAAAAAACAAAAACGTATGGCATTTAGGTTGTGACTGCTTGCTTCAGTCTGTATATCATTAACCGATATCGAAGCTTTCTCTCAGACATTTCGTTGTCTGCTTTAATCGTGGCAAAATAACATGTACGTTTATTGTTTTGTCACAAAACTAAACTGACACTGATGAATACCACTACATACTTGTGAGCCCTGTGGCACAGCTACGGGATTATATCAAACACTGAGACAAAGCTAGCTTTGTCTGTCTATGTCTATGTCTATGTCTATAGATGTCTAGGTCGGAATGCAAAGAAAACTTACACGTGCATGTCTGCTTCAGGAAGGCGGACTGCAACTCTGCTAGCTGGGAATAATTCGCTGCACTCATCACATGCTTAGAACTTGGGGGGCTGGCCATATCTTCAAGCTCATCCATGTCCACTTCGCCTCCGATCCCTACCGACAAAATCTTTATGCCATTCTGGTGCGCTCTGGCTGCTGCTGCAAGCGTGGCATTGGCATCTCCTGACTTGCCGTCCGTGATGATGACGCCAAAGTCCGGCACGCCTTTTCTGTCGCCGGACTTTTCGGTAAACACTTCGGTGATCATAAGGTTCAGTGCCGCAGCTGCAATGAGTCAGGTAAGGAACTGAGACTGGCAGGGTGTGCGAGTGAACACACACAGACAGACATACACACGCGCGCGCGCAATAGTATAACACCATCAGCTAGCAATAAAAGTAGCAACAAAAATAAAAACAAGAAGTACAGCTAAAAGAAGACAAAAATTCAACTTTGATAAATTAAATAAACAAAAAATATACTAAACCAGAACTAATACATCGTAAAATCATATACACACTAACCAACCAATCAAAATTTACAAAAAATTGGGGTTGGGATGTGGGGGGAGGGGAGTCGGTGGTACCATACTAGGCCAAGGTACTCTTCTTTCGGACAGCAACCTGAATTTCACAAAGCAAAGTCCTACTGAGACAAAAAGAAAATAGGTATATTGTAAAACAAAATAAAAGAAAAACAATGGTATGGCTACATTCAATACTTTGGTTACTCTTGAACGCTTTGATTGCCATGAAGCAAAAACAAACATTACAACAATAGCATCTGCACAAACAAGCTTTTCAAGGAGACCAAGCTTGTCACTTGGAATATATTCTAAGAAAATAGAAAGAAATGCAAACAAACGAATGAGTACGAGCAACACAAAAAAACAACAAATAAAATGTTTAAAACAGTTACGCGTATACAAATGGAAATATAAACCTTGCTCAAAAGTGTCATATTTATCACACACAAATTCACAAAAACACGAAGTAACAAAATGAATAACGTTGTGAAGTACAGAATCTGTCATACACACATACACAAACCGGCAAATGCAGACGATAGATTACCAGATATATATATTTATATGTATATACATAAATAACACTGAATGTGATATTTATCTTGGGCGCAATAGATACACTTTTATAAAAAATCATGATTGGCCCAAACCGTTATTTATCATAAACGTTATACAAATGGGCAACGAATAAAACTCCTAAAAACTTTTAACCCAAACAAAGTTAAACAGTTCTAGCCGAACAGTCAGTTTCAGTAACTAAATATCGATGTGTCAAACAAGTCAGAAAAAGTCAAGAAATCACACAGTGGCTGAATTTTGAAAAGACAGATGTTTTTGTTTGTTTGATTTAACTGGTTGCTGTTGGTTCTTTTATCTAACTTCTGGACGGGTTACTTCCGCTGAAATGAAATGATGAGAACAGCAAAATATGCAACATAAATGATATGAGAACATCGCGACACAAAAACATACAAACGTAAATATTTATACCTTTTATTAGCTTGCACTTTCACTAAAATTCGCCATGAGCTAACCTCATGCAAAACATTGGCAAATGTCTCACTTTTATCATAAACGATACAAAAATTACTAAAGTTTGCACAAGTGTATGCCTTTCAGCTCATACTTACGCTCATGTGTATGCTCGACTCTGACAAAGAAAGAAATGTACCACTCTTTTCGTTAACAATAAAAAAGACCAAGAGTTTTTTTTGTCCACACAATAGTGTGCCTTTCGTCTCAGATTCTATGCTCACTTGTACGCTTGCCCCAGGCAACGACACCAGCAAACATCTCACTTTTTGTCATTAACAATGAAAAAGAAAAAACGAAAAATTTTAGTTCGCAAAACTGTGTACCTTTCAGCTCAGACTTGACGTTTGTTTGTATGCTTGCCTCAGGCAAAGACACAAGCAAACATCTCCCTTTTATTGTTATTGATCAATTGACAAAAAGAAAACTTTCAGTTCGCAAAGCTGTCTGCCGTTCAGCTCAGAATTTATGTTAATTTGTATGTTTCCCTCAGGAAAAGATATGAGCAAATGTCTCACTTTTGTCATTAACGACAAAAAAATTACTTTAGTTTGCTTGCAAAATTGTATGTGTATCAACTCAAACGTAATAATCATTCGTATATTTGCATGCCATAGTGTTCCAAAACCAGATTAACTAATGTTGTGCTGATCGTAAAGTTTGATTTAGCACCCATACCTGTGTTTGTTTGGCCACCATCAAATTCCAAGTTCTTAATGGCGTCCATAAAATCTGCCTTATCCATATTTTGAAGATCATTGAGAAAGAATTCAACCTTTGCAGTCGTTGAGAATTTAATCACGCCAACTCTTATCTCATCCAGTCCAAGGTTCCATCGACTCAAAACGTTTGTGATAAATGTGAGGAGGAGAGTGAAGTTTTCTTTGCCGACACTGCTTGAGGTGTCCAGAAGAAAAACCACATCAGCTTTAGAGCCTGACCCACATTCTGAAAAAGAGCAGAAAAAAATTGTTGAACAATGCAAAACATCTTTCGTGATCTCTGATTTTTTTAAAGCATACCTGCGTTTTTCACAACATTAACAACAATAGTGTCAGGAAAGGCTATAATGAATAGAGTGAGACGATGAAAATCTCTCCCCAATACTGTTTTTATCCTCATGAAAATCAAGCTTTGCTTAGACAATAAGAGCCACCCACAAATGAGTCCCTAATGCTGATGTGATCTCCTATATGTTGTCCTATGTTTAGTTTCTGTCATGTCAGTCATGTTTTAGTTTCTTTGCTATGATTAAAAGCATGTCTCTCTGTCTTGGTTCACGTTTGGTAGGAACAAACCTTGAGACAGGTAGACAGCTGACTGGGAACATGTTGTTTTAAGCAGTCACCGTCTCTGTTCTTTAACTTTGAAAAGAGACAGATAGATTTGAAAATCTGACCAGCGTTATTTGTTTAAGTCAGCTGTTTTGATTTTAAAATGTTATTGATATCATTCAAAACAGCAAGCAATTTTGTTTTTACTTATGATCGAGGCAAACTGTAATAGTACGACTTGTAAATTTATGAAAACAGAAAACAAAGAGACATCAATAAAGATTCCATAGGCCTGCAAACTACTGATGCTCGTGTTTTTCAACTCTTTTCTATTGTATTTCGTATCTCCATGGAAAGAACCTGATCTGGGAGAATATGAAATCACGTCACACCACCATTCCACTCTACAATTCATCTTTTGTCCATCTGGCTACGACAGGATACTGAAAAGAACAGGCTTCAGTCTCTTCTTGGTGACTTTCATTCTGTTTTCCCAGAAGAGGCCAAGGTGCTTGGAATATTCCAGATGCGCTAACATTAAAATCTTTGTGGATGTGGTCTCAATCACCAAGAAGAAACTGAAACCAATTTTCATCAAACATGGTAGAATATGGTGACAGACTGAAATAGTGACTACACTGACTTAAATTCATCCATAAACATTCAAGAAATCATTTATGAAAAATTTTGTTTTTCGATATGGTTGTAGAGGTTACAGTAACAGGGGCAATACCCATTAAACGATGTTCAGTCACAACCTGTTCTGACTTCCACACCAAGCTGCAGTAGGGAACCTTTCAACATTCTCACCTTCTTCTGGCATGAAGTTGCACACAGCAGTGTTGATCCTCTTTAAAACTGCGCCAGATAATTCGGCCATGGTCTCCTTGAGTTTATCATCAGATGCATCCTCTTCCACATCTTTGAGGCAGTGGCGGAGTGTGTTCAGGGCATTGCAGTACTGCCCTATTGGCATAGCCTCCTGTGTTGCCAGACTACGGGCAACTGGCCTCATGCACTGTGGGGAGAAAAAAGGGTTTGGCTGGATTGGGTTTGACTTTTCTGTGATCACAATACAATCGTCCCGTGGGAAAACTGCTGTTTTACAGTTTTACAGAGATGTGTGTTTGTGCTTGTGTGTGTGTGTGTGTGTGTGTGTGTGTGTGTGTGTGTGTGTGTGTGTGTGTGTGTGTGTGTGTGTGTGTGTGTGTGTGTGTGTGTGTGTGTGTGTGTGTGTGTGTGCATGCGTGTGTGTATGTGTGACTGTTACAGAAAAATGTATCAGCAAGATTATCTCAGCCATTTCTTGATGGATCTTCACCTAAATTTTGTTTAAAATTGTGAATGCATAACTTTGAAAGTCGTGGCGCAAGGGCAAGGTCATATGGACCAAAAGCGTGGTTGAAATCAGCACTTTTTTCTCGGAGTTTCCTAAATAATCAAATTCTGTTTTTACTGTTGCATTGGTCTACCATTGTCTTCATTAAGTCCAACGACAGAATTGTCTGGAATAATCTGTGCATGAAGAATGTTAGAATGACTTGACCGTCTTCTCCTCCCGTAATAGAACGGACTTTTTTCAACAGACCTTTGCCAGCAATAATTCCTCTCTCGCTACGGCCTTTCATGTCCACTAAGTGCATGCTTCGCATAGGACCTTGGAATACCATTGCATCCGAAAGACTGGCACCCAACATAGCACAATGTTCAGGGAGGGGGGGGATACCTGTCCAACCGGGTATCAAATCCCAGATCTCTGGCTTCTACTGTTTTCTAGACAGGCACTTAACTAGCAATCAATAGGGCAAGGCATCATCCACATGGAAAACTAGTGCAGGTATGTGAAAGCTATCAAACTGACACAATATGCTGTACATGTGATGTATTTCTGACTGCTTGGATCAATGCTGAAGGCTACTTTACAGTGGAGTCCACTTTATAAGAATCTATCTACGACTAATTTCCGGCAATAACGTACTCTTTTATTTTCCCTGCTTATTTCCTTCTGTTTCCATTTTGTAGAATACTGTCTATAACGAACAAAATCTATTTTGTAAATGTGTAATGCGTAGTGAGTCCAGCTGAGTTTGGAGAACACTATTATGTTTTGTAAATGTTTAATGCGCATAACGAATTCCTGTTTGTACGAACGAAATGTTGTTTCCCAATCTTGTCTCTCCTACAATGAACAAGCGTTCAAGACTGCTCAGCATCATACATCGCATGTACATGTATAGGGCAGCGTGAGCCTACCGTGCTTCATTTCTTCAGGTACCACTGAAAACTGTGTCAGCCATGTTGCCACGCAGATGAGGTAACACCAGGTGCAATGTGTGCATGTATGTGTGTATGTATGTGTTTGTGTGTGTGTGTGTGTATGTGTGTGTGTGTGTGTGTGTGTGTGTGTGTGTGTGTGTGTGTGTGTGTGTGTGTGTGTGTGTGTGCTTGTGCGCGCGTGCGTGAATATTTTGATGTTCATAGTTTGTTGTTGTTGTTGTTGTTGTTGTTGTTGTGTGTGTGTACATGTGTGCCACATGGGCAGTAAGTACTGAGTGTGTATTTGTGTCAGTAGTTACATGTACATGTATGATAACATGTACTGGTTTTCACACTTTAAAATCATCAAAATCTAGTTGTTAATCTGTATTCTGACAGCTGGTCTAAGTGCTCGCCATCTCCCAGAGGACCATCGACCCATCATCATAACTACCTCATGAAAACAAATAATCTCACAAACACGTTTAGACATGACATGTAAATCCACAATTATCATGGACAACCTTACGAGCTGTTATTTTCTTCTTTGGACTCAATAATAATGAATCTTTCTTGTATAACACTATTCTCGACAATCACCTGGGCTCTCTACGCATTACCATTTACAAAACATAATAGTATTCTCCAAACTCAGCTGGACTCACTACGCATTACACATTTACAAAATAGAATTTAATACATATACAAGCACTTATACAGCACACATAAACACGCACAAACATATTCAAACACAGTCACGCCTCAGATGTCAGTATCATCCATCTGAACATAGTCATGAAGCTTAAAGTATGTGTATAATGTTCTGGTGGGCTAAGCCCACGCTGATCTGAAAACACTGCACAATTTGCACATACTCAATTTCAAAAGATTTTCATGAAAGTCAATACTTTGCTAGTGCATGATTTTGTACAGGGTTATAAAGTCTGCCATATCATCACTGGCACATTTGGACAGAGTGTATATTGAATATTGAACGGTGTGAGTGCAATAATCACTCTAAAACAAACTTTAATTTCTTATTCGAGATAGAGAAAAACAAAATGGGTATGAAATTCTCAAAGACATATAGGTCAACAGACACGAAAAACAAAAGAAAAGAGTCAGAAACAAAGTGATAGAATAGAATTTAATAGTTAGAATGCTACTCATACAGAAAGATCTCCTGACATCGTTACGTGGGCGATGGAGAAGATGGGGTCAAAGATTTTGAGCTGTAACTGTGAAATAGATCACACTAACAACACTCACCTGTAGAACACCGTTGAGATGAGGTCGAGTCTTCAGTTGGACAGTAGCATTAGCATGATCCATGGCACACTCTTCAGAGTCTCGGACTTTCTGTATGTAGAGGGCGTTCTCCACTACACGCATGGTATCACAACCCGCAGTATTCTGGGCCAGACACTCTGAGGCATCCCTGTTCATTTACACTCACATTACATTCTTGTATTACCAACTTGTTACGTTCACTGACATTGTGATTGTGGTACCATATATATCTCCACAATCTCATCAAAAGACTGATTAACCCAATTGCTAGTTGAGTTATTACTATTATAATATGATGGACCCTCCCATTGATAATTGGATAAGTAGGTGTAATGGTTCTCATCCCTGGCGTGGGTCTTCATGTAGGATGCAAGACCGATCCTGAAGGCATATGCTCTTCCGCAGATACTGCATGGGAAGAAGCCCTCCGGTCCGGGTTTTGCTTTTGCCGGCCCCTCTTCTGTTAAATAGCAGCTATTCTGCTCTGTTCAAATGTGACTATCACGCCTGCACTGCTGTCACTAGCATACTCTCTTGCAAGCAATGCCTTACCAGTTAGTGGTTTTGATAACATAGCTCCTGAGACTGGCCTTCAGAATATTTTTGTATCATTTTAGTGGTCATCCCCGGTCATCATGACCTTGTTTCAGCTCCCTGTATGGGGTATCTTTGAGATACCATTATCTTCTATAGGGAGAAGTTCTATCCGATGAAAGTGGCATTTAATTGGTAAAGACTCAAGCCACACTTCTCGGAAACTTGAAGGCTGAACATCTGATCTCGCCCCATGTTTTTGCAGATCCTATGCTGTGTGCCAACAACAGGCTTGCAGCAGTGAAGCAGGATGCTCATAACTACAGCAGTCTTTGCAGACAACTTGATGCCATGGTCTTGCCACAACCTCTTGGTCAGCCTTCCAATGGCAGAGCTATCCATGGAAATATGAAGCGCCACCTCTGCATCAAGAGATCCATTGCTGCTTATTGTGCTGCCCCAGTCACAGAAGTTGTCTTGTTTGATCTCCTAGTTGTTCATGACAATAGGAGGTGGTAAAGCTGAAACTAAATCTAATGCTGAAGTGTTAACATGTTAAAGCAGTGATAAGCTGAATGTCTTCGTGCAAGTGTGTCGCAAATACGCAGTCAATTGTGAAGAGCAATTCCTGCTGGCTGTTTTGAGCACTTTGGTCTTGCTTGAAGTCTCTACAAGTTGAACAGTTTCCATTCCAGCAAAATTGGATGTACATCCCCCTGCCAAAGTCACTGGATACATCAATTAGTACTGTTGCAAAGAGGAGAGAGAAGAGTGATGGTGCTGGAACACATCTCCGTTTTACTCCACTCTGTACTAGGAAAGGTTCAGATGCCTTACCATTCTCTTGTACTCTGGCCAACATTCCATTATGAAAAGAAACTAGGAAAAATTCAGATGCCTTACCATTCTCTTGTACTCTGGCCAACATTACATTATGAAAAGAACCTAGGAAAAATTCAGATGCCTTACCATTCTCTTGTACTCTGGCCAACATTACATTATGAAAAGAACCTAGGAAAAATTCAGATGCCTTACCATTCTCTTGTACTCTGGCCAACATTCCATTATGAAAAGAAACTAGGAAAGGTTCAGATGCCTTACCATTCTCTTGTACTCTGGCCAACATTACATTATGAAAAGAAGCAATCAGCAAGAAAAGCTTCTAATGGCAATCAAACTTTTGCAGTATCTCCAACAGGTCTGTCTGGTTAAAAACGTCAAATGCTTTGACCAGGTCTACAAACACACGTGGAGTTCCTGGTTTCGTTCGCATCACCTCTTTTTCAGACGGCATATGGCAAACACCATATCACTTGTGTTCCTTCCACCATGAATGTCACAATGAAACTCAGGAATGACGGTCTTGGCTACATGTGTGAAGACTATGTTAAGGATGAGAGAGAGAGAGAGAGAGAGAGAGAAAAGAGAGAGAAAGAGAGAGAGAGAGAAAGAAAGAGAGAGAGAGGAGAACAAGACACAAAGAGAGAGAGAGAGAGAGAGTAAAGGGGACAGAGAGATAGAAGTACTATGCACATGCATTGTGTTTCTTGTTCAGAGTGACACTACTGCAAGATTGTAAAGCTGTTATGAATGACAAATCAAATTCTTTTTACCCAAACAATGACCACAACGTTAATTTTTCGTCCTCAAGCCTTATGCTGTAAGGACGTTAATTGTGAAATAATACAATTTCGGTATAAGTTCAGCACAATGCAAAAAGGTTCTGTGTGCGCAAGGCACAATAAGAAATCAAAGTTTCTGGTGCGCAATGGGCATAGTTAGAATTTTTAGTTTACAACAGACACCATGAAGGTGCACAGATGGAAGGACGGCCTCAGTCACTACTGGAGTGTTGATCATGATACATCTATGTGTTCAAAACATCAGATGTTAATGCCTATTTAGGACTCATCAGTCAGTGCTTGGCATAGTACAGAGAGTGTGCATTTAAGCAAGCATATGGGGTCCACCTGTCCATATGAGTGACACGTCAGCCAGCGACACATGTCCCGACTGTAATCGCAAGTCACACATAGTCGCAAAAAGTGGGACCACACACACTGGTCATCACTCCCCAGCCTATGAAACATGTGAGATAACCAAATTACCACCAAGACAGCCTTGACACACTACGTCATTGTAAGTTCTTGTAAACCACTCACCCACATACATCATCAGTGCAAACCGAAACGTTACAGTATGAAGGGCAGACCATTCGGTGTGTGTCCAACGATTTTCCGCATAACGTTTTGAAATTTTTGGTGATCAGTCCCACTTGGGCCACTTTGAAGGAATAATCACAACCAGACAGCTTGTCAAACAGTGCTAGGATTCTGCTTTCTGCGGAGCTGTAAATACAGAAACATGACTGTACGTTTTAACAGTTAAAATGTTTCTATTTATGTTTTTTTATCTGCACATAAATCTGGAAAAGACGTTTTCATAAATATGTCCAGCAGCCTCAAAGACATACTTTCTTTGCACATTCACAAATACCTTCACATCAGTACTCATACTTGGGCTGGTTGGTTCTTTTGATACGGGCTCAATGACTCAATGTCTGGTATCTTGAGTTCAATTAAGAACTGATCTGTTCGCAGCCCATCACATTGTTTCTATCATTCTGCTGGTATAAGCTTTGTGTTACATATGTCCCTTATCCCTCCCTCCGCATTTAAAGGCCTTTTTAGCACATAGGGTTTTGCACAGCCTCAGGGAGTCTGCCAGATAATTGCTGGCAGATTTGGGTGGAACACACTTGGAGTGGTCCGAGTGCGATGACTGTCTTAAACAAGCACCATATCTTAAACAAGCACCAAACTCTGTCTTAAATAAGCACTATGTCTTAAACAAGCACCATGTCTTAAACAAGCACCATGTCTTAAACAAGCACCAAACTCTGTCTTAAACAAGCACCATGTATTAAACAAGCATCATGTCTTAAACAAGCACCATGTCTTAAACAAGCACAAAACTGTCTTAAACAAGCACCATGTCTTAAACAAGCACCAAACTCTGTCTTAAACAAGCACTATGTCTTAAACAAGCACCATGTCTTAAACAAGCACCATGTCTTAAACAAGCACCAAACTCCTGTCTTAAACAAGCACCATGTCTTAAACAAGCACCATGTCTTAAACAAGCACCAATGTCTTAAACAAGCACCAAACTGTCTTAAACAAGCACCAAACTGTCTTAAACAAGCACCAAACTGTCTTAAACAAGCACCAAACTGTCTTAAACAAGCACCAAACTGTCTTAAACAAGCACCATGTCTTAAACAAGCACCAAACTCTGTCTTAAACAAGCACCATGTCTTAAACAAGCACCAAACTCTGTCTTAAACAAGCACCATGTCTTAAACAAGCACCAAACTGTCTTAAACAAGCACCATGTCTTAAACAAGCACCAACTTGTCTTAAACAAGCACCATGTATTAAACAAGCACCAATTGTCTTAAACAAGCATCATGTATTAAACAAGCACCAAACTGTCTTAAACAAGCACCAAACTGTCTTAAACAAGCACCAACTGTCTTAAACAAGCACCAAACTGTCTTAAACAAGCACCATGTCTTAAACAAGCACCAAACCTGTCTTAAACAAGCACCATGTCTTAAACAAGCACCATGTCTTAAACAAGCACCATGTCATAAACAAGCACCATGTCTTAAACAAGCACCAATCTGTCTTAAACAAGCACCATGTCTTAAACAAGCACCATGTCATAAACAAGCACCATGTCTTAAACAAGCATCATGTCTTAAACAAGCACCATGTCTTAAACAAGCATCATGTCTTAAACAAGCACCATGTCTTAAACAAGCACCATGTCTTAAACAAGCATCATGTCTTAAACAAGCATCATGTCTTAAACAAGCACCATGTCTTAAACAAGCACCATATCTTAAACAAGCACCAAACCTGTCTTAAACAAGCACCATGTCTTAAACAAGCACCATGTCTTAAACAAGCACCATGTCTTAAACAAGCACCAAACTGTCTTAAACAAGCACCAAACTGTCTTAAACAAGCACCATGTCTTAAACAAGCACCAAACTCTGTCTTAAACAAGCACCATGTCTTAAACAAGCACCATGTCTTAAACAAGCACCAAACTCTGTCTTAAACAAGCACCATGTCTTAAACAAGCACCATGCCTTAAACAAGCACCATGTCTTAACAAGCACCATGTCTTAAACAAGCACCAAACTCATCACTTCCAAACTCAACTTGTTCACACACTTACAAACACCTCCAACTTCACATATCCATGTTCTTCGATCATTTAAGTGATGAATAAACAATGGGACACAAACGAATGGATGAATAAAAAAACACATTCATGGACACATGAATAAACGAATTAACCAACCAACTGATGAATGAAAACAAATAAATGAACAAAAATAAAACACACACAAAAAAAACCAACACATGCACATAAAAATTAATGAATGAAAGAACAAATGAATGAAAAAATAAAGGAATGGACAAAAAACAAAAAATTTAACGAGTGAACGAATGGATGAATGAATAAGCAAATGAATTCAACAACCAAGCAATCAATGTAAAATAAAGAAATACACGAATGAACATACAAACTAAAAATTAATGAATGACTGAGTATAGATATAAAGCAGATAATTACTCGCAAATGCTGTCGTTTCCATTCGCAATGGCTGCTATAACTTCCATTTTGATTTCACTGAAGGAACTTCTGCTCTGGTTGCACTGACATGCTGGTTCTATTAAAACAAAAAAATCAAATGTAAAATAAAAAGACAAAGGAAAAGTTAGCAAAACCTGGCAGCGTGGGGAAGCTGGTCAGCACAACGGCAAAGTGACTGGGAGGTCGCAGGTTCAAATCCTCATCAGTCCAAATATCATTTCACTATTTTTCAGCTCAGAATGGCTCCTACCGAGAGCTGAGCATGCTATGTGCTCATCAAGAAGACTGGAACCACACAGTCAAATCTCATCCACTCTGCGGATGCTCCATCAAGAATGTTACAAAAATTTACCGACCAACACCACATGTGTATCTCTCTAGACTGGTTGACACCGGGATACCTGAAGGTAGAGTACGGCCCCGTCACGCAGTCTCGATCTAAACAGAACTCCATAGCAACATCACAATCATCTCCATTCTCATCATCACAGCACTGTGGAGAAACTGTCCCATTTCTGTGGCCATTCATACCCTCCTCTCACGGTGAACTTAGTTTCAGTGGGTTTAAATTAAAGCTGTACTGCAGAGCACAAATATGCATGCGTAGTGCTTCTGACAAAGAAGTAGTGCATAAGATGGGGTAGCAAAAAAACAAAAACAAAAAGAGACAAAAATGTTTAAATAAGAAGAAAGACACATAAAGAAAAGATAGAGAAAGAAAGAGAAAGAAAGAGAGAGAGAGAGAGAGAGAGAGAGCGAAAGGGAGAGAGAGAGGGAGAGAGAGAGGAAGAGAGAGAGAGAGAGAAGACAGAAAGGAAGGAAAAAAGGAAAGAAATCAAAACAAAAAAGAGGAAAGAAGACCATGAACAGACAAATAAAAGACAAACAGAGAAAGAAAGGTGTGTGTGTGTGTGTGTGTGTATGTGGTGTGTGGTGTGTGTGTGTGTGTGTGTGTGTGTGTGTGTGTGTGTGTTTATATATGTGTGTGTGTGTATGTATATATATATATATATATATATGTTGTGTGTGTGTGTGTGTGTGTTGTGTGTGTGTGTGTGTGTGTGTGTGTGTGTGTGTGTGTGTGTGTGTGTGTGATATATGTGTGTGTGTATGTATATATATATATATATATATATATATATATATATATATATATGTGTGTGTGTGTGTGTGTGTGTGTGTGTGTGTGTGTGTGTGTGTGTGTGTGTGTGTGCGCGCGTGTGTGTTTGTGTACGTTCAAGCAAGAATATTTGTGTGTATATTTGCACACACATACGAAGAAGACCATTAACAGATAAATAAAAGACAAACAGAGAAGACAGAAAGGAAGGAAATCAAAAAAAAAAGGAAAGAAGATTATTAACAGATACATAAAAGACATTTGTGTGCAAATATACACGCATATATTCATGCATGAACGTACACACACACACACACACACACACACACACGCATTTTTTTTTTATGTATACAGATGTGCATGTCAATGTGAGTATGCGTGCGTGCGTGCGTGCGTGTGTGTAGGTGCGTGCACGCGCACGTGTGTGTGTGTGTGCGTGTGCGTGTGTGTGTGTAGGTGTGTATGTTTTAAGAGTGTGTGCATGTGTACACATGCAACCACTGGAAAAGGAATATGCACACATGCAGGGGGTTATACGTAAAAACAACCACAATAGTAATAATGATAATAATAACAATAATAATAATAGTAATAGTAATAACAACAACAACAACAACAATAATAATAATAATGATGATGATAATAACAATAATACTAATAATAATTTCTATCCTCCATATTCGTTTGGACTCATTGCGCTCACGAGATACAGACTGCAATAAATACAGATGCAAAAATATATCACATAGTAACGCGTATCAGAATACGGGCATTAACATATATGCACAAATAAATATACATGTATATATGCATATGCATATATATATTATACATACATATACACACACACACACACACACACACACATATATATATATATATATATTATATATATATATATAATATATATATTATATTGTGGTTATGTTTGTGCTGTTCTGAACTCACCTTCAGGTTTATCCATGGTGCAGTAATCTGTCAGGAGAGAGGATTCAAGACGTGGCGGATAAGTCTCCATGCCTTTCCCACGCCATTCCTTTCGGTAGGCAAAGCTTTTGTAACGAGAGAAAATTTAAAACATCAGCCTGGAAGATAACGTAAAACATAAAAAATACTGAAAGAGGAACATGAAAAATCAACAGACAATGAATAGCACTGATGACATACAATGATGCAACCTACATTTTTCATTCCCATCCGTACCCCCCACCTCCTACCTCCAACATATAATGACATACAACTAGAAAAAATGTATATATACAGAAATGAAGAAAGACAGAAAGAAGGCAATTGAGAAACATATATTACACAAGAATCAAGAGTTATTTCAATGATAACATGCACTGACATTTTATGTCAACTGTCAATAGCCTCTTTATCCCCCCAAAAATGGTGACAGCAAATGGGCATCCAGGAAACATAACCTGGATGAAGCCTGGTTTCCTTAAAGCTTAAGGCCAAAACACTTGCTTGAAGGTGCTTCTCTAAGGGCATTTTGCTATCTATCTATCCCAGAATGTCTTATTATTGACACATGGCTAGACCACTGACTTCCAGGAACAGTCTGGAGGACGTCCGGGAAAGACCGGAAGATTCAAGGAAAGACTAGATTGCAAGCTCGGTGGGCTGGTTCCCCACTTTGCCTTTCTCCAACTTGCAGTTCCATAAACAAAAGATGCTTCTGGGATTCACCGAAACGCATCGAGAATAATAAATCTATTGGAAGCAACCTGATCAAAACTGAAAATCCACAATGCACCATGGTTATAGAATAAATGGAATTCCCGTGTGTCTGTAGAAGGATAAGGAGATTCTGAACCAAGCGCGGCATGAAAATCCAGAGGACAAAAAAGGCTGTATGAAGACTGATGAATGAACAGCAGAGCCGTGCACCAACATATAAGACATCAGAAAACCAAGGCCAGGAATCAAACCACAGTGCCCAGGTCATCCAAGCTATGATTCAGACACGGAATTTATACAGGTTCTTGATACCAAGCGCCAGAAACTTGAACTTACCGCCAGCAAGTGCAAAAGAGAAATGGGAGAGGCTGAGTGAAGAAATAATCCGCAAACTAAATAATGGTGACAGGAAAGAGTGCCCTGGAACACAAACTAACCACATCTGAGATATTGTATATGTAACGCCACAGTAAAAACGCTTCCTCAAAGTCCAGACGTCAACATAAATTGGGAAACGTCTGGAGGAAAAAAGGGAATTTTAAGAAGCAAATAAAGGCTGCCTTGGAAACTGAAAAGCAAGAGTTAGAAAAATATGGAAAGACCTGAAATGGTAACAGTGCCTACAAGCAAAATAGAATCAGCAAGGACGAGAAAGAGCAAAATGAAGAAGATTGAATATTTTTTTCTTCAGGGACTTCTTCCAGATTGTCATTTAAGTATTCAGGCAATCAAGATCCGAGACACTCACAGAGGAAAAAAAAAGCTCTGGAACATCATCTCGGTAAGGCATCACTTGATATTCTGGGTCTAGTGCGATCTGTAATGCCAGGGAGAATGTTTAATGACAAGCCACTAAGACAAGATGAAATAAACCAATGGCTAAGAAAGTCAGAACTAAATCATCACCAGGGTTTAACGGAATATCTTATCTGCTGTATAAGAAATGTCCAGGTACCCTTGAGTGGCTCCACAAACTGATAAAATCAGCACTGAAGAGCTTAAAGACCAGCAACCAATGGATGGTAGTTCATGGAGAGTACAGACGAAGAGAACAGAATACAAACATCAACCAGTTCAGACGAATATCATCTCTGAGCAAGATATGATCAGAGAAGACAAAGATATTAAAGGCATTATGGTTAATAACAAAGAGTACAAAATCACTCAGTATGCAGATGATGCCCAACTGATCAATGTCGGAGATAAAACGTCATTTGAGAAATCTACTCACCTTGTTCAAAAATGTGGAGATTACTCACGGCTTGTTTTGAGTACTGACAAAACACAGGCAATTTGGTTAGGAAGTAAAAAAAAAAACGTTCGTTCATCAGATATATCCAGCATTTGAATATAAACTGGAACTCTCAAAAATTTAAAATATTAGGTGTGTGCTTCACAGAAGATCACTGGGAGTGCATAGCAGATCTCCCAAAACGGAAAAAACAACAACATAGAAATCAACAGTACATGTAAGAATGGCATGAGACAGAATAGAGTACTCCACTCCCATTCACCAAAACTAATGATTCTGATCGATATCACTGCACTGTGTGGAAGAAGCATGGAGAAAGCCCATTTCTATAAGACGGAAAAGTATGCCAGTCTAGCCAGCATCTTGAGAAAATCAAGCTTCCCAGCCAAAGTCCTCTCTATATAGGTTGAGTATGGGTACGGTAGGCACATCTGCCTTTGTGACCTTATGAAACAGCTCTCGATTTCTGGGAGGGAAAGGACCAGAGCCACAAAGGCAGAAGCAGCAAAAAATTCCCGCTAGATCTGGTCGATGAGGAAAAAGTGAACTCATAAGATTCAAAATTCCCCTGTGTACGGCATACATTTGAAAGCTAAGTGGACTTGAGACGCCTCATAACCTTGGATGTGCGAGTTCGAATCCAACTAGAGAAAAAAAAAAGCTATTTATAGATGTATCTTCACACACACACACACACACACACACACACACACACACACACACACACACACACACACACACACACACCACACACACACACACACACACACACAAATATCGGCAACAGCAGAGGCGCATCCAGGAATCATGACCTGGATGCAGCCCAGTCCCGTTAGAGTGTAACGAGGTTAGAACTGAAACACTTGCTTGCGGGGGGCTTGTTCTACGAGGACCTTCTACTACCCAACTCTGCCCAGAGTTTCTTGCTACTATCTAACCATACTCCTTCTTTCCATTTTCACTGTCAGTATCATCATCATCATCATCATCATCATCACCATCATCATCATCATCATCATCATCATCATCATCATCATCATCATCATCATCTCATCATCATCATCATCATTATCATCATCATTATCATCATCATCATGAGTAGTAGTAGTAGTAGTAGTAGTAGCAGCAGCAGCACCAGCAGCAGCAGTACTAGTAGTAGTAGTATCATCATCATCATCATCATCATCATCATCATCATCATCATCATCATTATCATTATTATTCTACGAGGACCTTCTACTACCCAACTCTGCCCAGAGTTCGTTGCTACTGTCTAAGCACACTCCTTCTTTTCATTTGTACTGCCAGTATCATCATCACCATCACCATCACCATTACCATTACCATCACCATCATTAGTAGTAGTAGTAGTAGTATCATCATCATCATCATTATTATTATTATTATCATCATCATCACAGGAAGTAGTAGTAATATCAACAGTAGTAGTAGTAGTAGTAGAAGTAGTAGCAGTAGCAAGTAGTAGCAAGTAGTAGCAGTAGAAGTAGTAGTAGTAGTAGCAGTAGTGGTAGTAGTAGTAGTAGCAGCAGTACAGTGTACTATCATTATACTGCTGTCGTTATCACCATCATCATTACCCGATTATATCGTTATCATTATTTAAACTGACTGACTTACACATCTTCTAAACAAAAGTTATCAGTCTTCACATAATTTACATTTTTTTACCTGCAAAGTACAGGCTTAGGAAACAGGTTGGCGTATGCTGACAATTCCAAAACGCCCTGAGCATCCTGTGCACTGACGTTTCCAGAATTATCAGGTTTTGGTGACGTGACATTACATGCCTGACGGTACCGGGCTTGCACATAGTGAACATGCTCAAACAAGCGGTTGTATGTGGCCCCATCGCAGTCAATAGTGTGGTTAGTTACGCATGCCAGGGAAAGCTTCAAGTCCCTGAAAGCAAAGAATTTCATACCATACAATATAGTAGATCTTCTACTAGACAAAACCATCTGTGTACAATTTCCAAAAAGAAGTTTTAGGAACGGACAATTGATGTGGCGTTACTATCTATGTAGTCAACTAGATGAACACTCTCCCTTCCAGACATTTCCAGACTTCGCCCTTTTTCACTGTACATAGTTGAATCAGCGCTTTCAGGCACTATCTGTTAAGCATGAGTGATGATGACATAGCACTACTAAGTGACCTGGACCAGGACGGCATGCATGGCTGAATTGTCCGTTTCGAGTGACACAATCTACAAAACAACAGATAAACTATGTCTCTAGGCATCATTAGCGTTACTCATATCATAAACTCGTTCCTTTGTAAAGACTGCTGAGGTCGTGTTGATGGGAAAATGTTCAAAATACAACGCGTTTGACGTAATGCTCTCAAGCTATTTATAACTGCCGTTTTTCTAATTTGAAATATAAGTTCACATTTCAAATACATGTGTTTGTCTGCTTGTTTAGTTATCTACTTGATTAATCAGTTCGATGGTTATTTAGTCGGACCAATATTAGTCTATTTATTTGCATATTTTGGCTAACTCAGGCTTTGACACTGTCAAACCATTAGTGGCTAATTCAGGTAAAAGCTCTCTCCAACTCGGTGGGCAGTAGATCATTCGAACAAATGTTATCTATTCCAGAGTCTGCAATGAATCTGTCGAACAAATAACAGAGGCCTATTTAAAATGATTCGTTCCAAAATCCGTTTACTCCTTCCGTCTCACTCACGGCCTCAGTTCTTGAACTGACCTAAGGACTTGTTGCATAGTTACAGACCAGTGTCTACAATGGACATGTCACAAACCTGTCACAAAAGCACATGCTAATGTTATTGGGTAACTTCTTTACTTTCAACAGGAAGAAGAGTACACGATGACGACGATTTTGCTACTTTTTGTAGAGGCGGCTTCGAGTCTGGTTATGAAAATGTTTTTCATTTCTAACGCTGCCAGTACGTAGCACTGATGGTACCTTTACTAGAAGAGTGACTTCAATTATCACAAATACATACACAAAACTTATCAGCGCGTGGTTTCATGTGTAGCCTGCAAAGATAATCCATAGTTAATATTTCTGACCCAGTTAAACATAGATCGTTGATGCTGATAGAGAAAATGTCGTCATCTTAAACGGAGCACAGTCCAAACTATTGTTTTTATCAATCTGGCATCACTATCAGAAAAAACGGTGGAGCAATACCCTAAATTATTTCCCTTCTACTGGCATCTCTGTACCCCTTGTACCAACACGTCACAGATCTGGCACAGAGTATCAACAACAAACAGCATAGTTATGATTCTACTACAAAATGCTACTACTGCTCGGAACGTGTGAGTGCGTTTATGTGTGTGAGTGTGTGTGAGTGTGTGTTTGCGTGTGTGTGTTCGTGTGTGTGTATGTGTGTTTGTGTGTTTAGGTGTGTGTGTGTAGGGGGGCATGTTTTGTTGAATTTTCAAAAGAAAAAAAATCACAAAGAAAAGGAAAAATATAATCAAAGCAGTAAACATTAATATCAACATATTACAAAAAAGTGCACAAGAAAAGAATCCAAGAGCAATACACAATATCAAAATATAAATTTGTGTATATATATATATATGTGTGTGTGTGTGTGTGTGTGTGTGTGTGTGTGTGTGTGTGTGTGTGTGTGTGTGTGTGTGTGTGTGTGTGTGTGTGTGTGTGTGTGCGCGTGTTACAAACATAGAAACATAGGAAAAGCATACAGTGAAGGAAACAATAAAAACAAACAAGGGGGTGCAGGACAGGGTCAATTCTAACGCAATGATGAAAACAAGTGAGCCATAACGCATGCAATGTCAAAGGAGCTATAGAATTGAAGTATAATGAAATACTGACTCCTATATGTCAAATGGCCAAACGCATCACAAAATATGAGAAACAAGGGCAGATACACGTTAAGTAAAGAAGCGTCAATAAGTAAACTATAAAAGGACAAAGAGAATCAAATTAAATCAGTATGAAGACAATTACTGAAAAGATCTAAGACCGGTTCATCAACTCAAAGAGATTGATATCGGGAGGTAGTAAGCGATGACTTAATGACCCTCAGTTAAGGGTAAGTACACTGTATATTATGGCGTCACTATGACCCTCAGTTAAGGGTAAGTACACTGTATATTATGGCGTCACTATGACCCTCAGTTAAGGGTAAGTACACTGTATATTATGGCGTCACCTGTCCCTTTTTTATGTGTATGCAGCAAGCAACCTGTTAATGATGTCGGCCTAGATTTTCTGATGAAGTCTGCCAGGGGCAGCCTCCACTGACCTCTGTTTTCTTCGACTCGTTTACTTGACTCGAGTGCATGATGAACACATGATCACGATTTATCATCTCAGTAAACAGACTAGGCACCCAGATGTCGACTCAAGGTCTTGTGGAGGGAAGATCAAAATTCGTGTCCAAGTGAGTCTTGAACCCTGGACCTTTGGTTTCTCAGGTGTGTGTTAAGTACATACTGCAACTGGGACCCCAATTCATCACCTCATCTCAGAAACGCTAACCCACATAATACGACTAAATGCCTAAAACAGGGGTTAGAAAAGTCTCTGTTTAACCTGAATTCGGACGTTACACATCTGGATAGTGTTGCGCCATCCACTTTGTTCCGTCTGCGATTTTTTGGTTTATTTACGGCAGTGGCTTTACCTACAGATTGTTACCAAGGACAAGTCCTTTGCTGCAGTGGGTTGTGTTACATGCGTGATGCGTACGCTGCACACAGGACATCAGTTCATCGTCTCACCCGAAAGACTACACCCAGACCATCACTCAAGCTTTAGTGGAGAGGGGGGGGGGGGGGCGGAATACTTGTCCGTCCATGTCAAGATGAAATTACTGACCAGCACACTTGCTGAGAAGCCTGTTTTTCTTTAGTCATGTTGACGATGGAGCGATATGCGGCATTTAAGCAGGTCACGGTGAAGTCCATGTTGCAGGTGCTGGGGCTGCAGGCCATGCTGGCCATGTGCATCACCTGATTGCTCAGCGGCTTCAGCACTGTGGTTATGCTATCTTTGCACATCATCAGTTTGGTTGACAGGTCGTGGTAACTTGTCCATAGCAAACTGCAACAGATGCAATACAATATAAAACGGTTATTCTTCTGGAAAGTATCATGCGTGTCCACTTGGCTCGTAAGACACACAAGCATAACACAAACCCTGAAAGTCGGTATTCTTGCCTAATTATCTGGTTTTTCTTCAAAAATTTTACCAGCCAGATTGACAAAATTTACCAGTCAAAATACTAGGACATCTAAACAATTGCAAAGCGTTGCTGTAAACTTTTACTAACAGATTGAGTGATTAGTCCGGGGAAACAAGGACAGCACTGACCTAAGCAAAGGGTTGTAAATTTTGAGCGTTTCATGGCAGAGAAACATGTGGTTGAACAACAGGAAATGCATGGTTGCTGTTAACCAATAACGGGTAAAACTGGATGACTGGATTAATGAACTCGAGAAACGGCGTAGGCTTAATCGAGTACGAGACAGATTCAAACCGTTATTGCATACTCGCCATTGGCAAGTGAAGTTTCAGTTTTACTCGCCAAATATTTTTCTACTCGCCTTGGCGTATTTTCAGGACTCATACACTCTCACTCTCTCTCTCTCTCTCTCTCTCTCTCACTCACTCTCTCTCTCCCTCCCTCCCACTCTCTCTCTCTCTCTCTCTCTCTCTCTCTGTCTCACACACACACTCATACCAATCTGCATATATTACAAACACAGATCCATCATAATCAAGCGTGCAAATAAACAGTTAACCGTAAATCGTTACAGCATTCAAAAACTGGCTGTTATTATTTTATAGGATGAGGTAAGTTTGAGTGTGAGATAAGCTCTAGGTCATGTCCCTTTAATGCTCACTGTGGCTAAGTTAAATCTTTATCAACGAATGAACATATCCTGTGTTTTATTTAGAGAGTTAGATTCGATTGATTTGACAGACCCTTTGTTTAGACAAGGCTGAAACAATTATTTCTTGGAGGTCTATTAATTATGTATTGTTTATAGTTATTGAAACGACATCTTTTCGGTTTCTGATTCATGTGTTAGAAGATTTGAGATTGGCTCCAGTGATAAAATAGACACGTCATTACCAACTCTTCTTCTCCTTTTGTTTACACTGGTCCAACTTGATTAAGGCATGAGACCAGGCACGGTAGTGACGAAGATTCACAGATGGATGTCATAAGCTGTGCTGAGCTGTGTTGATCAAACGCTAATAAAGATCAGGAGTGGAGTTCCAGTGGGGTCCTTTTATTGGATGCATTTTAGACTCTTTTTTAGGATTGGTTTCTTAAGTTCATGATCTTCATTTTAGGCCAGATTTATGTTCATGAGCAGGTAACAAGATCTGAAGTAGCCAAATTCTGTAATGCAAAAGGATCCTTTAGTAAGATACGGGCGTTACTGATTGCTTCCTACGGTGGGTGAGTACATCACGCTGATCAGCTACGGCCTGCCTCAACCTGGGCACCCTCCCCACCCCCACTATAAGGTGCTGATCCACAACTGTCTCTCTGCTTCAGTGGGTGCTCGGAGCTCAGAACTGATTGAAAAACGGACAGCAATTACTGCATCAGGCAAACCAAAAACAAACAAACAAACAAAAAAACACCAGTCATGCAAAAGACCACTTAGAATGCCTGCCCTGGCCTTTAAAATGACCTACAGCAGATCACTGACAGCAAGAAAACGGCAATCATAGACTGAATTGAGGAGGATGGACATCGACATAGCGGCAGTGCAAAAGACCAAGCTTCCTGCAGACGGCATTCTGCGGGAGAAGGACTATGTCTTTTTCTGACAGGGCAGACCAGACCCCCATAAAGCCTCGCCTGCACAGTATCAGCCTTGCAGTCAAGAACAGTCTGGTACCCATCATAAGTTCCTCTCAGTGGCAGTTCAGAACGCATCCTTTCCCTTCAACTTTAAACATCGTCCGGAAATGCGAGCAGCCCGAGTGTCTGCGTCCCAACACTGTGCTCACCACGAAAAAATAAAAGATAAGTTCTATGAGGGTCTTAATGCTATCATCGACAAGATTCCAGAATCTGAGCACATCATTCTGCTTGGTGTTTCCAATGGTAGAGTCGAATAAGACCACAATTTATGGCCAGACTGTCACAAACTTCGGCCTGCTTGATCTCTACTCCCATCACAAGCTGTGCATCACCAATATTTTATGACACAACCTTGCCTAAAAGTCTCCTGGAGACACCCAAGATCCAGATATTGACATCATCTGAACATGGTCACCACCAGAAAGAGCTGCCCTCAACAGTGTGCTGCTCTCACACGCAGTTTTCAAAGTGCCGACTGTGACACAACTCATTCCATGCGTTTGCTACACACATGGAATGAGCTATGTCACAGTCGGCACTGAAACCAAGTCCGACTGAAACCAAGGAGGATTCACCACAACGAGCAGATAGAATGCCCATGGATCAACACCACTAAGGCAGCAGCCCAGATATCTGCACAGAAGTCAAAGACCCGATGGAACAGGCTTTCAAAGTAAATGCAACCACAACCACGGAGCAGAGATGACGTTTTGTTTGTAACACTATCTACAACATCGCCATATCATCCCTTGGGAAGGAGAGGCAAAATCAGAACTGGTTCAAGGCTCACCTATCTGAAATGGAACATATCATGAAAACTAAGAGAATAGCTCTTATCAACAACAAAAGAGACTGGTCAGAAAAAAGTCGCTGCACTGAGAACTGCAAGAAACAACGACCAACAGACAGCTAGGAACTGTGCAAATGACTTCTAGCAGACACAGGACAAAAACAACAGATCAGATAACTTCCCTGACACGCAGATTCTTTTCGTTGGTCAGCTCCAGTTGGCCAAAAAAATCGCGTCTGTTTCGTCTCTTATTCTATTTTCATATTTTTTTTTGTCCAGCACTTGTATAAAAATGTGGGAGCTTGAGTGGATGCTCGTGGAGGAACCAATTTCTTTAAAACAGATTGCTTTCTTTGCTGTGGTGACTAATTTGTTTTCCCTCTACCCCAGGTCACCTACTTCCTTCTCCAATCACTACACACTATTCACAAAGTAAGTACAGAACAATGTACATATTCATATATATATGCATACAGGTATACATGTAGATATACATATCTTTATATATATAATTATATATGTATACATATATATATATATATGTATATATATATATATATATATATATATATATATACATATATGTATGTGTGTATGTGTCCATACAATGAACAAGTCTGTAGTTTGAAGATTTCTTGTGTCTTTAATAGTAAGGGGAGAAAAGTTGTAATCACAAAACCATAAAAGTCAAAAACACATAAAACCTCACTGGAACTCCACTCTTGATCTTTATCAGTGACCATTACTGTGCTGGATGTCCACTGGGCCCATATCTGAATTATCGTTCGCCGACACAGTACATGCTGACAACTTGATTTGTGAACAGTCATACATGAGACGAGAAGTATTGATCGTGATGTACATTCTACACTGCTAGTGTTTTCAAATGTATTAGCAGAAATCAAACCAAAACGATATCCTTTCAACAGATGTTAACGATAGAAAACTAACGTAAAACTTCCAAGAAACCATCATTTTAGTCTTGCCTAAGCAGAGAGTCTATGGCGCCAATCGAATCTAAGTCTCTGAATAAAACAAGATTTATTCATTCGATTGACGAAGATTTTACATTAATAACTACCAAAGTTAAAGGACATAACTCAGCACTTTATCCTCAAACGAAACTGTGATTTCATCCTGTCTCTTTACTCTCTGACTGTGAAGAAAGGCGGGCTTGATGTGAGAATGTGACCAGTGTTATTTGGAACCAGCAGTTTATTGTTTAGCTTTCATCGAGGTCGAGACAGATTATAATATCATGATAAAGACGCCTCAGAATAAATAAAAGATCAATGAGACTTCAACAGGCCTGGAGACATTGATATATGTGAACTTTGTGTGCTTAAAGTCCTCTACTGTGATGGAGGAACGGAAGAAGGCAAAGAGAAACGAGGAGATAAACAGGAAGATGAACAAAGAAATCAGGAATAGGTGCAATGAAGCTAAGGATGCTTGGCTGAAAACAAAATTCAAAGAAACAGAAGACCGACGCTAACCGGATCCTCAGGGTATGTACAGACGAACTGAAGAAACTGTCCACAGGAAAAATACATGCCCATCAACTGGTTGCTTAAAATCATAAGATAGTACGCTTATCATGGAAAAAGACAAAATATTAGACAGATGGGGAGAGTACACTATAGACCTTATTTAAGATGACAGAAACGAATAATACATTATAAGAAAGAACGCTGAAAGACCACCCAAAATGAAAGATGAAGTTAGAGCAGCACTGAAAAGATGAAACCAGGAAAAGCCCCAGGACCAGACAACATTACTGCAGAGATGATTGAAGCCCTGGAGGAATTTGGTATTGAAAAAATAAGTCCTCCTAAATGAAATTTATGACACTGGAAAAATCCCCAAATATATGACAAAATCAAATTTCATTGAACTTCCAAAGAAGACAGGGGCTATAGAATGCAAACTCCATCGCACAATCAGCTTGATGAGTCATGTAACAAAAATCCTATTAAAGGAATAGAATCAAAAGAGAAATAGTAGAAGAATAGTGTGGATTTGTGGAAGGGAAAGGAACTATTAATGCATATACATCCTAAGAACTATCATAGAGAGGTCAATCGAGATGAATAAAGATCTATATATTATGCTTTGTTGATTGTACCAAGGCTTTCGGTCAGGTAAGACATGAAGAACTGATCAACCGACTAGAAAGACTCAATACTGATGGAAAAGATCTACGAATAATCAGAAATATGTATTGGGGACAAACAGCTGCAATGAGAATAGAAAACAATATAAGCTTTTTCCAAAATATCAAAAGAGGAATCAGACAGGGTTGTGTTTTGTCACCGGATCTGTTTTCACTTTACAGCGAAAACATCATGAGAAACCTAGAAAAAGACCCTGGATTAAACGTTGGAGGAAAAATGATAAACATCATTCGATACGCAGATGACACCGTGCTAATTACAGAAAATGAAAGGGACTTGCAAAACCTTGTGAATATACTATAAATAAAAAGCAAGGGTAAGGGGCTGGAACTACACAGCAGGAAGACTGAAGTCATGGTGATCAGTAAAAAACATGAAATCCCCTCATGCAAAATAACAGCAAACGGCACAACCTTGAGACAGGTTGATAAGTTTAAATATCTGGGAACGATCATTTCACCAGACGGCAGATGCACATCAGAAATAACCAGCAGAATCGGTCAAGCCAAAACAGCATTCAAGAAGATGACAAACATTCTTACCAACAAATGCCTATCAATTAACATCAGGAAGAGAGTTCTTGAATGTTATATAGAACCGATAACGTAATACGGTTGTGAGGCGTGGACAGTCAACAAGCAAAGCCAGAACAAGATTGAGGCAGCCGAGATGTGGTTTCTAAGAAGAATGTTAAGAGCTCCATGGACAGCAAAGAAAACAAAGGAGACAGTATCGATGGAGGCAGACACAAGAAGATCATCCATAAGGAAGATTAGGAAAAGACAGGCAACATTTATAGGCCATTTTATGAGGAAAGGGGAATTGGAGCACCTGGTCACAACAGGAAAGCTGGAGGGAAAGAGAGCACCAGGTAGACCCAGGTAGAAAATACTGGACGGACTTGCAGAGTGGCTGAAGACAGAGAGGGTGGAAGAGGTGCTTGAGGCAACAAGGGATAGAAACATATGGAAGGTCATGATCGCCAACGCCATATGGCAAGGCACCTGATGATGATGACTGTGTGTTCCATTATCGCGCGTGCGAGTGGGTGAGTGTGTGTATGTCTGCTTGTACGGTTGATTGGCTGGCTGATGTTTCAAACGTGACTACTCATAAATGGCTTCAAGTACTTAATGACGAGGATGACTACTGTGACAATAACGATGATAACGATAAGTCTGAGGATAATGACGATGATGATAACTATGGCAACAACTACGATTATGACGAAGACGATGACGACGATAACAACAATGACGATGACGACAATGATCATACTAACCTGCAACGATGCATACCCATCCCGTATTCCGTCAAACGATCGTAAAAGTGGTTTAGGGTCTCCTCGATGTTGTTCAGTTTACAATTATCATCCGTTTCTGCCAGACAGGTAAGGAAAAGGAAGGGGATGAGACAATATGTAAGTATGAGTGTGTCAGTGCGTGAGTGAGTGAGTGAGTTCGAACTTATTGGCTGCTTCTGGAAATACGACAGTGACACTTTGACATTCAAATGTCATTAACTAGGTAAGACTTTACTACCATTAACCTCACAACACTCTGACACTTTAGTCACGGCAATCTTGTGACACACTTTGATACTTTGAGCCTTTTATGTCATAAACCTGGTGACAATAATTTGACAATTTGATTTCATTCACTTCACAACACGTTGTCATTTCAAAGTCATGAACTATGCGATACTTTACACTCAGACGCTTTATGCCATCAACTCTCAGATACTTGACTCTTGACTGCAATTAAACTTCACGATCCTTGACACTTCATTGTTATAAACTTTGCAATACTTGAAACTCTGACATTTCCATGCCATTAACTTCGCGATACTTGATACTTCTGACACTTTAATGCCATTAACTTTGCGATACTTGACATTGACATTTTAATGTAATTGATGTCGCCACGTTGACGCATTACGTCATTAGCTTTGTATTCTCGACACATCGACATTTTTAAGTCATTAATTTCGTTACATTTGACACGTTAATGTCGTAATGTCATTAACTGTGCACCACTTGGCGCTTAAATGCCATTAACCTCGTGTCACTTAACATTTTGATACTTTAATGCCTTTACCTTTCCAACAGTTTGACGCTTTGATGCCATTAACTTCAATTTTTGATAACGATTTCATTTCAAATTCATTAAAGACAAATTGCAACAGTAAAATACCTGAACACATTCCACAAAAAATAAAAATTGACACTCCTATATCGTACACTTTCCTCGTTTGCTATGACATACATCCATATACTTTCTGCTTCGTCCATTCAGTCTACTTAAAGTTTCACGACACTGTTATCCAACCCAATTAATTTTGAAAAAGGAAAAACAAAACTCCTCAAAGATATGCAAGAAGAAGGAGAACAACTGCCACTTCCGCCGCCGCCACCACTTAAGAAGTCGAAACATCACGCACGGATTTGCTATAAGAACCACCACCCTAAAAAAAAAAACAACCACATTCTTCAAGGATATGCAAGAACAATAAGAAGAAAAACAAGAAGAAAAGCGTCGACCACCACCACCACTAAAAAAAGCCAAAACATCGTGCGAGGATAGGCAAGAAAAGAAGAAGCACCACCATTCAAAAAGCCATACATTGTATAACGATATGCGAAAAGAAAAGAACTACCACCACCACAACCACCATTAAAAAGTCACAAACTGTGCGAGGACATGTAAGAAGAATAAGAAGAAGATAAAGAAGAAGAACGACGACTACCAGTACCAGCAACTCAAAAAGCGAAGAACTGTGCAAGGATATGCAAGAAGAAGAAAGAGAATAAACAAACAAAATGCAAGAAGTAAAAAGAATAAATAAACAAGTAAAAAAGAACCAAACTGGCGAAGCCGTTCTGTAATCTCTTTTATATAGTACTTAATAAAAGCAAAAGAAATCTTTGTTTCTAACATACATTTCTTATTGCAAATTATCATGCAGATGAAAATCTCAAGACAGCACAGGCCTGAAAAATACCAGTACTGTAATACTTAGACATTAATACAATTTATCGTCTTTACACCTGTGGGAAAAAAGAACAATAAAAGATTGGAAAACAATGGGTGAAAGGTAGATACATAGCTGCCAACCTTTGAAGTTCAAAAAACAGGAATCATCAGCCAAGGGGTCCAGGGGGGCCGCTTAGGTCCCCCTGGTGGGGTCAAGGGGCAGAGCCCCTGGTTGGGATCAGGGGTCAACGGCCCCTGAAGCTAATGATTTTTCACTAATTCAAAGTACAAAAATGGCCTCTCCTGGCATATTTAAGCATGAAAAAGAAGTTTTTCCACTAGACTTTCAAAATCCGGGATGTTTTTGACAGATCCGGGATTCCGGGATCGTTTTTCAAATCCGGGAAATTCCTGGGAAATCCGGGAGGGTTGGCAGCTATGTAGATATGTGTAACATACTCATGGACAGAAACAGAAAAATGGATGAAGACAACGACGTAAATAGGTGCTCCTGTGGAGCAGCTTCGTCCGGTAGGGACCGTCATGCGGCGCAGGTGACACCAGACCGTCAGCAAGTTACTGCGACTAAACCCCCTAAACTCAGATTTAAAAACATCAAAGTTGCAACATGGAATATAAGAACACTGTTGCAGAAGGGTAAATTAGAAAATATCAAAACAGAGATGGAAAGGCTTAACATCAGGAGAATACACGATGATATACTCTGGTGGTAACTCATATTAAAGAGGAATAGGCATCATGATGGACAAGGACAAATCAAAAGCAGTTAAAGGATACTGGGCTGTATCCGACAGAGTTTTGCTGGTCAAATTGGGAGGCAAACCATTTGATATCAACATCATTCAGGTGTATGCACCAACACCCGCAAGTACTCAGGAAGACATCGACAACTTCTACGAAGTATTAGAGATGGCCAAAGTCCAATGTAAATCACAAGAAGTTACTGTAATAATGGGAGATTTTAATGCTAAAGTGGGACTGGATAGGGTGGAGGATATAGTTGGACCTCATGGCATTGGTACACAAAATGAAAGGGGAGAGAAACTTGTAGAATGGGCACTGATGAATGAGTTCATAGTTTGAAACACTTGGTTTGAGCAGCCTAATAGAAGAAAAATGGACTTGGATGAATCCAGGAAATAATACCAAATATCAGATTGACTACACCCTGATCAACAAAAGATTTCGAAATTCTTTACTGTCAGCAAAAACACAACCAGGCGCAGACTGCAACAGTGACCACAATCCTGTAGTGGGAAGATTTAGACTGAAATTGAGGAAAAGGAAACAGACCAAAAGTAACATCAAACTAAACCTTGGACTCTTAAAGACAGATGAAGTGATACGTAAAAAAATGAATGTACATGTTCAAAACAAATTCAGTGCTCTGGAAGACGTTGGTGACATGAGGAACAATGGACAAAGTTGAGAAATTCGATAAATGAAGCTTGTGAAGAAATCCCTAAAGCAGATAGACAAGCAAAAAAGAGCTGGATGACTAATGAAATTTTGGGCTTGATGGAGGAAAGGAGGAAGGCAAAGAGAAACGAGGAGATATACAGGAAGATAAACAAGAAGATCAGGAATAGGAGCAATGAAGCTAAGGAACCTTGGCTGAAAACAAAGTGCAAAGAAATGGAAGA
Organism: Monoplex corrugatus; assembly: GCA_030674185.1. Lineage (NCBI taxonomy): Eukaryota > Metazoa > Mollusca > Gastropoda > Littorinimorpha > Ranellidae > Monoplex > Monoplex corrugatus. Next base: position 15,640,058 of record CM060307.1, read on the forward strand.
CCGACACAAAACGGATCCTCAGGGTATGTACAGACGAATTGAACAAATTGTCCACAGGAAAAATATATGCACATCAACTGGTTGCTTAAAATCATAAAATGGTACGCTTATCATGGAAAAAGACAAAATATTAGACAGATGGGGAGAGTACATTAAAGACCTTTTTGAGGATGACAGAAACGAAGAACACATTATAAAAAAGAACTTTGAAGGACCACCCATAATGAAAAAGATGAAACCAGGAAAAGCCCCAGGACCAGACAACATTACTACAGAGATGATTGAAGCCCTGGAGGAATTTGGCATAGAAAAAATAACAGTCCTCCTAAATGAAATTTATGACACTGGAAAAATCCCCAAAGATATGTCAAAATCAATTTTCATTGCACTTCCAAAGAAGACAGGGGCTATAGAATGCGAACTCCGTCGCACAATCAGTTTGATGAGTCATGTAACAAAAATCCTGTTAAGAATAATCATGATGAGGACAAGGAATCGAATCAAAAGAGAAATAGCAGAAGAACAGTGTGGATTTGTGGAAGGGAAAGGAACTATTAATGCCATATACATCCTAAGAACTATCATAGAGAGTTCAATTGAGATGAATAAGGATTTGTATTTATGGTTTGTTGATACACCAAGGCTTTCGATCGGGTAAGACATGATGAATTAATCAACCAACTGGAGAGACTCAATGTTGATGGAAAAGATCTACGAATAATCAGAAATATGTATTGGGAACAAAAAGCCGCAATGAGAATAAAAAACAATGTAAGCTCTTTCTCAAAACATCAAAAGAGGAGTCAGACAGGGTTGTGTTTTGTCACCAGATCTGTTTTCACTTAACAGCGAAAACATCATGAGAAACCTAGAAGAAGACCCTGGATTAAAGGTTGGAGGGAAAATGATAAACAACATTCCACACGCAGATGACACCGTGCTAATTGTAGAAAATGAAAGGGCCCTACAAAACCTTGTGAATATACTAGAAATAGAAAGCAAAGGTAAGGGGCTGGAACTAAACAGCAGGAAGACTGAAGTCATGGTGATCAGTAAAAAACATGAAATCCCCTCATGCAAAATAAAAGCAAATGGCACAGCCTTGACACAGGTTGATAAATTTAAAGACCTGGGAACGATCATTTCATCAGACGGCAGATGTACATCAGAAATAGCCAGCAGAATCGGTCAAGCCAAAACAGCATTCAAGAAGATGACAAGCATTCTTACCAACAAATGCCTATCAATTAACATCAGGAAGAGAGTTCTTGAATGTTATATAGAACCAATACTGTTGTTCGGATGTGAGGCGTGGACAGTCAACAAGCAAAGCCAGAACAAGATTGAGGCAGCCGAGATGTGATTTCTAAGAAGAATGTTGAGAGTTCCATGGACAGCAAAGAAATCAAACGAGACAGTCTTGATAGAGGCAGACACAAGTAGACCACTCATAAGGAAGATTAGGAAAAGACAGGCAACACTTATAGGCCATTTTATGAGGAAGGGGGATTTAAAGCACCTGGTCACAACGGGAAAGCTGGAGGGAAAGAGAGCACCAGGTAGACCCAGGTAGAAAATGCTGGACGGACTTGCAGAGTGGCTGGGGATGAGGAGGGTGAGGGAGATGCTAGGGGCATCTGATGATGATGATGATGATGATGATGACGTTCAATGGGGACAATGAGTGACTGTTTTGTTTTTGTTGGGTTTTTTGTTGGTTTTGGTCCGTGAGACCTTACTTTTTGTGCTTTACCTTCTTAACGTATCCTTTCCCGACTCTCACACCTTTATTCAAAATCTGGTAAAGATTCACTCATAAAATGCTAAGAAATCGTGCCCACACATTTTTCTCACACACACACACACACACACACACACACACACACACACCACACATACACACACACACACACACACACACACACACACACACACGCACCACACACACACACACTCCCTCTCTCTTTCTCTCTCTCTCTCTCTCTCCAGTGTATATGAAATAATCTCTATTTTAGAGGGGAGGGGAAGCAAGATTAAATAAAATAAACCCAACCGATCAAAAAGCCACACACTGTGCAAGGATCTGCAAAGTCCAAGGACCAGCAACTACTTAGCCACACTGTGCAAGGAAATACCAATAATCATGAGAAAATAAGAATAAAAAGAACAAGAAGAATCATGACGCTTTGGTTGACTACGAAGACAAAGATTATGATGACGATGATGACAGATAGCTATAAACTGCGTCTGATTATTAAGAAAGACTCACCTTTTCGCGAACTGGTATCTGAAATCAACAAAAGCACATAGCAAGAATAAACGTGATTCAGTTGAGACCCCATCTTCTTTTTTTCTTTCTGTCTTCCTTTCCTGCCCTCCCTTTCTCTGTCTTCACTTTCTCTTCTCCCATTCTTGCTTTCTTTCTTTGTCTTCTCTTCCTCCCCTCCCTCCCTTCATTTCTGTCTGTCTTCCATTCGTCTCCTCCCTCCCTTCCTTTCTTTATATCTTCCCTTCCGCTCTCTTACTTTCTTTCCTCATTACTACACACGGTTCCATTTTATCTCAGCTTTAAGCTATTATACTTCTACATTAAGAGTAATAAGACACTAAATCTCCATTTCTTTTCTCTTTACTTCTTTCCTATTCATATAATAATATTGTCTATCTATAGTTTACTTATTGAATTGTATTTCTTTTACGTGTTTTATTGACTTGTATTTCCTTTACGTGTTTTATTGACATGTATTTCCTTTACGTGTTTTACTGACATGTATTTCCTTTACGTGTTTTATTGACATGTATTTCCTTTACGTGTTTTATTGACATGTATTTCCTTTACGTGTTTTATTGACATGTATTTCCTTTACGTGTTTTACTGACATGTATTTCCTTTACGTGTTTTATTGACATGTATTTCCTTTACGTGTTTTATTGACATGTATTTCCTTTACGTGTTTTACTGACTTGTATTTCCTTTAAGTGTTTTATTGACATGTATTTCCTTTACGTGTTTTACTGACTTGTATTTCCTTTAAGTGTTTTATTGACATGTATTTCCTTTACGTGTTTTACTGACTTGTATTTCCTTATGTTTTTGATGTTTTCCTTACATGTTATTTTCCTTTACGTGTTTTATGACATGTATTTCCTTTACGTGTTTTATTGACATGTATTTCCTTTAGTGTTTTACTGACATGTATTTCCTTTACGTGTTTTATTGACATGTATTTCCTTTACGTGTTTTATTGACATGTATTTCCTTTACGTGTTTTATGACTTGTATTTCCTTTACGTGTTTTATGACATGTATTTCCTTTACGTGTTTTACTGACATGTATTTCCTTTACGTGTTTTACTGACATGTATTTCCTTTACGTGTTTTATTGACATGTATTTCCTTTACGTGTTTTCATTGACATGTATTTCCTTTACGTGTTTACTGACAGTATTTCCTTACGTGTTCAGCCTCAGTCTCTTGTGCTTTTGTAAAAGGCTCGAACGAATGACATACAGGAATTGATATTTTAATATAATTCAATTTTATCTCCGTCCTGCTTCTGATACTAGTTGTTTACAAATTCCTCGATACAGGTATACCACAGTCAGTCGCCGTTTATTGTTTTGTTTGTTTCCTTGTTTGTGTTTGTTTTGTTTCTTTCTTTCTTTCTTTCTTTCTTTCTTTGTGTCTGATCCATACGATTGGAACAATCTTCCGTCTATTTTTTCCCGTCTGTTCGAAAGTCACAAGCTTCGTCCTCCTTCAAGTCTTAGCCTGAAGACATACTTTTTGTTCAGCGATGATTTCCCCTTCCACATGCTCACCCTTTTTGCCCCACTCGACTGTTGTTCTCCTCCACCAGTCTGGTATGCTTTGTGCCTTGGTGTTTTGGACGTTGTTGGGCGAGTTGTTTTGGTGAATGATGAGAGTGCGCGCATTGGTTTGATTCTTGTATCAAGATTTGGTGTCTTATAAGTTTCATTATTATTATCATTACTACTACTACTATACTACTACTACTACTACTACTACTACTACTACTACTACTACTACTTCTACGATTAGTATTATTATGGGTCTCTGCTTTTATCATAATGTAAAAGTCGGCATGTCTTCTTCCGCCCCCTCTCCCTACTTTGGTTTTAATGCTTCCTTTAGTTTCTTTTTTTTTCTCTCTATTTCTATGTTCATAATGCATGTATGTATCATTGTCACTATTACAACTTGTATTACTGCTACTATTGTTACTACTACTATGATGATTATGTTATTGCTTTTTATTACTGTTGCTGTTGTTTATTTCTGTTAATTTGCTTCATAACATTTGTTTGCTATATTTCTTTCCCTCCCTATCTTCCTCCCTTTCAATCTTCACTTCCTCCATCCTCTTTTTCGTTCACTTTTTAAAAAGCCTTTGCCAACATGTGTATGGACTTAACACAGAACATATAACATATCAATAGGTTTGAAAAATCACTATTTGTTCCAAGATTTTCTGATGCAAAGGAAAATGGCATTGT
>CM060307.1:15649575-15677075 GCA_030674185.1 Monoplex corrugatus
TCTGTTTGTGTTTGCTTCTTTCAAAACTGTCTCGTTTGTTTTCTTTGCTCTCGTGGAACTCTTAAATTTTGTTACAAACCACTTTTCGGCTGTCTAAATCTTGTTCTGACTTTGCTTGTTGGTTGTCCATTGATAGGCATTTGTTGCTAAGAACGCTTTTTATTGTTTTGAATGCTGTTTTAGCTCGGCCAATGTTGCTGGAAATTTCTGATGTGCACATGTCGTCTGATGAAATGATTGTTTCCAGATATTTAAATTATATCAACTTGTCTCGACGATGTGGACTTGCTGTTATTTTACATAAGGGGATTTCTTGTTTTTTACTGATCACCATGACTTCAGTCTTCTCACTAATTATTTCTCTCTATTTGTATTATTTTCACATGATTTTGTAGATCTTTTTCATTTTCTGCAATTGGAACAATGTCATCTGAATAACGAAGATCGTTCATCATTTTCGTCCAAAACGTTTACCTAGGGCATTGATTCGTCTGGGTTTCTCATGATGGTTTTGCAGTAGAGTGAAAACAAATCTGGTGACAGAACACATCCCTGTCTAACCTCTCTTTTGATATTTTGAAAAGAACTTGCATCATTTTCTACTCTCATCACTGCTGTTTGTTCCCAACATTCTACTCTCATTGCTGCTGTTTGTTCCAAATATATATATCTTTATTATTCTTAAATATTTTCTATCGATATTGAGCTTTTCCAGTTAGCTGATCATTTCTTCGTGTATTACCCGATCACAAGCCTTAGTATAATCAAACAAACATAAACATAAACCCTTATTCAACTCAACTGATCTTTCTATAAAAGTTCTTGGGGTACACATGGCATTAACAGTTCCTTTCCCTTCAACAAATGTACACTGCTCTTCTGCTACTTCTGGTTTAGTTCTATTCTTTGTCCTCATAATGGCTATTCTTAATTGGATGTTTGTGACATGACTCAAGCTGATTATACGAGGGAGTTCGCATTTTACAGCCCCTGTTTTCCTTGGTAAGGCAATGAAAATTAAATTTGACATCTGTAGGGATTTTTCCGGTGTCATAACTTTCATTTGGGAAGACTTTTACTTTTTCAGTACCAAATCCATCTTGAGCCCCAACCATTTCTATAGCAGCAATGTCTAGTTCTGGGACTTTTACTTGTTTCGTCTTTTTAATGGTTGCTCTAACTCCATCTTTCATTATTGGTGGTCTTTCAAAGTTCTTTCTAACGCCGTGTTTCTCCCTTCTGTCATAGTCAAAATGTCTTTGATGTACTCTCCCAATCTACCTAATATTTTGTCATTTTCCATAATAACTGTATCATCTTTTGATTTTAAGCAACCAGTTGATGTGCATGTGTTTTTCCTGTGAGCAATTTCTTCAGTATTTTTGCACATAAACTTAGGGTCTGTTTTGTGTCGGTCTTCTACTTTTTTGCACTCAATTTCTAGCCAAGCGTCTTTAGCTTCATTGTTTATTCCCGTTTTCCTTATCTGTTTTGTTTTGTTTGTTTGTTTGTTTGTTTGTTCGTTTGTTCGTTTGTTCGTTTGTTTGTTCGTTTGTTTGTTTGTTTTTTGTTTGTTTGCATTCTTTCTCTTATTCCTTTACCTTAATGCGTTCATCCATCAAATCTAAAATTTTCTTCTCAAGCTTCATTTATTGAGTTTTACAAATTTGTCCATTGTTTCTCACTGTCCCCAACAGAGCGCTGAATTTATTTTGAACATATGCGCTACATTTTGCACGGGCTGATTTATGTCTTTAAGAGTCCAAAATTGAGTTTGATGATATTTCTGGTTTGATTTCTTCTCTTTAGTTTCAACCTTAATTTTCCCATTACAGGATTATGGCTATTGTTGCGGTCTGTGCTTGACAATGTTTTTGCTGTCAGTAAAGAATTTCTAAATCTCGTATTTATCAGCATGTAAACAGTTTGATTTGTTGTACTGTCTCCTGGATTCAGCCATGTCCATTTTCTTGTGTTAGATAGCTCAAACCGAGTATTTCTTATTATGAATTCATTTACTATTGCCCACTCAACAAGTTTCTCTCCCCTTTCATTACGCGTACCAAGGCCATGAGGTCTACATATGTATCTACTCTTTCCTGTCTCACTTTAGCATTTAAAAACATTTTATATATCAGCATAAAACACATTCTTTTGGAGTTAGTATATGAGGGCGATTTGAAAAATATCCATTACACAAAACAACTTACCATGTTATTCATTCTGTGCAATCTTCATCCTATTGAAGACTTCCTCACAAGATCTCACCAACTGTGTCCATCTTGACTAACCTGCTGCAATTGGCGAAGACAAAGACCGTCAGTTCCTTGGTTTTGTTTTCCTATGTTTTCCTGCTCTGCTCTTCACTTTCACCTCTTGATAAGTGACACGGAGAGATACAGTTAAACTTTCTCTGAAAAGTGTTGTCAATGTTTGTTTCACTGCGGTGGTCTATAGTCCTTTGCATACGGCTCTGCAGAGGCCTTGGGACAACACAACTGTCAGTGACCCTGAGACATGTTGCGCACACAGCGCATGTTTGTGCTGATCTAGCAAAGAGACATAGAGAAAGAGGCTTCTTCATATGACTGCAGTTAGTATTTTTTTAGGAGCTGCAGAAGATCTTGTGGTGACTTCACATCTTCAAAGCATGCATGTTTCTCTGCTGATCAGCTCTGAGAGTTCATGACTCACGAGAACAATGAAATGAACGAAACGAATCAAACAATACCCCATCTGGCTTAAGAAAACAATATAACAACAAAACCAACAACAACCAATCAACACCAACAACAAAACTAACTAAACAACTAACTCAATAAACAAACTGATACAATTAACAAACAAACTCAGAAAAGCGAACAAACAATGAACTAACCAAGTCAATACATAAACCTACCAAACAAAGCAAAACAAAACAGACACCTCAAAACAAAACAAATAACAAAATAAAGCACAACTCACAGTTGATGATGTCCTCACGGTACTGGGGCCACATGATCAGCTCTTTCATTGTGAGTCCTATCTGCAGATTACTCTGGGAAGACTGGTAATTGACAGCATAAGGTGCACCAAAAACCAAAGGATTGGTGCTAGCGGTCAGGCTGTCATTCCTGAAAGCTTGCTTTGTCTCCATCTCTTTCTGCCCGTTCACGTAGAGCATCATGAGGCTGCCACTAAAGGTGAACTCTACAAAGACCCCTTTGGACAGCTTGTCTGTGAATCATTAACATATGACATATTAAAGCATCGTGGTTGTTTTGTGAAGTTTGTCATTCAAAATTTAACATCAAGGCACACTAGTTGTTTTTCTGAGTCTGTCATTCAAATGGAACACACACACTCACTTAGATACAGGCAGACAGGCAAATTGACAGAGACATACACATATTCGCACTCGCGAACATACACACACATGCGTGTTTTATCTATGCATCATATACCATTGCGATATGTTTCAACACAATCATCACTGTCATCCCAAAACCTGTAAATTTAGCAGAACTCAAAATCCTCCCAGAACATCTGTCATATATTGTATGATTATATCATATGCTATGTTCGACCTGTGTGTAGATCTACCACAATTGGAGATAGGAAGGGAACCAAGAGAGCTCCACAACCAATTCCCAATGTAGTTTGCAAATTTTTTACTAGGTCAGCTGTATCAGAAGTAGATGACAGATCATGAGGGCAGAACAGAGACACGTTTATGATAAGGTTATGTTAACAACTTACTATGACTTGTAACAAGGGTATTCTGTTATTTATAAATCATTATCATAAATCGTTTTTCTATAGCTTGTCTTCCAGCTCAGTTGGACTCACTGCCCATTACACATGGTCAGCCTTGACAGTGTTTTCATGTTTCCATAAGCTAGCCACTGACATGACCTGGAGGATCTTAAGCGTGTTTAGTTGATATTCTTCATGCGCATACAGAAGAAAGGCGTTAAGACACTGGCAAGTGTGCACACATGTTTAACTGGGAGGTGGGAAAAATCTCCGCTCATTACCCACCAACCGGAGATGTCTAGGTGGACTCAATCTAGGACTCTCTGATTGGAATCCGATGTCTATCTATTTAGCTACTGCGCCCGTTTTCTCGAGAACAAGGAAGACCTGAAATTGGATGTTGAATGTTGTCGCATAATTTGAGATCGTAGAAGAGTATGGCAGTAGAGACTCCAAATTCATTATTTTGGAGGTGGTACCGATTTCTTCTCTATCATTGCTTTATGTGCCCATGCCCTGAACAGCGCCTTATATCTACTCAGAATCAGGAGACACAATATTTTGTTCTGAAGCCAGAGAAAAATCTGTGCAATCAGATACGAGACAAGGATCTCTTCTCCTATGCAATCGGGCCTCCCTGTTCTGAATTTTTTTCTTATGGGCAGATTGGTACAAGACAAGCACTGACAATCTCACTTACCCCAGGTATCGAATTGGTGAACGAGGCGCCACTGTGATTTCAGCAGGTTGATGTTCACAGTCAGATGCCGTGAAGAGTTCACCATAACGTTCACCCCTGTAGTCTTCGCTTTTTCGGTTTCAGCGTCAGTGCACATCAAGTAAGTGGATGAATTCAAGTTTTGGATGGAGAAGCGCAGACCAACTGTGAAGGCAGAGTAAGTGGAGGTTGTGACCAGACCTTTCCAGGGAAACGACAGATCACGGGTGCTGTTGAGGCTCACATAGGTGTTGGTTCCGTAGATGCTGAAGCCCTTATTGAAGCGTGTACGTGTGACGTTGCCACTTCCCACGATTGTCATATTGCCCAGCGAGGACGCGGCGAATGTGGTGGTCAGGCTGGTAATTTCCAGTGAGTATCCCTTGACTGACGTATTGTGTGTATGGACAGATGTTCAACTCATTCATTAACTAATATCAAGGAAATCGTAAGGTTTTGGGAGAAAGCAAGCACGCACGCATAAACACACATTTGCGTATGCAGACACACATACACACGCACGCACGCACTCACACAGACACACACAACTTTGAAACAAATTATGACAGCACATCGTAGGTTTACGGTATGAATAGTACACATCAATCTAGTACACATCAATCAACAATCGATCAATCATTAATTCTTTCCTTTTCTTTCTGTTCGTTTGTTAATGATAAACTATAACAACACGCTACGAGGTATAAATGCTATAACAATCAATAAATGCTATAACAACCAATCAATCAATCCTCCATCCATCCATCAATCAATTCATCAATCAATCGGTCAATCGTATCCTTTTCTGCGCATATTTTTTTTTTTGGTTTTTTGTTGTTGTTGGTTGTGTTTGTTTGCTTGTTTGTCGTTTTGCAATCACCAACCTGTGTACTGGCACGTGGGACCATGATAACCGTTGAGACAGGAACAGAAGTTTTCCCCCAAGCACAGGCCATTGTTCGAACATTCCAGTGAACAGCCCTCTGGTGGCGAAAAGAAGAAACTGGTGAACAAAATGAAATCAACAGACCCTCAACCCTTCCCCCTGAATAAGACACTGGCAAACAATATGAAATACACCATCATCTCCCTTGTTATTTCTCTCTCTTAGTAAAGATAACAGGCAACAGTCGCACCAGCAGTAGTGACAAAAACAGCAGCAATAACAACAACAACAGCAACAACAACGACAACAACACAAGGTTACACACGCAAACAAACTTAGTCTACGGGAGACTACCCCACCTGAAACAAAACGCACACACACAAACAATCAACCAAAACATCATCATCATCATCATCATCATCATTAGGTGTTTTGCCGCATGGCGTTGGCGATCATTGACTTTCATCTGTCTCTATCTCTTGTTGCCTCAAGCATCTCTTCCACCTCATTGTCCTCAGCCACATGCTAGTCCGTCTAGTATCTTCTCCCTGGGTCTACCTGGTGCTGTCTTTCCCTCCAGCTTTCCATTGGTGACCAGGTGCTCCAATTCCCCATTCTTCATAAAATGGCCAATAAATGTTGCCCGTCTTTTCCTAATCTTCCTTATGAATGATCTTCTTGTGTCTGCCTCCATCAAGACTGTCTCGTTTGTTTTCTTTGCTGGCCATGGAACTCTCAACATTCTTCTCAGAAACCACATCTCGGCTGCCTCAATCTTTTTCTGGCTTTGCTTGTTGACTGTCCACGCCTCACAACCGCATAACAGTATTGGTTCTATATAACATTCATGAACTCTCTTCCTGATGTTAAGAATGCTTTTCATCTCCTTGAATGCTGTTGTGGCTTGCCCGATTCTGCTTGCTATTTCTGATGTGCATTTGCCGTCAGGTGAAGTGATCTCAAGGTTGTGGCATTTGCTGTTATTTTGCATGAGGGGATTTCATGTTTTTTACTGATCACCATGACTTCAGTCTTCCTGCTGTTTAGTTCCAACCCTTATCTTTTCTTTCTATTTCTAGAGTAGTCACAAGGTTTTGCGGGTCCCTTTCATTTTCTGCAACCAACACGGTGTCAACTGCGTATCGAATGTTGTTTATCATTTTTTCTCTAACCTTTAATCCAGGGTCTTCTTCTAGGTTTCTCATGATGTTTTCGCTGTAAAGTGAAAACAGATCTGGTGACAAACACAACCCTGTCTGACTCCTCTTTTGATGTATTGGAAAGAGCTGATATCGTTTTCTGTTCTCATTGCAGCTGTTTGTTCCTGTCTTACCCGATCGAAAGCCTTGGTATATCAACAAAGCATAAATATAAATCCTTATTCATCTCAATTGACCTCTCTATGATAGTTCTTAGGATGTATATGGCATTAATAGCTCCTTTCCCTTCCACAAATCCACACCGTTCATCTGACATTTCTCTTTTGAATCTATTGTTTGTCCTCATCATCATTATTCTTAATAGGATTTTTGTTACATGACTCATCAAACTGATTGTGCAATGGAGTTCGTATTCTAGAGCCCCTGTCTTCTTTGGAAGTGCAATGAAAATTGATTTTGACATATCTTTGGGGATTTTTCCAGTGTCGTAATTTTCGTTTAGGAGGACTGTTATTTTTTCAATACCAAATTCCTCCAGGGCTTCAATCATCTCTGTAGTAATGTTGTATGGTCCTGGGGCTTTTCCTGATTTCATCTTTTTCAGTGCTGTTCTAACTTTATCTTTTTCTTTATGGGTGGTCCTTCAAAGTTCTTTCTTATAATGTATTCTTCGTTTCTGTCATCTTCAAAAAGGTCTTAAATGTACTCTCCCCATCTGTCTAATATTTTGTCTTTTTCCATGATAACCGTACCATCTTTCGATTTCAAGCAACCAGTTGATGTGCATGTATTTTTCCTGAGGACAATTTCTTCAATTCGTCTGTGCATACCCTGAGGATCCGTTTTGTGTCGGTCTTCTATTTCTTTGCATTTCTTTTTCAGGCAAGCTTCCTTAGCTTCATTGCACCTATACCTGATTTCTTTGTTTATCTTCCTGTATATCTTCTCGTTTCTCTTTGCCTTCCTCCGTTCCTCCATTAAGCCTCAAATTTCTTTGGTCATCTAGTTCTTTTTTGCTTTTCTATCTACTTCAGGGATTTCTTCACAAGCTTCATTTATCGAATTTCTCAACTTTGTCCATTGTTCCTCACTGTCACTAACGTCTTCCAGAGCACTGAATTTGTTTTGAACATGTACATTATTTTTTTTACGTATCACTTCATATGTCTTCAAGAATCCAAGATGTAATTTGATGCTGCTTTTTGTCTGTTTTCTTTTCCTTACTTTCAGCCTAAATCTTCCCACCACAGGATTGTGGTCACTGTTGCAGTCTGCACCTGGTAGTGTTTTTGCTGACAGTAAAGAATTTCTAAATCTTTTATTAATCAGGATGTAGTCAATCTGATTTTTGGTATTATCTCCTGGTCGCATCCAAGTCCATTTTCTTCTATTAAGCTGCTCAAACCAGGTGTTTCCTACTGGCTTCTATGAACACATTCATCTGTGCCCAGTTTACAAGTTTCCCTCCCCTTTCGTTTTGTGTACCAAGGCCATGAAGTCCAACTATATCCTCCACTCTATCCTGTCCCACTTTAGCATTAAAATCTCCCATTATTACTGTAACTTCTTGTGATTTGCATTGAGCCTTGGCATCTCTAATACTTCGTAGAAGTTGTCGATGTCTTCCTGAGTACTTGCGGATGTTGGTGCATACACCTGAATGATGTTGATATCAAATGGTCTGCCTCCCAATTTGATCTGCAAAACTCTGTCAGACACAGCTCAGTATCCCTTAACTGCTTTTGATTTGTCCCTGTCCAATACGATGCCTACTCCTCTTTCATGTGAGTTTCCACCAAAGTATATTACTATATACTCTCCTGGTGTTATCATGCCTGCCCCCTTCCATCTCACTTCCCCTAGTCCTAAAATACTAATGTTAAGCCTTTCCATCTCCATTTTGATATTGTCTAATTTATCTTTTTGCATCAATGTTCTGACGTTCCATGTTGCAATTTCCATGTTGCAACATACAGAGAAAAAAACCCTGAAAAACAGCCAGTCAACGTGCAGCCAGTTATTGGACTTTTAAAGGAACTAACAAATCAAATGCCTATTAAAGAAAGCAAACAATCAGACAACCATGTAACCATCCAACACTCAACTAGCCACATAAACCATGCACTCAACTAACTGTGCAAGCAAAGAATCCACAAACTAATAAACCAACCAACCAACCAATCACGCAGCTTGCAAGCCAATCGACCAACCAAGCGGCCAGCTAACCAACCGGCTAAATAACCAACCAAGTGACAAATCAAACAAACCCAAAACCACTCGAGATCATCATTTGCAACTGAACGAGTCAACTCGGTGAAATGGTAAGCGTGACGGACTCTGAGTGGAAGATCATCAGTCCCTGAAACATTTGTGGGATTTTTCAACTCCAACCGATTCCGACCAAGAGTTGAGCACACTGCGTCCTCGTTGTGGTGACTGGGACCATATAACGAGACCCATTCACTTTATCGATGCACCGATGAGGGTGTCGCTCAAAGTTCTTGGCCAACACCACATGTGTCTATATATTTAATCATGGGCCTGATTGACGCCAAGATATATTATGAAAGTAAGCATAGTGTACAGCTCTTCCATGCAGTCTCAGTTCGAAATGGAACTCCAGAGTATCATCACTTCTGTCCCATTCTCATCATAAAAGCATTGCAAAAAAATGTCCCAGACTGTGTGGCCCTTCATGCCCTGCTCTCATAGTGACCTCAGTTTCAGTGGGTTTGGGGGTTGTATTGGACGGTCGAAATGAGTAGGTGAGGGAAGTGCACGGCAGAAGATTAGGACACAAAAACAACAAAACAAAACAAAAAATAATCTTCCTACGGACAGCAACACACATGTACACATTATACACAAAACTTACATATCCATGGTCAAATTACACATCAATCTGTATATGCATAATAACATACCACTAAAAGCCTGAAGAGTCTGTACACGAGATGCGAGTGACACGGTGAACTCTCGCACGAGAAGGTGTACGTCATAGTCTTCAGAGTAGCTGTAGCTTGGGTAGCCAATGACAAAAAAGTCAGCCTTGGCGTTTCCGCTCGATACGTGTGCAGGTCCTAAAGCATGACCCACTTCCTCCTCGTCAACGAAGACTCTCAGTCCTTGGGATACGTTCCAGCTGATCTCCAGCTTTGTCCACATTCTGACCTTTTGAATGGCCTCTGCATTGCGAGAACAAAGTCAATCATATTCAGATAAAGATTCAGATTATCTGGAGATTCAGATTCATAATCGTGTTCTGATTTAAGCTCATATTCAAATTATGACTCAGAAAATATGACGTATGATCAATTTAAAAATGATTGATTTCCTTAAAACAACAACAAAACGAAGACAAATCAAAACGAAAAGTTGAGTAAACTTGACTGAACTATTCATGCCTGATTTTCTCCATAGATACATTGCCATCTGAAGTCATCTCGTGAATATCTCATTTCTGGATGTGTTTTCCGTGGGTCACATCAGCATTATGAATACCTTCCTGCCGCGTGGGACGTAATGTGTATGAATCTGTCATATGTTGAAATGAAAATGTTGATGTGGTTAATAAGTACGAACATCTGCATATGTTTGTTTGTTTGTTTGTGTGGTTCAGTGTCATGCATGCTAAAAGTCAACTATAACAAACAAAAAGAAACTAGCCAACAACCTGTGCGAGCAGAGATGGACCAAACACTGTTGAAACGTCGGACCTCCACATGGAGAAAGTAGACCCCACCGCTGGACTTGGTGATCCACGCGCTGCATCCTGTTCACATCCAGTTAAACATTTTTAAGTTATTATCATCGTTCACTTTCATTTCACGGAAACGTGATTATCCAAAACCATTCTGCACGAGAAAAGAAAAAAGTTAAAATCCTCCACTAGGTTTGATGTATATTAGATGATCTGGTGAAAATTATTAATGACACTACGGAACCATGATTGTAACTATACTGGTAAACAGATGCAAAAGGTTCAATTGATACTATGTAATGTCCACAGGACAAATGATTCATATACACCCAGTCGCATCTGAACTAAAACGAATTGACTGAGATAAGCACATGACTGATGGTACAGCTTTCTCTGGCATCTTAATATCATTCTTTTCTTTAAATGCTATTGATATTAATTTCATTTTTTCAATCGGAATTGATTAACGAAAAAAACTTACAGACACCAAACTAAAATTGAGCACATGATCACGCTTAAAATTCAAGCAGACACCAAGATTTATGATTCTTTCATTTAAGAGTACATAGATTGCACGCTTATTCATACAATGTGCCCTTAAGGAGCGTTGAAACAACCTTAAGCAAGATTAATATTTGTTTTGACCGTTCTCGAGAAACACGTGAAAATAGAATGGGAACGTGTTTCAAACAGTGAAAATGAGTTTCAATCAACAAAAGTGGTTAGGCGCAAAGTTTTGGTCAAGTGGCCTTTATTAAGCACACACAAAACACAACAAATAATTCACAAAATTGAGGACAAAAACAACAGCAGCACATCGGCTAACTTCTCTGATCTCTGTTTCGCTGAGCGAGAAAAATTACTTGGTATGACTGTGAAATCATGAATTGTTGTAACTAGAAAGAAGTGGAGAGAAATGCAGTGAATTGTGAGAAGTGACATAAATTGTTCAATGTAAATGTGATCATACCATTTCATTGCTGTTTTATCCGAGCATTAAAAACTCAATGAGACAGTCAACGTGTTAATCAGTTAACCAACAAGATACAAATCTGCAGATAAAGACAGGATTGTGATGGAAAATGGATCTACAACATGCCTGCATAATGATTAAAATTATATTTATACACCAACTGTCCCATACTTACGCATTCACGACAACACACGACAACACACCACACCACAACACAACACAACACAACACCACACAACAACACAACACAAAACAAAACAAAACAATACAGTACACTACAATAAATACAATACAATGCAATACATGTTTACACAGTGTACTAATCCACATTCAAATTGAATGCTCACTAAAAAGAACCTACAAACAAAATTCCACCCACAAACAGAAGCGAAATCTTTGCCGACACACGTTTTTCACAAGACACATACGCAGAACCGGACACGCACACACACACGTTATTACTTTTAAACTATGTGTTATATGTGCAATTATCTCTAAGGTTCAAATAAAAAAAATCACCAGCACAGTAACCTGCTCTGCAAAGAGGAGAGATATATTCAAATATATAGACGAATGTAAGTTATTTCAATGTTTTAAATTCTTTTTAAAATTGTTGCTCTTGGTTAGTTTCTATTCGGTTGCAACACTGGTCTTCTGTCCAATTTATTCTGCTCGGTAAATCAATTGACTAACATTTTCTCTTTAAAAGAAGACAACTCAGTCGGAAATGGCAAGTTTGCTGTGGCGGTGATGTTTCTGTCTTCTCTTGAGACATTTGTTAAGCCGAGTGTTTGGCTGTGTGGCCGTTCTGGTATTTTTGTCGATCGAACAAGATTCACTCGTTTAGAGCGCTACTCTGTATACCTTCGGCAGTTCAAACCTTATGTCTCCGTTTACGTATGGCTTGACATGAGAAGACCGAAATGTCACTATTCTGGCAAATTTGCTGACTCTGAGTGACTAACCTTCATTCATACAAAGCATGGCGGGGTTGAATATCAGTGTACGTTCTCAAAATTTTCGTTTTGTTTGTGCTTTTGTTGATACTATTTGATACATTACAATAAAACAAATGTTCTCAAAGCTGACCTTTCCACGCCTCATCGGGGTTGGTGCCGAAAAGACCAATGCGAGTGGAATTGTAGGACAGAAACGCGTAGGTAAAGGAGACATAGAAGGACTGGTAGCCATCCGGGTTCATAAGGCAATCGTATTCACTCTTCAGACTGGTGGCGTAAAGGAAAGAACGTCTGCCATTGAGACTGAGGGAATAGTTCCTGGCAAGGAATCCCCCGCTGAGGCTGCAGGTGAACTCTCCCATAATCGTGGATACCAGCGCTGCGCTGACTTTCTTCCACTGCAGGCGCCAGATGGTCTGAAGGAACTGGTAGGCTGCGATATTTAAAATTTAAATTAATAAACAACACATCCATCTGTGCTGAAAAAAAATGCAATACTGCACCCGAATTTGAACATTACAAAGTGCATCTATTTGGCTCGTATCACACACACACACATACATACACACGCGCGCGCGCGCGCGCGCAACACACACACACACACAAATACGCACATACGCAAATACAAAAGCAAACATACACACTATTCTCACAGCTATTTAAAACAAAACGGGCTCTATTCTTTAATAATTAAGCGATAAAAAAGTGTGTTTTATTCATGTGCAGAAAAATCATCCGTTGTCAAAACGTTTTCCATTCAGCAAGCGTCACAGACTTATAATAATAATAATTACAATATTTATATAGCGCAAAATATTGATAAAATCAAATCTAAGCGCTGAAACAGACACACACGCACGCACGCACGCACACACGTACGCACGCACACACACGCACGCGCACACACACACACACACACACACACACACACACACACACACACACACACGCATGGCTATAAATGCGGAGAAAGAATAAAAGCAATAAAAGCAAGAATAAAAGCAATGGAAAATTATAGAGAGCATATCATATACGATTATATATTATAACAATGTGATTCCCCTCCGAGCGGAGACAGGCTGCAGAGGGGGAGGGGGGGGGGGGTTGAGTGAGGTTAGGATTTTATGCAGAGGAGAAAAGGTGAGTTTTGAGAGCGGACTTGAAGGAGACAAAAGTAGGTTGCTGACGGACTGAGAGAGGAAGTTTGTTCCAGGAGAGTGGACCAGAAACAGAGAAGGCTCGTGGACCATAGGTATTGAGCTTAGTGCGTGGAAAGCGAAAAGTCAGAGGATCGGAGGCAGAGCGGAGGGTACGTGAGGGAACATAGATCTCAAGTAGACTTGACAGGTAATCGGGGGCTGCGTTATTGAGGCTTTTGTAGCACATGGTGTCTAGTTTGTACTGTGTGCGCTTTGATACAGGGAGCCAGTGAAGTTGTGCCAGGAGAGGAGATATGTGGTCAGCTTTTTTCTTTTTGAGTACTTGCATGCCCATGCGCTCACATACACATATATGCATGCATGCAAGCGTTCACATGTACACACATGCGCACATGCCTGCCAAAAACATGCACCCACGCATATACACACCCCACAGATACACAAACACGAATGACTGGTGCTGAAGTCGAGAGCATGGCCAGATCTATACATACAAACATACATCAAACAAATTGTATCAATACAATGTATTTTGGATTGTTTTTGTGTGTTTTAGAATATACAATGTATGTGCTGTTTATATCATCAAAAAAGGAAAACGTAGGAGAAGGAAACACACAAACACAAAGAGGAAAACGAGAGCGAGAGAACAAATTCTCTCTTCCTCTCTCTTGCTCTGTCAATTACTGATTGAGCGTTATTATTGTGTATGTGTATGTGTATGTGTATGGATGTGCTTGTATGTGTGTGTATGTCAGTGTGTGTGTATATATATGTGCTTGTTTATACTTATTGGTGTTATCACTAGTGTTACGACTTACAGTGTAAGCATATGTGGGTGTGTGTTAAGAGTATGTATATGTATGTGTGTTTGCACATGCGTGCACGTATGTGAGTATACATACACGTGTATATGTGAGTGCGTACATATGGACGTATGCGCGTGCGTGTGTGTGTGCATGTGTGTGCGTGCGCATGCGTGCGCATGTATGACTGACCAATAATCAGGGCTTACCTGTCAGCGAACATTTAGCACCGAAGTAACCACTCTCACAGGAACACAGATTCTCGGCCACACACTTGCCATTCGATCCGCACGTGACGGTCTTACACAGATCTGCAAGCACACATACAAAGATGTAAGAGACTCGAGATTCAAGACTCAAAAGACTTGAATGATTTTGGCCAACAGCCCCTTAACACACAGCAAGGAATAGGTCAGCGGTGAACTGCAGATCAATAGAATTCATTTTGTGACAACACATGAATACATGATTTCGTCAGTTTTGCCTAAACACACACACACACACACACACACACACACACACACACACACACACACACACACACACACACATACACACACACACACACACACACACACACACACACACACACACACACATATGCGAATGCACATGAACACACACTCGGATGCGAACACACCAACGAGAAACAGAGAGAGCGACTGAGAGTAATGACATAACTGATACAAACTTTAGTGTTGTACCTCCGGCCTAAAAACATGAGTGCTGATAAACAAGAGCAAAGAAAAAAATTGCAAGCACTGAAGAAATACAATGATTGCACGTAGGGTGTTCGGTGTTCACAAACACACGTTTTTGTTTTAAAGGAATGGAAATTGATTCGACAATGTCTCTAGTAACATTGTTCCTCTGTTTACACAACAAACAATTATTTGTTGTATCATGGGCACATGTGTGTGTGTGTGTGAGAGAGAGAGAGAGAGAGAGAGAGAGAAGAGAGAGAGAGAGAGAGAGAGACAGACAGACAGAGACAGACAGATTTAGAGAGACGGACAGACAGAGACAGAGACAGACAGAGGGAGAGAAAGAGAGTGAGCGACAGAAATGAAACGAATCTTTATTTTCTGATGTCATCCAGATCACCTTGTTCCTTAGAACCCCGACATCTCTGTCGTCAGGAAGAAGAAAAGATAGTATAGGGAAAAGATGAGGGAGAACTACAACAGGCATCACAAAGTTGTTAAAGATGAGGGTGATCGAGTGTGGGTGCTTGATCTGCATAAAGAGGGTACTGTTAGTGCTATACAGAAACACAGCCTCCTGATCCCTCATCATCCAGACTGACTGTGAGGCAGTCAGAAAAAAACAGCGACGAACAGTTGACATTCCCATTGTTGGAGATTCTGGGGATGCTGCTGCACAATGGGCTGCCCAAACACAACAATTTAGATCAACCAATCTACATGGCCACGCAGACCTCTCAGGAGGACGATTGAAGAATTTTAAACAAGACTGTGTTTGCATAAATGGAGATGTTATTGCTTACATTCTTTTATTTTCGATTTAAAGCAGAACGTCAGAAAATGACATTAAAACATTTGATATTGATTCAGTGACGTAATATTAAGACACAGACTTTATTCTATTATATAGATTTACAGTCTAGACTATGAGACGTTTGGTGATCAAGGCTTGACATGCGACTACATCTCAAACCGAACTAGCAGCTGATTGATTTACCCTTCTGTTGATATTTTTCACAAGGCAGACGTTGTTGTTGTGTGTGTGTGAGAGAGAGAATGACAGCATGATTGGGTCTAAACTAAATTATGCACACATGCATGTGCTCTCCCCCAACCCCCCGCACACACACACACACACACTGACAGACAGACCACACATGTACACAGACCAACAGAGCAGGAAAAATGGAGACGTGAATGTGAATACCATGAATATCTCCCTCAGAAGCGGACCAACGTGGTTGACATTGTGACGAGTCGAATCTAAGATATAAAACATGATGAAACAAACTGACGCCCGTTCACTGCCTAGTTGTATATAATGGCCATCACAGATGCGTATTATTTCTCTCTCGCTGAAAAAAATACTGGCAGACGATCCCAAAATTGTGTCTGCACTCACGCCTTGGTCAGCATATGATTGGTTATTGTTAACAATATCAACCAATCAGCTGTGGGTTCGGTTTGCGATCTAGTCGCCTGTTCAGAAAACTTGTCCATTTTCTCAAAGAAAAGGAGATGTGTAGGTCTAGATCTAAATGAATGCTTACATTTATACTGTTTTGGAGTTGTCGGTCTTGTTACCAGGGAAATCGTGGAGGAGAATCAAATGCAGATTTAGGCATAAAATACTATCCCAGTTTCTTGTAAATATTCTTCTATATGGTCAAAGCTGTATCACCTGTAAGTGCACTGGAAGGAGTTTTGCGTACTACTCATGGAGTGGCGCTTAAATCTTTACCATATATTATAGTATGTCTGTCATATGTGATGAGCGGTGTCCCTGTTTGATTAAAGTACCTGCCTGAGAAGTGAGAGGTCCTTGGTTCGAACAGGGTTTGTCCCCTATCAGCTGGACTTGGGTGGTGGTCTGGGTACTAGTCTTTCGAATTAAATGATAAACGATGGAACTAAAACCGTAAACACTCAGTAAACGTTTTAGACACCATACAACAGAAAGGCCGTCACTGGCAAAAACATCCACATGCTTTACGTTTAAAGAATTTGAGCACAGCTATGCCACAATAATGAATTAATAAAAAAAAAATGAAAACGTTTGTTTTTGTTGGTCTATGTTCACCACCCACCGAAAACAGAATATGCAGTGTACAACAACATAATACCTTAAAGTGTGGGCCAAACAACCAAAGCCACGTGCACATATGGCTTACTTGAACAACAACAACAACAATAACAACAACAACTGAATATGCAGCAACGTAATGTCTATGCACAGTGTGGGCTGATTGATAACATGCAGAACGACAGGCACACGCGCATTCCAGACAGCATTACAACAACAACAATAACCACAACGACAAGTTGATTATACACCAATATCATACCTGTGCATAGTGTGAAAGGCCGAAGACTAGTAGACTAAAAGGACGCTCATTCAAGATAGCATTACAATAATAACAACGACAACAATCTGAATATGCAGCAACATAATGTGTGTGCACAGTGTAGGCCAACAACAAGTAGAATAACAGGCACACGGGCATTTAAGACAGCATTATTACTGCACCACCAACAACAGTAATTCAAGACAGCAACAGGCCCTTACTCAAACAGTAACAACAACAAAAACAATAACAACAACAAAGCCCCACAAAGCAGCCAGCTTACTAGAGACGTGGCAACCTTGAAGGGTGGTTTTCATGCATAGGCCCGTGTCATTGAAGGACTGTGTAGGATACAGGCGGATGGCCCTGAAGGGAATTGGTGTCGTAAAGGTTGTTGTCCAATACAGCTGGTGGGTTGCATTTTGCGTCACGGCTGATAAATTCTGTTACAAGTAAATCAATCAGTCAATGAACTAACCAATCAATTAGACGTTAGTAAACTCATTGATGTAAATCTTAAATCAATCAATCAGTCCAAATATAGCATAATGTATGGCACTGCATGCACTGTATCACACTATATTATGCTCTGCTACTGCCTCCTTGATACTATACTAAGCATATAAGCCTATTCTACTACTATAATGGTGTTTATATACTATGCTATGAGGGTGATCGTCTTGAGTTGCACAGGCATTCAAAACAGAAACGAATCTTATCAAATGTCTGTAAAATATTAAATCACGAACAAGCTTGGTTGCAAAGGGATTGCTTTGTTATATGTAATATAATACACAATACTCTCTTCTGTTGCAGTCCACCGTGTTGTGCTGTGTTGTACGTAATGTAATACTATACACTCTTCCCTGCTATAGTCGTCTTTCTTGTGCTATGTTATATGTAGTACAATACACTATATTCCACTCTGCAATAATCTTCTTTCTTGTGCTTTGTTATATGTAGTACAAAACACTATACTCCACTCTGCTACAGTCTTCTTTCTTGTACTTTGTGGTATGTAATATAATACACTATACCCTACTCTGCAATGGTCTTTCTTGTGCTTTGTTGTATGCAGTATAATACACTATACTCTCCCCTGCTATAGTCTTCTTTCTTGTGCTTTGTTGTACGCAGTATAATACACTATACTCTCCCCTGCTACAGTCTTCTTTCTTGTGCTTTGTTGTATGTAATATAATACACTATACTCTCCCCTGCTACAGTCTTCTTTCTTGTGCTTTGTTGTATGTAATATAATACACTATACTCTCCCCTGCTACAGTCTTCTTTCTTGTGCTTTGTTGTATGTAATATAATACACTATACTCTCCCCTGCTATAGTCTTCTTTCTTGTGCTTTGTTGTATGTAATATAATACACTATACTCTCCCCTGCTATAGTCTTCTTTCTTTTGCTTTGTTGTATGTAATATAATACACTATACTCTCCCCTGCTAAAGTCTTCTTTCTTGTGCTTTGTTGTATGTAATATAATGCACTATACTCTCCCCTGCTAAAGTCTTCTTTCTTGTGCTTTGTTGTATGTAATATAATACACTACACCCTACTCTGCTTTAGTGTCCCTTCTTTCACCATATGACATGTACACGCACCTCGCCCAGAGTTTCCCAGTCGTCTTGCTGCTTCACTGTGATGTTGTAGGCAGAAGCGTAACCATCGAAGTTTGGCTGGTTAGCCACGAGATCATACATCACCTTGTGCAGTCCCCACTTGTCTTTGGCGGCATTAGTCAGTGTGTATTCGATGAACGGCATCGTGTCGGATTCCTTGGGACACCAGACTGGAGGGAAAGAACAAGAACACAGTGCTTGGTTGTCTTTTGCTTTTTCTTTTTTTTTAACCTCTGTGTGTGTGTGTGTTTTCCCCTATGCGTTTCCCCGACAGTAATAGAAAGCACACAAACACTCGGCACCCACCCATCTCTTTAAACACCAAGTTCTTTGCGTAAGCAGGGTCTGCACTGCATCAAGTGACCTGAATACATGTAGAGTCTCATTCGGGTTCTTTGACTACACTTAACGAAAGATATCAATAGCAGAAAACTAAATCCAACAAAAACTGACCACGTATATTGAGAGAGAGAGAGAAAGAGAGAGAGAGAGAGAGTGTGTGTGTGTGTGTGTGTGTGTGTGAGAGAGAGAGAGAGAGAGAGAGAGAGAGAGAGAGAGACAGAGACAGAGACAGAGAGAGAATAAGATTTAGAACTAAGTACCAAAGAAATAAATCATCTTATAGTGTGAAGAATAAGATTTAAAACTAAGTACTAAAGAACTAAATCCTCTCACAGTGTGAAGAATAAGATTTAAAACTAAGTACTAAAGAACTAAATCCTCTTATAGTGTGAAGATTAAGATTTAAAACTAAGTACTAGAGAACTAAATCCTCTTATAATGTGAAGAATAAGATTTAAAACTACGTACTAGAGAACTAAATCCTCTTATAGTGTGAAGAATAAGATTTAAAACTAAGTACTAGAGAACTAAATCCTCTTATAGTGTGAAGATTAAGATTTAAAACTAAGTACTAGAGAACTAAATCATCTTATAGTGTGAAGAATAAGATTTTAAACTACGTACTAAAGAACTAAATCCTCTTATAGTGTGAAGAATAAGATTTAAAACTAAGTACTAAAGAACTAAATCATCTTATAGTGTGAAAAATAAGATTTAAAACTAAGTACTAAGAACTAAATCCTCTTATAATGTGAAGAATAAGATTTAAAACTAAGTAGTAAAGAACTAAATCATCTTATAGTGTGAAGAATAAGATTTAAAACTAAGTACTAAAGAACTAAATCATCTTATAGTGTCAAAGAGTTATTACTGGGCCAGAAGGAAAGCAAGGGAAGTGAGAGAGAAGGAAACATGTCGTTTTATAAAACAAAAGTTGTTTAAATGTTCATTGTATTTGACATGAGTAACGTTCAATACAAACACTAAAAGTAATATCTTTATGAAGTTCATATTGAAATACAGTCAACAAACGTAACTTTACTGGTGCATTAATTACATATTGCAAATTTTCTTGTTAATACACTCATTGGAAATTTTATCTGTATGAACTAATAACTATTATGTCGTTATTATTCTAGTATGCTTATTCACTGAGGTACATAAAACATGTGCCTGTATGAAGTGTGTGTGTGCGCGCGCTAGTGTGCACGTGCGTGTGTACGTGTGTGTGTGTGTGTGTGTGTGTGTGTGTGTGTGTGTGTGTGTGTGTGTGTGTGTGTGTGTGTGTGTGTGTGTGTGTGTGTGTGTGTGTGTGTGTGTTTCCACAGGATGAAAATGATCAGCGTCATCATACGTCCATAAGTTGTATGTCATGTGCGTTCGCATGGTCATTTTCTGTCATAAAGCGCTGTGAGCTTCAGAAAACGCCATGTGAATGTCCATTCTTCTTCTTCTTCTTTCTATTATCATTATCATTATTATTATTATATCATTGTTGTTATCATTATTATCAATATTATCATTATCATCATCATTATTATTATTATTATTATTATTATTAACTTACCCCCAGTTTCGGGAGAGGACGAGTTAGAGGATGCACTAACGGTGTAATCATCAGCGGGGATATCCTCTGCACAGTCATCATCTGAAACAACAACAACACAAAAGATTTTGAAATTATGTTCATAATTTGTTGTTCTTTGACAATTCTATATATGCACCACCTACATTTATCAGACTTGACCAGAAAAACCATTTGCTGGCTAGGTGGAATCCTATGGACGGGTGTATATTATTTAATATGATACATTAATTAAACAATACTTAACTAGAATGTTGAACCAGAACAGTCACTATTAAAATCAGTTGAAATGACTCGTTAGCAGTGCAGAGTCTACTCTGGTGGGTAGGCTGACAGGGCTCAACATAGCCAGCCACTATGGACTTTTTGGCGTAAGGACACACAGCTGATTTACAATCAAAGGGTCGCAACTTTTCCCTCAAATCTCCCTCTAATCGCACAATTTTGTCGCAAGTGTGAAAAATTACCAACAATCAGCTACAAGCAGCACTCATGAAAAAAAGAAAACGTTTTAAATGATCAAATTCAAAGTTAATATTCCTGCCAGCTCTCTTGTTAAAGTAATCCCAAAGGGTATGCCTAGATCGAAAAACAATTTCCGGATACATTGTTATTCATTTCCGTCCCTCCACACAGATTCAGTACCATGTGTATTCAATTTTACTTCTCCGTTGGAAATATTGTAAATGGAGATACACAAAAACAGTCCCAAATCCCCACTATGCTGGAAAAATTGTTCCTGTGAGTCGCTATGTTGAAACACGCGTGGTTCTGGGAACGCGGTGGCAGTTGGTCAAGTCGAACTCGTACAAAAGTGCTACATGTGATAAATAACATTTAAAGGGGGAAAACTGCCACAAAACTGTCTTAGGGCCCAAAACTGTGATTAATTCCCTTCCACTGGTTTTTGTGCCATCGAAACCTACGTGGAACAGCTTAACACCAAGGTGATGATGCTGTGCCTAAACCTAAGGAGAACAGTTCGACTGAGTTCTTATCATGAACATGAATTTGATGGTTTGCTAGATATTACATTTGTAGAAATGAGCGGCATGCTGGCAATGTCACTGAAGTGGCACGGAAGATGCCAGTGGTAGGAAAACAAAACAAAACAAACCAGAACAAACAAAACAAAACAAAGCAAAACAATGCAAAAGCAAACAAACAAACCGCAAAAGACATTTAAGGTAACACCATCACGATGATTAATGCTTTCGAACGGGAAGTTTGCAGGCCGGTTTTTGTTTTGTTTTGTTTTGTTTTGTTTTGTTTCTCAACTGAAGAAACCACAGCGATGTGTGTTCCTCTGTCGTAAGTTTGGCAGTATTCTGTTATTGTTTTAGAAGACGATCGTGTTTCTTTCTCGGGTGTTTTGTAGCATTTGCTGTAGGACACAACCGCACAGCAAGGGAAAAAACGAACACATACATGTACAGTTTTAGAAATACATTCCGAGTGACAGCCAACTGAGGCAGATACTGAGACAGCGAACAGGCCAATACAGTCAAAATAAGAAAGAGAGAAAAAATGAAACAGAAAAAAAAAAACTGGAAGGGAAAAACTAGAAGCAAACTGACATTAGTTTTGATGAAAAAGAAAGCTCTTTGATGTTTTTGCTGTCAGAATGGTAGTTATCACAGCAGCAGCAACAGCAATGATAGTAGTAGTAAGAACAATAAGAACAGACGAAAGAGAGAAGAAGAAAAAAAACAACGATAGGGGGGAAAAAACAAGGAGAGAGAAAGCAAGAAGTCGACCTTTTATATAATAATCATAGTGGCGATGATAAAAATGGTAGCTTATATCATTTTCTACTCTCCTTGTTGCTGTTTGTTCCCAATACGTATTCCTTATTATCCTTATATCTTTTTTATCAATACTGAGCTTTTTTCAGTTGGTTGATCAGTTCTTTGTGTCTTACCCGATCAAAAGCCTTGATAAAATAAACAAAACATAAATATAGATCCTTAATTCAATTCAATTGATCTTTCTATGAGAGTTCTTAGGATGTAAATGGCATTAGTAGTTCTTTAGCCTTCAACAATTCCACATGCATTTCCGTTATATCTGCTTTGATTCTGTTCCTTGTCCTCATTATGATAATTCGTAACAGAATTTTTGTGACATGACTCATCAAGCTGATTGTACGATGGAGTTCGCATTG
This sequence comes from Monoplex corrugatus, assembly GCA_030674185.1. Taxonomy (NCBI): domain Eukaryota; kingdom Metazoa; phylum Mollusca; class Gastropoda; order Littorinimorpha; family Ranellidae; genus Monoplex; species Monoplex corrugatus. The sequence goes on from CM060307.1 coordinate 15,672,446, forward strand.
TATAGTCGCTGCTTTCTTTAGAATTGCAATAAAAATTGGTTTCGACAGATCTTAAGGGATTTTTCCGGTGCCATAAATTTCATTTTGGAAAACTTATTTTTTCCCGTACCAAATTCATCTAGAGCCTCAATCATTTCTATAGTAATATTGTCTTGTCCTGGGGCTTTTCTGGGTTTCGTCTTTTCCAGCGCTGCTCTAACTTCATCTCTCGTTATTGGTGGTCTTTCACCGTTCTTCCTTTCCGCATTGTCAAAAGGCCTTTAATGTACTCTCCCCATCTAGCTAATATTTGTCTTTTTCCATAATAATCCTACCATCTTCAGATTTTAAGCAATCAGTTGATGTGCATGTCTTTTTCTTGGGAACAATTTCTTTCGTTTTTCTGTACATAATCTTAAGGTCTGGTTTGTGTTGGTCTTTGATTTTGTTGCACTTTGTTTCTCGCCAAGCGTCTTTAGCTTTCATTGTATTTATTCATGATTTCTTTATCTATGTTTTTGTTCTCTTCCTCTTTTCCCTTTACCATTCTCCGTTCATCCATCAAGCCTGAAAAGTGTTTGGTTGTTGTTGTTGTTGTTCTTGTTGTCGTCGTCGTCGTAGTCGTAGTCGTCGTAGCTGTTGTCGTCGACGTTGTTGTTGTCGTTGTTGTTGTCGTCGTCGTTGTTGTTGTTGTTGTTTTGCTATCCAGTTCTTCGCTTTCCTTTCAACTCAACGGATTGATTTACAAGCTTCATTAAACGAGTTTCTCAAATTTGACTATTGTTCGTCACGTCACCAACGTCCTCCAGAGCACTGGATTTGTTTTGAACAGATACACTAAATTTTGTACGAGTTGATTCATCTATCTTTAAGAGTCCAATGTTTAATTTGATATTATATTTTGTTTGTTTCCCTCTCTTTAGTTTCAGCCTAAACCTTCCCATTACAAGATAGTGGTCACTGTCGCAGTCTGCGCCTGGTAATGTTTTAGCCATCAGTAATAAAAATCTAAATCTTTTACGTATCAGGATGTAATCAATTTGATGTCTTGTCCTGTCTCCTGGATTCATCCATGTCCATTTTCTTTTGTTAGATCGCTCAAACCAGGTGTTTTCTATTATGAATTGATTTACTTGTGCCCGCTCATCAAGGGTCTCTCCCCTTTCATTTCGTGTGCCAGGGCCATGAGGTCGAACTAAGTCATCTACTTTTTCCTGTTCCACTTTAGGATTAAAATTTCCCATTACTATCGTAATATCCTGTGATTTACACTGAGCCTTGGCTGTCTATAATTCCATATAGAATTTGTTAATTTCTTCCTAAGTACTTGCTGGATGTTGGTGTATATACTTGGACGATGTTGATATCAAATGACATGCTCTCCAACCTAACTAATAAAATTCAGTCTGATATAGCCCAGTCTCCTTTGACAGACTTTGACTTGTCATTGTCCATTATGATGCCTACTCTTCTTTCATATGTGTCTCAACCAGAATATATAACTTTATGCTTGCCAAATGTCATAACGCCTTCTCCATTCTATCTCAACCCCTGAATCCGAAAATATTGATTTTTATTTGTTCCATTTCTGTCTGGACATTTTATAATGTTCCCTTTTGGAGCATTGGTCTAACATTCCAAGTTGAAATGTTTATACTTTTAAATCTGATCGCATTAACTTGATGACGATCGCAGCACGATATCCCCTACCAGACGAAGGTGCTCCAGTGAAGTCCCTATTTACGTCGTTTATATGGATTTTCGTGTTTCTGGTCATGATTTACATGGGATGATAGGATGGTAGTCTCCTGTTGCCTTCCACTGGTTTTTGTGCAGACTCTCTATTAGCCTTTGTCGTTCCCACGACTGCCAACAAGGCAGTGGGGGCTGATTTTGTGTCAAGGTTTACCCCCTTAGCCTTGGTCTCTCCCAAGACAATCGCAAGACAGTGGTGATTTTCTGTCAGGATTCACTCTCTTAGACTTGTTCTCTCCCAAGACACCCACAGGGCAGTGGTGCTATTTACCCGTAGCTGGAGGTTTGGTTCTTGAACATCAGGGCATGTCCACACGCCGTTGGGATTGCATGCTGCACAGCTGGGGATCAGACCTTCTCCGAGTCCCTCAAGAGTTGATTCTGAGTCCGTGAGGTGCTCAGTTACCGTGTGTCACCACGGGGAGGCACAAAGTAGAGCTTGCTGATAGGGATGCTATGTACTGACAGAAAGAGACATACGCACTCTCCTCTCCTATTCACAGAGCTGCAAGCAGCAGTGCTAGCCAGTGCTGCGAGCTGAAAGCGAGAGATGACAAGCACGCAGCCATTAGCCAACACACTAGACGTGTCACATCAGCCATTAAATTAAGACACATCTTATCTGGTACACGACAAAAATGTTTATGTCACCTACACGGTTGTAGCCAAAACAAACGGATCTCCTATTTCTCATAGTATCCTGACCCTTTGTCTTGTTCCATTTCACATTAACTCTGTCTGTCTGTACAACACACCTTTTCCCAAGTAGTCCCACTTCTTTCTTCGGTGTTATGTCTACCTCCCAGTGGAGCCTATCTGCTGTGAACTTTTTTACTTCAATATTATGTCTTCCTCCCACTGGAGCCTATTTTTCTCTGCTGTGAATCTCTCTTGCTGTTTACGGAAAGAAGCCTGCAAGCAACTGTTCTGCTTTCTGACAGCTCTCTCTGTTGGGTCTTCACAATCTTTAGATGATCCAGCAGATGATCAGCGACTGACAGATCTTCAGTGATAAGAAACCCTATGGTACTGCCATGAATCTCTTCCCACTCTAGAGTCGCACACGCTTCTCTAATTACTACGAAGGATTTTACTCCCCGTTTCACTTCGACTAGCAGCAATTCCTCGTTCATCCAAGTGCTCATTGCCTGTAATGCATTGTTAAATAACACGCACAATGGTTGATAACGTAAGAGCGAAAGCTTTCACATGCGCCCTGTTTCCTCCCAGTGAACTACTAACACTCGACCATCATCAGATGTGTGTGTAGGAATCGCAAGATGTCTTTTACTATCGACCGACGTTTGCCACAGTTATTAGCTTATGGCGTTACTGTGCGTGCCCTCAAGATGAGGGATAACTACTTGCAACAACTTTTCGGGATCATATTCAATTTTCGGTAGGGGGCCTAACCTCTCTGTAGTTCCTCTCTTTTATACTTTTCCACAATGTGGTTCCCGTCGACGAAAAAATCTCCAGTAAACTTCTGTTTGTTCATGGGCTACAACTGAGCTCTTCTGTTCAGACCAGCTCTCTAACGTTCTCTTGCTTATCTACATGTATCTTGCAAATCCACTGTATCACATTCATTCCTGTTAACGTTTGTAATATGTTCATTATTGAATACCACTGAACGTATGGGACAGCCGTAGGTTTCACGTATTTAATCGATTTACATTTTTTCCCGAAAGAACAAGACAATTTTTCTCATCTTTTTTAAAGATACAACTTGAACAAGATCTTTTTAGACAATATATCTCAGAAGTGGACGTTCATCTTGGATCTACGCATTTCTGTTGCAGAAAGAATCAATTTAATTAATTTCTTCCGATTACATGGCCTTTTTCTTGGAAAATCCATAAGTGATTTTAATGAGTACAATGTGTGATACAATACGTGCCCATACAGAAATTAGATAATGTAGAAAATACATTTCAATGGCTTTGAGTGTTTGATTTGATGTCTGAAAATGCGCCAGATCACTCAGATTTTAACCCCTTTAAACTTTTACCGGGGGAGTATGTCCCTGGAGCTCCCTAGATGTCGTTTTAAACCCTTTATCAGCTCCCGCTTTTTAGGATACCATGGCCCAAAACTTGGACCATGACAAACACTTGTTTCATTGAGAGGTTGAATGAAACTCTATTAACATCTGTTCTAAACATCAGTGACTGTGTCCTACACTTGGGGTCATGAAATTTAAATTGACGCATTTGCAACTCTTTAACAAACCAGTCACTTTACCGAGATATAGCGAAAGCCTGTCCATAATAAATAGCTGGGAAGTCGTCGCATACATACTTGGCTGCCATGGTTACTTTATATGCATTAGATAGGCCTAATGATGGTTTTATCAAAAGGTTAGTATCCAGATGACGGCTCAAGATCTTGTCAGGCAGAGGGAAACAAAATCATTTGTCTCGCCTGGAGTCAAACCTAGGGTTTCGTTTCAGAGAATAAGAGGCAATCACATAGTCAACATGAATGGGCATGACTTAGTATTTAGTTCACAGTGACCGGAAAGAGAAACGGAAAGATCGGTCAGGCGTTTGTGTTTGACTTTTCCCCCTTCAGTAAAGTCTCGGGAAAGTTTAAATACACACGTTTTTGTGGAGAATTTGTGTGTGTGTGTATGTGTGTGTGTGTGTGTGTGTGTGTGTGTGTGTGTGTGTGTGTGTGTGTGTGTGTGTGTGTGTGTGTGTGTGTGTGTGTGTGTGTGTGTGTAAACGGTGCACAAAATGTTCAGCCAGCTGGAAAGGCGGGAAGCCGCTAAACCGTTTTAATCATCTGCTTGTCATGGATCTTGCTGTTGTCATTGTACACTTCATTGTTTGTCGGCGCTGTTTTCCACTCTTGATTGGTTGTTTGCTTGCAATAATTGTTTGAATTTCTACTT